>JAZGLO010005605.1:510000-842405 GCA_036873155.1 Biomphalaria sudanica | reverse complement strand
TTTTTAATGTAAGAATGTCAATAATGAAATGTAAAAGAAGATCTTAGAGAGGAAACATCTTCCAGCTTGGTCTTTGTCTTTTGTCTTACAATTAAAAAACAAAACAAACAAGTTTCACTTTAAGCTAGCATTTAATAATGCAGAACTAGCCAGGGTACGAGTCACCCGTGGTCGTAAGCTTTTGCACACTACTTTGAACTAAAAGCTCGTGACGAAGTTACTTGTAAATTTAGAGAAAAAAAATTTTTTTTGTTTAAATATTTCACAAAGTACAACCTTGAGAACATGTCACACGTGCTATTAATTACATTTTGCTTTTATGTATATAGGTCAAAAGTAGTTTTTTTTTACGTTGTTATTTTCTTATTTGCTTCTAGAACCCCCTACGCATAGATAGCTTCACGTTTCAGCAGAGAAAGAGCTATTAGAATAAGGCTACATCGAATTCTATTGCCAACGAGTAACAATTATTCTACCATCTAAATCACGTGAACTCAAGGTGTAATTTGATAGGTCGTCATTAAAGAAAAAAAAAATACAAGTCATTATCGTTGACAGAGAAAACAAATCTTGTCATTCGAGCAGAAGACTTCGAAATGGACGTCAATTGTATTTATTTATTTTATTGTCTCAAACAAGCCCAGAGGAAAACAATGAGAAATTCTGAAACAAAAAATTAAGAAAATTATTTATAAGCAAATAACTTGTCCTATTTATGACATATACACGTTTTAAATAACAATAGTTATAAACTAAAAAATAAATTACAAAACTTTTCAAAATTGAGACACAAGAATATAAATATCCCAACTGCTTTAATATTTAATTTATACAACGGTACTGTCGAAGCTATATAAATGTAATTTAGATGTTGATTTCATATATATACAGAACGGTATAAAATTCTTTGCGTATATTCCTGTCTTAATTATTTTTGTTATGGGATAGATGATGTAAAGGTCATATGTATCTGTATTTCATGTGGTCAGCACAACGACCAACCGCCTTAGCTTTCCCCAACTAAATTCAGGTACTCATTAGAGATGGGTGAACTCAAAGGCGCTCGATCACGAAATTAAATATTTCATTCTTCAATAGGATTCGAACCCGGTACCCTCGGTTCGGAAACCAACCGGTTTACCACTCAGCCGCCGCGCTTCTAGTTTATTATTTAGGACTAGAGAAGGCACATCTTGTGATTCCCCAACCTCGATCTATCCCGACGCCTTCACTCACGAAGCTTCCATTTTACTGCTTTGGTCAGTTCTCCAGTTCCCCCCCCCCCCCGCAAGAAGCTAAACTCGTTCTTTCTTTCATTAAAGCTAATCCATTCATTTCCATTGAGAGTATTTGAGAACCTTAATATTCGCGTGCACTTTCTGTCTTTAATCTTGGTTAGTTAAAACATGTTTTATATAAATATAAAATGCATTTCTCCAAATGATTGCGTGATTTGTTTATCCACTAGTTGCTGTTGTGGCTTTGAAATTCCTCTTTCCACATGTCTGTGTGTGTTGGTGTCATTTCAGTGTTTGGAAGGTTGATTTCAAGGTCAATAGTTATATCAACTAAAATCTTAATTGACTATTTGGTAATTAAACATTTTGTTTGACTCTCGGACACTGTGATTAGTTCTACGTGACTGGTGTGGTGGTATACGTTTAATTAGCCCTCGTAATACTTTGTAGGTCGCCGCTTTAAAGTTGGAGGCTAACAATAGAGAACTATAAAACCTTCTTTTTTCATAAGCGCTTCCCTGGCACAGTGGTTAATGTATTGACTTGTGGAGGCTGAGCAGGGTGTTCACCTTTTTTTTAAAAATGCATTTAAAAAGCAATCAGCCAGATACCCCTTTCTCCCCCCCCCCCCTTTCCAACTGGTTAAGACAAGTGATTGGATCATAGCATATTTACAAAGCTAAAAACTTTGTGTTCAACAAAAACGATTGGTAAAAATATTTGTAATTGCACAGATTATTATTGTTAGTCTAGACTTATAACAAATTGAATTAAATATCTGATACAAATTAATTAATTCAATTACGTTTAATATAAGCTTTGTTTTTTTTATTTTAAAAAATATATCCTGTATGTTTTTCTTGCTTTCTAATAAAAAACATATTATGTTATTTAAATTTTCGGCAAACAAAAAGTCTTCTTTCTTCGAGGGACAGAAGCCCTCTCCATAGGGGCAAGTTACTTAATTGGCGCACCCCCCACACACTATTTTCCATGAACATCATATAGAAATATAGGATGCATGTGGCGCCCTCTGATGGTGGCGCCAGGGGCACCGTGCCCCCTCTCCCCCCCCCCCCCCACAAAAAAAAAAGGAAAAAAAAACGGAAATGGACGGGCCTCGCACTGTCTGAAAGTCAAAGTATATTTTCAACTCGTATAAAGTTGATTTAGAACATGACCCAATACATGTTAATGGCTACTTTGGGAAGCTAACGCCAACGTATATTTTAAATAAAAAAAAAAATATTACAGAGACAAATGATCGGACTTGTCAATATTAATTGGTTCAAAGTCTATTTTCAGATGGATTGCTCCATTTTCTGAAAACATTAATGGGTGGTCTCTTCAAGAAATACAAACAACATTGATAGACAGAGTAAGTAGAAACATGCATGTGATCTCATGCGTTATGGCGCCAAAAGACACACACACACACATACACACACAAGGCAAACACACAAGTGTCAGAGGCCATGTTTGTTTTCGAATTTCTCAATTCAACGTCCCATCTCTTTCAATCAACTCGAAAAGCCTGCAATATTTTTTTTTAATGAATCTGAGTATTTAACAAAAGATAGAGAGGGGGGGGGGGGAGGCTGGTTGAATTTTTAAAAAAAATGGGGGGGGGGGGAGGGTACGAGAGGGGAATGGAGAAAATAGAGAGGGGAGAGAACGCTGTCAATTTTTTTTTTCTTTACAAAACATGATGAGATTTCGATAATGGACGGGTTTTATCTGCAGTTGACCAGATTGATGCATGAGCGTCAGAGTAGCCTCGCCCTTGTGTCCCACCACTAGTTCTGTTTTCTTTGCTTTCACTTTATACGTTTTTTGAAATTCTTGGTTTTTCTTGTGCCAGTTCTGCAGAGAATGTGTTCTCTCCCTTGTGGTCACATTTGTATTTTCATTACGGTACGTGTTACCCTCCAATGTCTTTCCCTGTCGTCTGGGGTTTAAACAGAGTTCGTACCTAGCTCTCTCTCACTCTCGTTATCTTTTTATCTCTTTATCTCTCTATCTATCTATCTATCTATCTATCTATCTATCTATCTATCTATCTATCTATCTATCTATCTATCTATCTATCTATCTTATTGATACAAATCTGTTTCGCTGATTTTTCGTATCATTAATTGGGTCATGGTCTTAAACTTATATAACCCACTAGCACTTGCACTATTTTTAGCAACTATTGTAAAGCTGTGCTTCCATATAGAACATAAAATGCACTTTCACACACACAAACACACAAACACTCGCAAGCATTTAATTAAAATGCTACATCATGATTGTGAAGCAAGCAAATAGCAGACAATTATAGATCACGAGGGAGAAGATGTTTCTGGAATCCAAGTCTTTAAGGTCATCATGCATTTTTTCAAAGAAAAAGCAAAAAAAAAAAATATTATAATAACACTCAATGAACTTAGAGAAATATCGAGGCGTAGCGGAAACAGGATCCTTGCATTAAGTATCAGGTATTAGATAATGAGTTTATGCCCGACAGGTATCAGCTCAATATTCCAACAATCGTTCTGCACTTGCCATCAACAACCTACTCGGAGCTCGGTTAGAACTCAATGGGGAACAGACCAGATACATTGGGATGGTTAAAGAAAAAGTGTGTGTTGTGTGTGTGTGGGGGGGGGGGAGACGTAGGGGAGCGCGAAGGCGAAGATGACGATAGTAGGTTAAAAAAAAATGGAACAACTATTTCCGGTTCATGACAAAGAACAAAATCACGTGCTAATTACGATTACTTTGTTTGGAGCATTTATTGAAATACGTAACGCTGCTATTGGTTTAGAAACTTGACACCATTCTGCGAGGACTTGTAACGGATGTTCCAGTTCTAATAGGAATACAAACAAGGGGGGGGCGGGGGAAGAGTCAGATTTCTAAAGCCTCTTACACAAAAAAAAAAAACATGAGCTCGTGCGTGCACACAATAAAATGACTGGATTTACTCTCTTCGTAAAAACTTAGATTCCTTTTTTAAATATTACTATACATGAATTTTTTGAAAACAATGAATTGGGTGTCATTTTTGCAGATAAAAAATCCCTCTTAGACATGGGATCCTGGGGGTGGGGGGTCTCCCTTTCATCCATGTCGCGGTACAGAATGACAGAAGTAACATTGAGAGTTAAGCCTGCACGGCATACATGGCGTTAAAATATGAGGCAAAACACACACACACACCTTTTCCCCGTGATATGTTGAACATTTTTTTTTAATTTATAAAATTTCAAGAATCATGGGACAAAAGTGAACAACAGAAGCTAAATACAAATGAAAACACAGTGAAAATAGCTTTTAAAAAGATTATGAAAAAAAAAGGATCTTTAAACATCTCGGTAAAATATAGACGACGAGGAATAAATTTAAAAAAACTCTTTTAGTTTCTTTTCTTTAATTTATTCCTCGTCGTCTATATTTTACCGAGATTTTTAAAGATCCTTTTTCTAATTCCTCTTTCCAGTAAAATGGGTGAAGAAAAAAAAAGGTATGTGCATCGACCGGGAATCGAACCCGGGTCACCCGCGTGGCAGGCGAGTATTCTACCACTAGACCACCGATGCTTACATATAACTAAAGAAACTAAAATTAATTGATGATACCTTAACAGGTATGTTACCTAACAATATTCCTGTATGAAAACGAGGCTAGAGTGGCTAGTGACTTCAATGTTATGAGTATTTGTAATGAAAAGGGCTATTTTATTTAAATACATATTCACTTTGTCAAGATAAACTTGTATCTATTATTTTTAATAGCTCATTCAAGCTTAATGGAGAGCAAAAAAAAATTATTTTTTTTTAAATTATTTTCTTTTACTAGAAATTCGCGTACTTGTTTTTCATCTCACTGACCTATTATTTGATGCTAAAAAGAGTAATACAAAAGAATGTAAGTCAACTTATTTGAATTGAAATGCAACTTCTAACATCGTTGTTGAGAGATTGTTACTATGGAAACTTGAGCAAGGAATATCCCGTGTTATTTTGTGTAAAAACTTACAACAATCAAGTCGCTCATTATAAAAACAGCCACTAAAATATTTCCCTTCTTTACACTTTCAGGATTTATAAGCTACCGGTATATGGAAGAATGTAGATGATGTCAAAGTCATCTGTTTCTACGGTCGACGTTTAACAAAGGTGTCCTGTGGCCAGCAGAATGACCAAACGCCTTTACTTTCCCAACTGTCAGTTACCCTTTACAGTTGAGTTACTACGGGCGACCCGAAATTCAAAATACCAGTCTTCACCGAGATTCGAACCCTACCCCTTGATTTGAAAGTCATGCGCTTTACCACATAGCCAAAGCCCCAACCATATTAGATTTATTTAAATTGTCTTTACAGTGAATGGATTCCGTGTAAATTGACACTGTTTAGTGGAATTCACAACTATAGCACGGAATTGAAACTTTTCTTTCCAAATGTTCACTTACAATGTTAAATTGCCTGCCTTGGATTTTAATTCGTTTCGGTATATTTCGTCTTCTTTGTTTTCACTTATTCAACAATGGCAAACTCTCTGACTCGCTTTTAACTGAGATGTAAAGCGCCGTTCACCCTCTGCTTCCGGCTTAAAGACTGAATTCCATGACCTCTGATGTATATTGTCCAAGCCTTGGGTACCACACGCACTCGTCCTACTTCCGGTTCAATTTTGTGTCTTTCCCTCTCTTTTAAGGCCCGGGACACTGCATCGCCACATCAGTTCCCGTTTCTCTTACTTTCTCTTTCTCTCTAACACTGTTTCCCCCTTCTCTTTATAACTGCTTTCTCCCCATCTCTCTCCCTTGCTCTCATTTCCCCCTCCCCTCTCTCTTTTTTTCTCTCACGTTCCCCCCCCCCCCTCCCGTCCCCTCTCTTTCCCCTGAACACCGTTTCCCCCTCCCCCTCTCTTTCGTTATTTCTTTCTCGCGCTCTCTCTCTTTCTATTACTGTGCCCCACACTCTCTCTTTCTCTCTATCTCTTTATAACTGCTTGCTCCCTTCTCTAACTCTTTTTCTCTCGCTCGCATTCTCTCTATCACTTTCCCCCTCACTCTCTCTTTCTTTCTCTCTTGCGTTCTCTTTTTCTCTCTTTCACTGATCCCATCTCTCTCTTTATAACTACTTTTTCCCGCCCCTCTCTCTCTCTCTCTTTCTCTCTCAATCTCTTTTTTTTTACATTCCCCACCATCCCGCCTCTCACTCACTCTCTTTCCATCACTATTCCCCCATCTCTCTCTGATAACCACACCTTACAAGCACGCAGACACATACATTGAAGATGAAGACCAGGTTTGGTTATATTCTGCATCACCCCCCTCCCCCAAAACTGTTCTCCGTACTGCCAGCCCAGTGCCCGCTTGACCCGGAACTGTCCGCCTGAAAGGCCGTTATGTAAGGCTCGGGAGCTGACCTTTGACACTTCTCTTGCGCAGACCGTCTCAAAAGAAAAACATGCTGTGGTTGGGATAGATTGAAGAGAGAAAGAAGAGATAGTTAGAGAGGTATACATTAGAAATGAGAGAGAGAGAGAGAGAGAGAGAGAGAGAGAGAGAGAGAGAGAGAGAGAGAGAGAGAGAAAGATGAGGCTGTCGATTGATCGCGATTTCTAGAATTGTAAATTTTTTTTATTGTTTAGTTAAAAGGAAAGAAATATGTCCACAACTATGGGTCAATAGCAAATCTATCTATCTATCTATCTATCTATCTATCAATCTATCTATCTATCTCTCTATCTATCTATCTATCTATCTATCTATCTATCTATCTATCTATCTATATCTATCTATCTATCTATCTATCTTTCTTTCTTTCTTTCTTTCTTTTTATCTTCCTTTCTTTTAATGTCGATAGTATATTTGATCAGGTATGTACTGTTATCTTCTTCGGTTTCATTTTGTCTTGCTCAAAACGTGAGATTTACTGCCAACTTTTCTGATTGTTATTTCTCTTACATTTTAATTGACTTGTTGAGTCTTAGTTACATTTTTATTTCGACAGAAAACAAAAACAAAAGGAAAACCAACAAGAACTCACCTTCTTGGAATGTCACATTTTTACTTCTTGACATTTTAATTTAAGTTACGCTTGATTTTATTTTTTAATCTTTTTTTTTTTAATGAAATTTGAGATTAATGTGTTGTTGTTTTTTTAACATTAATTTTTGTAGAAATAATTCAACAATCTGCTTTGTATTTATATTTTTAGTTTATATTTTCTTGGCTTCATGGAGCAGATTGGTTTACATTTTCTGCAATAGTGATGTACACTTCCTAAATTCAATACATTTAAAATAATAATAATGGCAATGTCTTAGATTCCAAAGATTAAAGATGAGCGCAGTGTCTCACATGACTACGCAAACCCAGTTGCGACCTGCATATTTTTCCAAACTGATTCAGACAAAGCCGTTGTCCACCGAGGGTCTCTTCAAGTTTTCTTAACGTCTACCCCGCTTTTCTACAAGGGCTTTCTTTAATACATCAAAAAATACAAAATTATTTTGTATTGAACAAGCTTCCATTTAACATTCTATTATGTCGCGAGATAAGATAGATAGTAATACTTTAGTTAAACATTCATTTATTAGCGTTAAATGGCACATTCTAAGGATTCTAAATGAACATATCAACTCACTTCTCCGACGCCCAATCACTGATCAAGATGGAAATTTGCACAATTATTTCTTTTATATGAGAATACAAGAATCAATAAAAAGAATTATCCAATTAGTTAATTAACTATTGGTAATAAATTATTATGTTTAGCATCTCGAACAAAGGAAAGAAATTGTATAATTTGATGGTATACGTTGAATTACTCCCCATTATAGGTATAGCCGATTTAAACAAGTTTGAAACAAACAATACAACTATACAATCTTCTTTAGTCATCGGAACCTCACGAGCAGAGTGGTAAGTATCTACTACAAATTTAATTACATATCTGATCCAAACTCATTGATACGATTACACTTTGTATAAGGTTTGTCTTTATGTTTTTCTTCTCTTATGATCGACAGAGGCGTCAATTTCACAGACAAATCGTCAACGCTAAACTGAGGAAGAGGCGTCAGTTCTACACACAAATAAATAAAAGTTAAACTGAGGAAGAGGCGTCAGTTCTACACACAAATAGACAAAGCTAAACTGAGGAAGAGGCGTCAGTTCTACACACAAATAACCAAAGCTAAACCGAGGAAGAGGCGTCAGTTCTACACACAAATAGACAAAGCTAAACTGAGGAAGAGGCGTCAGTTCTACACACAAATAGACAAAGCTAATCTCACACAGAGGCTTAACTCTCTATACAAATTTGTATATGAAACGTAATTTAAAAGAAAGAATTAAAAACTTTTGTACGTAATTGAACTCAGTAAATATATTTATCTGTATGGATGTATAAGTCCAAACAATTAATAGCCTCTTTCAAAAAAGACAAAACTATGTGAGGAAGTCTTATCTTATCTCATCTTATCTTATATTATCTTATCTTATAGGCAATGAGCTAGCCCCAGTGTTCAAAATACTCTTTCAGGCTTTACTTAACCAGGGCAGAGTACCAAAGGACTGGAAAGAAGCTAATGTCACCTAATTGACAGAATTTAAGTCATTGGTTAATATGCATGACTAAATGCATGACGCGTAGGACGTAATCATCTTCTTTTTTGAAGTAACGTCTGTATTATATAAGATAAGATAAGATATAAAATTAAGATGTTACTTCAAAAAAGAATATTATTACATCCAACCCGTGTCCCTAGGTCAATCTAGTCTTGCACGTTAATCAACTACTTAAACTCTGCCAAGTTACTGGTTTTCCTGGCTGACTCAGGCAACCCATTCCATGCTCTAGTTGCACTAGGGAAGAAGGAGTATTTGTACACATTTGTCCTAGCATATGTAACAAGTAATGTGCCTTTTTCTTTGTGTCTTTCTGAGTATTTTATTAGTTTATGTCTCCTAGCTCATGCATCTTCTTCGACCACGACGCGACATTATGCAAGCAGGCTAAGAACATTCTCCCTACTCTGGCCAAGCCACGCCTGTAGACAGGGTAGTACAGGGGAGGAGGGACAAAATAACAGAGAAAAAGAGAATAAAAGAGGCTAAAGAGAGGGAAGAGGAGGGCTACCACGTGGACACAAAATTACTAGTGGCCAGCGTTTTCGTCCAAATTTGGGCATTTCTCTGCTTTTATGTGGCGTGCTGTTGCGTCTTCTGGGATCAAGATGAGTCTGTCTAAACGATTCCGTCTTCTGGGATCAAGATGAGTCTGTCTAAACGATTCCGTCTTCTGGGATCAAGATGAGTCTGTCTAAACGATTCCGTCTAAATTTTAAAGAGTATCGATCCAGTCAAGATTTCATCACCGACTACTTTTTTTTGTTGTTTTCTTTGATTATTTTTTGACCATAAATTGTGCTAATAATTGTGCTAAAGATTGTGCAAAAGATTGTACACTAGTGCTCCACTAGATGTCCGCCATCATTTAAATGCTTCGACATTCTGGTTTTCCGTTCCGTTCTGTCGAACCTCTTCCCTCTCTCTCTCTTTCCACCCCTCCCCTAACAATGGGGCAAGTGTCACCAAGGCATGACGGGGGATCGAAGGCTCAAAAATGAGTTGTATTTGTATATGATATGCCTTTCAAATGTTCATTGCCTTCATTGTGAGCAAGTTGTTTTTTTGTTTTCAATTTCCTATTCACTACAAAATATTATATTTCATACAGGTGTGTATGTGTGTGAGTTTGTTTAGCTTATTATCTTATCTTATGTCTTACAGACGTTACTTCAAAAAAAAAAAAGAAAAAGGTAATTACGTCCTACGCATTTGATGTGTCAATCCAGTCATGCTTGTTAATCAATGACTTTAACTACGTTGCTGGTTTTTCTGGCTGATTCAGGCAACCCACCCCATTCTCTAATAGCACAAGTTAATTTGTTAAACACGTCTGTATGTGTATGTTCGTGGATATTCTTTCCAATTCCGCCACCTCACCCCCCCCCAAAAAAAAAACTATTTCCTTTACCCCCCCCCCCCCTCTCAGCTGAACATAAATTATATTTGAGTGGCCAACATGCAACGAGGGTGTCCAGTGGATCACAACTACGGGTTCCGTACCTCCTTAGAAAATCCACAATTTAAATTCATAGCCTCTGCTTTTGGAACAAGCAACCACCCAGCGCATAAACTAAGCAAATCTAGCTCTTGGCCACTATACCTCTATACCTTCAACCTGTCATACAGTGAGATTGTTTTTTTCAAGACAACTCAAGGCACTGTACTATTAAATATAGTGTCACCATGCATTGTGTTGAATGTACGTTAGAAGCTAAAAAATACTGTAGTAATAACACATTTAAAGAAACATTCGGCTAGAAAAAAAAATCGTTTGGTAATGTCTAGGCTGGAAGAGAAAGTCTATTAGCATAATGTACCTGGTAACAGCTGGGAGGCGTGGGGAAAGCCCAGATAACTGAGTTTGTTGGCTCGTTTGTATATTTGTTTGTTTTCTCTTTCAGTGAGGTTTATTTAAATGACTAGAGGTCACAAGCAGTTGTTTGTAGACAGATCTATATGGAATTCATTAAAGAAAATGAAGTTAGCCCTAACGAAATGCCTCTTAAAAGTACTTATATAATTAATCTTATAATCTATCTATCTATCTATCTATCTATCTATCTATCTATCTATCTATCTATCTATCTATCTATCTATCTATCTATCTATCTATCTGTCTGTCTATCTATCTATCTATCTATCTATCTATCTATCTGTCTGTCTATCTATCTATCTATCTATCTATCTATCTATCTATCTATCTATCTATCTATCAAATATGTATAACATTTAATATTAATTAGTATTAATATTTTTTTTATAACGGTTTAACATTATTTTTTTAGTTTGTGAGTGTTTTTGTTTTTGAGGATGCGGTCCTGGGCACCTGCACTGTCTCCAGTACTGTAAATCTGCCCCTGGGTATATGTGTGGCTGATTGAATGAATGAAGGAATGTACATATAATGTACAATGTGTAGTATACAATTTCATTTTGTTCTTTTATGTGAGGCAGAATGCATTTTATTTGTTTTGAATTTCATTAATAAATCAGTGGCGTAGCTAGGGTAGGCGAGGAGGGTCCAAATTTGAAAATCTCCTTGGGGAGGGGGGGGGCATATAATTGTCCGAAATTAGTTTTTACAATTCTCATTATCATCATCATCAAACTCCATTTGAGTGAGCGCTTGAGAGGCTCAAATCCTCTCTTGCAAAAGCCCTGCTGTTTTGCGTAGTGCAAACATGTCACCATACAGGTCGAGAATTTTTGGTTTCCCAGACCTGTTGAGACGGAGATCAGTTTTTACATAAAATAATACCCCATTATCTCATGTCATGATGTCGAATGTCAAAATGCAGGGGTTCCTAACGAGGTCCCCCCCTCACCCCCCCCCCCCCCCCCCACGGGGCCTCATATCCCTAGCTACACCACTGTAATGAATTTTAAATTACTAAACTAAAACTTAATATTTCTTATATCATCTTCTAGCGTTCTGGCATTCAATTCTTTCTACACCTTTTTTATGTCTTAGAATACAAGTTTGCTGTTAGAAAGCAGTGCCGAACCTACGATCCTCAGGCCGCATCCAACCCGTGACAGTGCTCTATTTCCCCTCTCACCTTCGCCCGTAGTGAAACTTCAATGACCCGATTCAAATGGAAGTTTGTGATGTGGCACGTGGTAATCTGGTGGAAAAGAGTACATGACCTCAAGATCCAGAGCGGTGGGCACCACAGGTCAAAAGATATATGGCTAGAAAGATTAGTCAAAGTTTAGTGACCATAATAAAAAGAGATCTTGGGGAAATAGATTCACAATTCACTGTTTTTATAACAGACGACACCAATGTATTTCTTACAAACCTTTTTAATTTACTTTTGTATCTGTATGAACTAATTTTCATTCTCTGGCACTGCCAGAAACAAAATTCATTGTAGCAGGTTTCATTGAGAAATTTTCTGTTGATGTGGCAGGTCTGCAACAGTGCTCCCCTCTGACAGGCAACGAGAATATTCTTAAGGATGTTTAGAACGTAGAAGGTATCTGTGAGGTCTCTACCCCCCTCATTTGATATCACAGATAATTTTAGATAACTTCCATAGTCGCTTAATCTCTAATCTCTAAGCTTATTATTATTATTATTATTATTATTATTATTATTATTATCGAAAACTTGGAGTGCTGTTTTTTTTATGTTCTAAATTAATAAAGGTAAAATCAGGCACAAATTTATAAGAGCAGAATTTAAAAGGATTGTAGGAAATAACTCTGTTGCAGAATGTAATACAGATTTAGTGCTTCAAGCACAACTCCAGGCGCACTACGTGGTGCCATTTGCTATGTCTGCTGGTTGTACGTCATCGCTGCCAGTCCCCAAGGGGAGTCGTTGTCCCCCCCCCCCCCCCGCAGCCTAGACCTCTTGCGTCCCACCAGCCGCCATCCTGGCACGCTGCCTCCCTCATACCCGCGTGCGCCACACCTACCCGATGATTGTCGCCCCGGAAAACACGTGACCTGGAAACCTGGATAACCATATAAGGAAAACGAATGTGTGTGTGTCTGTGAGTGTATCGACCTGCATGCACCGCGCGCGCATGCAGCTAGTCGTAAAAAGATGTCTCTGTGACCTTGGACAGGGAGAGGAAAAGGGGAAAGGGGGGGGGGTAGCCCTAAAAAAACTCTATCGGCACTGCAAGATAAGAAAATGGAAACGGAGTCGGGTGGGGAGGCATGGGTGTATTCAGATGGAGGAGAAGGGCGTTCTGTGGTGGAAGCTTTAAGGTCTGTAAGATGTGAACATCAAACACAGTCTGGCATAGCGTGAGTTTCTGAATAACCTTTTTTTTTTTTCTTTTCATTTCATACCCGTGGCGTCGCGAGGGCGCTCAAAATTATGCATACAACCATTGCAGAGAAGACAGATGGGGCGACATGGGATCGTCTTTGGAAAAAGCATGGTGTACAGTAAAGACATCTCTTTATCAAGACAAATGTATTCTTCTTTACTTTGTATTTGTGTGTCTGTCTCCCTCCCCTTTTACCTACCTCCCGCCCCAACAAGCAAATAACCAGATCTATGGTGTGGAGATATGTCTGCGAATGGGCTGTTATAGTTTCAGTATTTCTAGCTTATCTCTCTTTAATCAATCATAAGCGGCTTTTTTAGAGGGCTAAGCATGGGCAGCCTCCCAAAACCTCACGCCTAAAAGGGGGTATGGAGATTCATTTATCACCATCCGTGCATCTTATAAATACGTGGGAACTCCGTCCATTAAAATGTACCGTACTAATACGCCATAGACTAAACTGCAGTGCGCTAGATTTATTCCAATCGGTTCTACTAGACAAGGACTTGTTGCTCTATATCTTTAAAGCCTTTTCGACATCCAAGCGGTTAAGCGCTTAGCTTCCAAATCGAATTCATGGGTTCAAATCCTGGTGAAGACTGGAATTTTTTAAATTTCGGGGCGCCTCTGAGTCCACCCAACAGTAATAGGTACCTGATATTAGTTGGGGAAAGTTAAGTTAGTAGTTGTGATGGCCACATGACAGCCTCGTTAACCGTGGGCAATAGAAAGAAATGACCTTTACATCGTCTGCCCTAGAGACCGAAAGGTGTGAAAAGGGAACTTTACTTCTTTACACAAATAACAGTGAATGCTCTCAGTTTAGAGTTAGATAGGTCTCAGTTTAGAGTAAGATAGGCCTCGGTTTAGAGTTAGATAGGCCTCCGTTTAGAGTTAGCTAGGCCTCAGTTTAGAGTTAGATAGGCCTCAGTTTAGAGTAAGATAGGCCTCAGTTTAGAGTTAGATAGGCCTCAGTTTAGATTTCGATAGGCCTCAGTTTAGAGTAAGATAGGCCTCAGTTTAGAGTTAGATAGGCCTCAGTTTAGATTTAGATAGGCCTCAGTTTAGATTTAGATAGGCCACAGTTTAGAGTTAGATAGGCGTCAGTTTAGAGTAAGATAGGCCTTAGTTTAGAGTTAGATAGGCCTCAGTTTAGAGTTAGATAGGCCTTAGTTTAGAGTTAGATAGGCCTCAGTTTAGAGTTAGATAGGCCTTAGTTTAGAGTTAGATAGGCCTCAGTTTAGAGTTAGGCCTCGCCTATCACACCAGCCCAGGACTCCGCGTTACGCTAAAGCCGCCACTTTTGCAGCTTTTGCGATCTATAGGAATGTTTTGTTCTTATGTCTAGCCCGGCTATTATTAGACCGAGTTGGGGGCCAGCGCCGCGGTAATTGCTATTATTAGTGTACACATCTTTTTCTTCAGTTCTCAGACTTGTAGTTCTGATCTATAATGTTGGCTTCTTCTGCGATGGAAGCATGGCTGAGGAAGAACTTTGTCTCGTTCTGCGTGAGTTTATTCAAATTTTAATTCCAATGTTGTATACGGCTCTCAGTTCACGTCTGCTGAAATTTAATGTAATCTGTTGCCCTGTAAATCCTATATGACCTTCCAGCGCGTATTGTCTGCCCCTGAAAAATGTGAGATAAAAAAAGGAAAGATAACGCTGAGATATACATGACCCTTGAAGCAATGTATTAGTTGTCATTAGCTTTTTATAAAGCTAATATCAACTCACTGTCTTTCTGGTTCAAATATTGTACACGTTATCTCTCCCACTTCACATTCTCGGATCAAGTTATACTTTGCACAATTATTCAATTTCCCTAACAGCACATGAATCGATAAAAAATGGAACCATTCATTTAATAATTTGTCGTAATTGATTAATTTTGTTTCATACAGAGACAGTGCTAGATAAGAGGAGAATAGCCTTGTTATAAAACCTATTTTTATAAGTACTTTGCTAGCTCAGTGGCTAGAGTGTTGGCATTCCAACAAGAAGGCGTGAGCCCTCAAATGGAAACCTTCTCCAAGATAAGCCTCCTTCCTCCCCCCCCCCCCCCAAACCACTCCGCCAACTGATCCACACAAGTGATTGGACCATAGCGCATTGAACGTGCTCAAATGTGCAAGAATTGGTACAAATAGTTCTAATCGTACAAATGTATTTCCCATATATAGAGATCGCAAACACAAACAGTAGAACGAAGCACAAATTGATGTTAAAATGCGAGACAGAAAACGACAAAAATTCCTTTGGGTTTTAATGTGGCTTTAAAAAGAGAAATAGGTTCTTGAAACAAAATAACAAGAAAGATTTAAAGACTACTAAATATAGATGATAAAGGAAAAAAACAAAACAGAGTATTAATTTTCAAAGATTCAATGAGATAAGATTTTTTTTTTGTTTTGTTTTGTTTTGGCTTATGCGCTGGTATAGGATCGACACCGATATTTCCACCAATGGAGATTCGCGAGATTGAAATGTTCTATTGTTAACAAGCTCGATATGACGAATGTAAATGTACATGTCGGGATTAGGTGACTCTTAGACACCGGTTCCGGTTTCACTCCGACATTTGTTTCCTTAACTCGCCGGCGTGAATAATTAATGTTTTTCTTTCACTGGCCTCAGAATGTCATAGGTGCAGGAGGATGAGGTATCGGCTGTTCGGGGCTCCTATTACTGGTGCTATCAGTCTCGTATCTCCTTACGCAATTTTTGAATCTTAATTCTCATAATACATTCGCATTCTCGCAGTGCTAGAGAAGTCAACATCCAAAGACAGTAGTACTTTTAGCATCAATAGAAACTTGATGTGAGCCCTGCAGATCATAAGAAACTTGATGTGAGCCCTGCAGATCATAAGAAACTTGATGTGAGCCCTGCAGATCATAAGAAACTTGATGTAAGCCCTGCAGATCATAAAAAACTTGATGTGAGCCCTGCAGATCATAAGAAACTTGATGTGGGTCCTGCAGATCATAAGAAACTTGATGTGAGCCCTGCAGATCATAAGAAACTTGATGTGGGTCCTGCAGATCATAAGAAACTTGATGTGAGCCACGCAGATCATAAAAAACTTGATGTGGGTCCTGCAGATCATAAGAAACTTGATGTGGGTCCTGCAGATCATAAGAAACTTGATGTGGGTCCTGCAGATCATAAGAAACTTGATGTGGGTCCTGGAGATACTGTGACGACATTAAAGTTCCGCATTCATCTTCAAAATCTAAAGAAACTAGATGTCTTCACTATCTAAAGAAACTAGATGTCTTCACTATCTAAAGAAACTAGATGTCTTCACTATCTAAAGAAACTAGATGTCTTCACTATCTAAAGAAACTAGATGTCTTCACTATCTAAAGAAACTAGATGTCTTCACTATCTAAAGAAACTAGATGTCTTCACTATCTAAAGAAACTAGATGTCTTCACTATCTAAAGAAACTAGATGTCTTCACTATCTAAAGAAACTAGATGTCTTCACTATCTAAAGAAACTAGATGTCTTCACTATCTAAAGAAACATCGAAGAAACACTTGGCTTGGCTATCTACAAACTGGATGTTTTCTTCTGGTAGTTATAACTTAGGTTTACAAACTCTCAGATAAACTTCTGTACACATTTTTAAAAAGTACATGTTCATTTATATATTTCGAAAATGTGCATCTGAAAAAAATGCTATTCAATGCATCTTTATAAAAAAAAAAAAATCATCTGACATTTATAGTGTGAACATTAATGAAACATGAAAACCTAATGACACATGAAACATGCCGGTTTAACAAACTAATGATGGCAGTCGCATGAGACTTAAAAAGATTAAAAATAAAAGCTTAACATTTTTCATAAGACCATCAAACAGTTTGTTCAACTGTGTCTACCTCGTAAGACAGGACGATACGACAGTAGAGATGACAACTACGACAGACACACTTTACGTGCTGTTAGTGTTTCTGACAATTGAAGGTTTTGTTTATCGTTGGTCATGAAAAAATCGCATTTTTTGTTTTTCTTATAATAATTGTGGATGCATAAAAAGTGATTTCTTTTTTTTTTTTCCCCATGTGTAAAATGACCACGTGACCCAGCGGGAAGAGAATACAAAGAGTTTTCGCGCCCCAGAAAGAGGAAATGAGAAAGAGCATAGTGGGGGGAGGGGGAATGGAGTTCAGATGTAGGTGGATGCAGAGTGGCAGACATAAAGAAGAAAAAAGAAAGAGCCCTAAATGGAAATGTATTTATTGACGTCTTAGATGTATGCGCCTTGAAACTTTCTGGAACAATCTACTATGCACTTCAATTGAATGCGTGTATATGAGTGTATGACTACGGCGGCCTACCTGCCTGTATGACTACGGCGGCCTACCTGCGTGTATGACTACGGTGGCCTACATGTGTGTGGCTTAACTAACGTATTTTGAAACCTATCAATTGGCGCAAAACTGGAAATCCCGGTGCGACATCTTGCCCAGTAAATATGCAGTGTAAATTGAGACAATTTGATGTAAATAACTTGACAGGATGAGTCTATATCTTTTTTTTTTTGAGACTACAAAACTAGGTCAAGTTTTAAAAAAAATCTTTGTATATTTTCACGTCCTAAGTCCTCTTTCAGATCAACCAATTCGTAGATATCCCCCCCCCTTCCAGCAAGAAAATATTAATTTCAAATATTATGAGTGTTAATGTATGTATACTTGTCAACAAATATCTATACTACAGTCATTAGTATGTTCTCATAGTGTGCGTTATCCTCATGAGTCAAACTGATTTACATTCAATTAGCGTATCTCAAGTTTCAGAAAGGAAATTCCCACATACATATAGATCGGATCTAAATTATTCTTGAGTGATTGCTGATAAGTTAACATTAGTACAACTAAAACAGCGTTACATCTTTGTCAGTCTTTACCATCAACTTTCTCTTTCTTCTTTAGTAAGCTCTCTTGAATCCTTTCTGATGTATAGCGACCCCATCACTTCGGCACATAAAATATAAAATAAAACATAATGAGCTAAGATCTTAACTAGAAAACTAAACTTAAATACATGAAAAACTATCTGGTGTGTAGCGATTCTTCTTGGCACATATAGATACTGTCACATTTGATGCATCAAGGTACAAGGTGCAGATCCGAATCCTCTCTTGCAAAAGCCCTGAACAAAAACCCTGCTGTTGTGCATAACGCAAGTCTGTCTGTAGTCTGCATACCTGTCAGTAGCATGTGGCTTCCCAAACATGTCAGAATGGAATTCAGCAAGTCTGGGACTGTCGACTTGATTATGAGACACGGTTTAATCTTCGTCTCCGAAGAGGTGGCACCCTGAGTCGACGATTGGCCTCAACTGTGCAAAGTTCTAACCAATGGGACAATGACACGTTGAGCTGTAATCATTGTTTCTGGCCTGGTTAGCCTACATCACGAAGAAACCCTTTCAGAATACCTCGTTGGCTCCAAGACTCAAGAGGCCATTCTGACTAGAACTTTTTCGTCTGTTTCATTCTCTACTATTTATTTAAAATGAATAAACTAGTCAAAGTTTACTAATTGTAGTAGCCTAGCAAAAATAAAGTTAAGCTATAAGGAAGACAGCCTAGCAAAAATAAAGTTAAGCTATAAGGAAGACAGCCTAGCAAAAATAAAGTTAAGCTATAAGGAAGACAGCCTAGCAAAAATAAAGTTAAGCTATAAGGAAGACAGCCTAGCAAAAATAAAGTTAAGCTATAAGGAAGACAGCCTAGCAAAAATAAAGTTAAGCTATAAGGAAGACAGCCTAGCAAAAATAAAGTTAAGCTATAAGGAAGACAGCCTAGCAAAAATAAAGTTAAGCTATAAGGAAGACAGCCTAGCAACCAAAAAAAACAACAACAAAAACTTAAGCTACAAGACAACCCAAGATCATCAATGCTCTCAAGAGACAGACACTACATATTTGGTTAATTTAAATAAATCTCACAAAATCATTATCAACAGTTCAATAAAATAAATGTCGAAGTCCAACCGAAAGTCAAACCTATTGTCTGCTACTTTTATTTCTAGAATGTTCTCCTTCAATATGTCACCAGCCAATCAGGACGATACAATCTTTTTTCTTTTTAGCCTCGTTTTTCTATGATGTTGTTTGGTCTCACGGTTGCTTGGAGAAGTTATCTCCCATTGTTGCAGGTCTGCTGAGCAGTGTCCTCTGCTTCTCATTCAAAGCGCATTATGCGGAGCATTCATGTGGAATGATTGTTTTTCTCTCCACTGTTTACAGAACCATTTTTTCGTCTGTCTGAGAAACCAAATCATAAAATAACCAAGTTCCCTCTCACTGATAACTAGATAGTTTATTTGTGTTATCTTATTTCTCCCTTGATATATTTGTACTTTTGTTATAAGCTGTGGACTCTTCAGTGCGGGTGATATGAATGTCTCATCAAACACAAGCCTTAGTCATTATATTATAGAACTAGAAATCCGTAGTCCACTTAAAGATAAGGCACATTCCTCGTCCCAAGGCACATTCCTCGTCCCAAGGCACATTCCTCGTCCCAAGGCACATTCCTCGTCCCATATGCTAGGACAACTTTGTACAAATACTCCTTCTTCCCTAGTGCTATTAGAGCATGGAATGGGTTGCCTGAGCTAGACAGGAAAACCAGTGACTTGGCAGAATTAAAGTCATTGGTAAATATGCATGACTGAATGCATGACGCGTAGGACGTAATCATCTTCTTGTATTGAAGTAACGTCTGTATTATATAAGATAAGAAGATAAGGTAAAGATAGTTTCCCTTTTTTTTTTCAAGCATGTTTTCTTGTTGCCTTCTTCTGCTGATAGTATTAGCGAGCAGTCCCGGTACTGCCAATCTTCTTTTTTCTTGACTCAAATTCATTCAAATGTGTGGGTCACTACAAATGTTATAGAAAATAGAATGTAAGGTCTGTGGCATTAAAAATTTTTTCTGAGATTGAAGAAAATAGTTGGTAAGTCTGAATTTGAGGTCTCATGAACAGAATGTGAATTGCATAGTTATTGCACAGTTTGTTATACAAGTGCTAATGAAGTTACTAATAGAGAGACTTTCATTGTTCTCACATTTGGTAAGTTTCAATTTTCTTAGCCGACGACTAGCACTATCTCTATATATAAAACAACATTAAATTATCATGAATTATTGATCAAATAATTGGTAAATTTTTGATTAAATCATGTGTTGTCATCGATAGTGAATAATGAATACTTGTGCAAAGTTTCAACTTGATCCGAGAAAAGGAAGAGGGTGAAATAACGGGTACAAGATGTGTACCAGACAGAGTGGGTTCATAGAAATATAAGCTATGTACAAAAAATAATTCTACTTTATGTTTAAATACTATAGCAAACTAAATATTCCTTGTTGAATTGTTATTTTAAAAAATTGAAAGAAAAAAAAGATCAGTATGTCGATCAAACCAACGACATTCACGTTAATAGTAAGCTAACCAGCCATACTATTATAAGCGAAATAAATGATCGCATCTTTTTTCATGTCCACAATGACTATGTAAGATATTTTGAAGTATTATATTCTGAATGTAATAATAATAATAATAATAATAATAATAAACACACAATTTTAAGTTGCACAATATCTGTTCGCTAGAAACAGAACGAAAAAAAAAACATTCCGAGAAAAAAAAAACAACTTTATAATCAAACTTTTTCTGTGTAGAAAATTAGGGTGGGAATTTGAGCCAAGAGATTTATTGAATAGGAAGCACAAGAAAATAAAAGATAAAAATAGAAATAAAGAGGAATTAATTTGGAAAAAAAATGGGTGGAAAGGGGTAATAATTAATTTAAAAAAAAATAGTGCGCAGACGATCTTTTCTATCTCATTACTACTGTCAAGCTCGGTCGTGGTGTAATTACTTCCGGTATCGATGAATCTAAGGGAGCAATTAATTCACAACAGAGGGTGAGGGAAAACCACCAAAAGGAGCACAGAACAAGAATGGCGTTGCAAATAAAAGGATTGGCTCCAGAGTGATTCAAAGACTCCATCAAATCAATATCATCTTGCATCCAACTTGCATCTCTTCAACGAGCCGATTATACAATCCACATAATTTTGATTGACACTGGATTAGGTGAAGTTGATGATGAATTTTTCACGTCAAGATAACAGCTCTTCCTTGCCAATAAAGTCAAGTTTTTGTCTAAACTATCATGTAGCTACAAGCAGTCTTAAACTAAGGGACAAAAACACACTATTTCAAACATTTGATAATGAGCTTATTTATTTTAGTCGAGAGAAAGTTACATTAAAATCCCAGAAGACTCTGCGGTATATTAGGTAAGACCTA
Organism: Biomphalaria sudanica; assembly: GCA_036873155.1. Lineage (NCBI taxonomy): Eukaryota > Metazoa > Mollusca > Gastropoda > Planorbidae > Biomphalaria > Biomphalaria sudanica. The sequence goes on along the minus strand of JAZGLO010005605.1, from coordinate 820,907 downwards.
TAAACAAAATTGATAGATAAGATAGACCGACAGACAAACAGACAGACAAACAGAATTTTTTTTTTTGGTTATCTTTTGCGAACTTTTACAGTAAGCCTCAGTCCTTTAAACACATTAAAATGAAACCACCATCTTTCACATTTACTTTAAAATAGTCTAAACACACTTTTAAAAATTTTGAAATATTCACAACCTGTAGTTTGACAGCGATTTATGTTGTTGTTATGCATGAGCTATACATCTGCAATTATCAATATTAAACAGATCATAACTTTTCTCAATAACCTTTATGTTGGATTTTAAGTTATCTTGTTTTCATTCTTTGTATCTATTCCACTGATTTTTTGTTTTAAAATTGGCACCTCAACATCTTCGTGGAAATAACGCAATGGTCAAGCCGATGAAATACCTAAAAGAGAGAAGACTATAGGTTTCTATCACTGCTACTCTAACCTGCACTCGCCTACCCATCCTCCTAACAGAAGACAAGCAATCTAAAACGTCTTTGACCAGTTTCTTTCATGCTGAATGATTGTATACAAATGATAAGAAATTGCTACAGTGCTTCCACCACCAAGGCTATTATGAAATCTATATAATTGCTGGTAGGTATACAAAAGTTCTTTTATAACACGACACCTCCCTTACCCCCCACACCCACTTTTTTTTAGTAGGGACCGTATTAATGTACTCCCTCAAGTTTCCCTTCTTACAAAACAAAATCAACACCTATTACAAAGTTTATATCAATTCACTCTGTCTGTCTGTCTGCCCAAAAAGTTTGTACACGTTATTTCTTGACACCCAATCTCGGATCAAGCTGAAATTTTGGAAAAATTATTTCTTTCTCCAGACAACACAAGAATCAATTTAAAAAAATAACCAACTAGTTAACTAACTTTTGGAAATAAATTACTCTGTTTAGTATCTCAAATAATGGAAATAAATAGTACTTGACTGAAATTAGTCCCCTTTCCAAGGGGAAAAAATGTATTTGACTGAATTAGTCCCCTTTGTTGACTGTCGTATAAGGCTTATTACAAATTTCATTACATGACTGATTCAAACTAATTGATACACTTAAGTTAATATAACCTTTTTTTTTAATTATTTTTTTTTTGTATTTTGTTTATGATCAATTTTTGCAGATAAGATAAACATTGAGACATTTTCTAGCTCGGAGGTCATCAAAAGAAGGTCATCAAAAGTAGCCATCGAATTAAGCCATCAAAAGTTGTTGCTTTTCAGTTGCCACCATATATTTATTTTTATATTTTTTTTTGTTGTCTTTTTCTTTTTGATAACCTCTAGGACGCATATTGATTTTTTTACAAAGCTTTTATTGACTCAATCTGTCTGTCTGTCTGTCGGCCTGTCTGTCTATCTGTCTGTCTGGTACAAATTTTTAATACGTTTTTCTTCCACACCCCACTTTCTTTTTCTATAAGCACTTGGTTGGCACAGTGCCTAATGTACTGATTTAAGGAAGCTTGAGCCCTCAAGCTTGAATTCAAGTCGTAGAACTTTTTTAAAAATATAAAATACATTTAAAAGGCTACCACGGTTACCTTCAAGAGGTGCCCCCTTCTTTCTAGCTCTTCTCTTTTCCCAACTGGTTCAGACAAGTGATATTAAGCGCATTGAGACAAGTGATAGGATCATAGCGCATTGAGAAAGCTAAAACATGAAACTGCGCTAAACCAAACAAATGCTTAAAATATTTCTAATCGTACAGATTTATTATTGTTAGTCTAGATCTATAACAACTTTACATGACTGATCCAGTAGATTGATTACACTTAAAAGAAGCTTTGTTTTTTTTTTAAAGTATTTTAACATGTTTTGCTTGCTTGTTTTTAAATCCATAAAAAAGTGTAATTCACCTTTTAGGGTTTTATTCGATGGGGGATTACCGTTAAGTCTATAAATAGACGCTGTCTAACGTTGTCTGTAATTGAATCTTGGTGGCCGACGACTTAATTGGACTCCCAATTGATAGGATATGTCTGAATCATTGCCTAGAGTCCATCCTTAATTGGAACAGCAAAAGTGCAGGGAGTTAGTGTGACCTTTAGAGTACAGACCTGCTAGGATCTAAAGTAAACAATACACGTATAGATTTAAATGGTAACCTTCAGAGCGAGTACACGCTAAAATAGTGACTAATCTCTCTCTTATTATTTTCTGTACCAATCTTAAAGACTTTTAAGAACTGAACATTTCATGCAAAAGTTTAGAAAGTATGCTGATTATGCTTGCAAACACTAGAAATATCACAGACTTTTAAAATACAAATCGGTTATTAGAATGAAATAAATAGGAAATATAATGTAAACAATACAGTGTTCTTTGCTAGTGGTCTAGAACTCTTTGCAATGCAGAGAAAGAGAATAACACAAGGAAAATGTTTTCTAGATCTAGCTATAAATAATAGTAATTTTTAATCCTTCTGAGACTATTAATTTACTTGAATCTGTCTGTCACTATTAATTTACTTGAATCTGTCTGTCACTATTAATTTTACTTTAATCTTTCTGTCACTATTAATTTGCTAGAATCTGTCAATAATCCTCCGGTGGTGTTTAAACCTTGAGCATGTCTGTGTGTAGGCTTGTGTGTTTCTTTGTGTATGTGTTTGTTTATTTTAAAACCTCAAATGTTTAAACGTAGCATGTTATTGGGTTCTAATGTTGTTGTTTTTTAAACTTCTGTTTACTTCAAAAGATTTCCATGGATACACCTCATTTCAGAACAGAAGACATCTCTGTTTTATTTATCTATTTAGCTGGCTGAAAAAAAAATCTGGGGATGTATGTCTCGGTGAAGGTGTGAGGTGCTCTACAATAGACTATTTGTCAACAGGTTTATACACAACAAGCACGCTATCAAACAAACATACATTTCAATAGATTTATTTTTCTGAGTACGATTCATATCAAAATTCTTCGGAAGTTCGTGATAGGGGGAAAGTGCAAGTGTAAGATTATTTTGAAACTATGTCAGAAATGTATCTGTGTATGTCTAACACAAGCAACGCGATGAGGGTGGAAATAGGAGGCGTACCAGAGTACGCAATCACCAGCTGACAAACTGATGGTAAAATAGCTGGGATACTTCAGACAAAGGGCTTAAGCTTTGTAGGTGGAGTAGACCAGACCGAAGGGATGCGTAGAGGCAACTTAAGGGTGAGGTACAGGCGTCCTAGCCCAGTTCCGTGTTGGCCACTGCCCAAGGGTGCTTACTTCTAAGTACTAAGACACACCGTGTGGCTATTACATAGAGGATGACGAGACAGTAAATCACATTCTCTTGGAATGTCGCGTTCTGGACGAAGGCGACAACGAGAGAGAGAGAACTGGTCCGTGTTTGGTAACAGGACTGTCCTTGTACGATTCTGGACACAAGAGTATGTAACATGCAGACGATCTAAGAAGAAAGAACAATAGAAAGTTGGAAAGTTTATTTGATTTACCTGAGTTTAACTTTGACTGCGAACAGGGCAGGAAACACTACTCTCACAGGACTGCAAGCACTACTTTCACAGGACTGGAAGCACTACTTTCACAGGGCAGAAAGCACTACACTCACAAGACTGGAAGCACTACTCTCACAAGGCAGAAAGCACTACTCTCACAAGGCTGGAAGCACTAATCTCACAAGGCAGAAAGCACTACTTTCACAGGACTGGAAGCACTACTCTCACAAGGCTGGAAGAACTACTCTCACAAGGCAGAAAGCACTACTCTCACAAGGCTGGAAGCACTAATCTCACAAGGCAGAAAGCACTACTTTCACAGGACTGGAAGCACTACTCTCACAGGACTGGAAGCACTACTCTCACAGGGCTGGAAGAACTACTCTCACAGGGCAGAAAGCACTACTCTCACAGAACTGGAAGCACTACTCTCACAGAGCTGGAAGCACTACTCTCACAGGGCAGAAAGCACTACTCTCACAGGACTGGAAGCACTACTTGTGACAGGTTGGGGAAAGGTGACGTGTGTTTGGCGCGTTTAATGTCTAGGGGATGATTATTTTTGAAATTATCCCACACCAACCCGTCAGCATATAAATCGGGAGCAGGCACGCAACGAAACAAGCAATGAAAGAAAGATACAAAGTTAAAAATGAAGAATATTTATTTACATAAATATTTACATAAAAGAATAAAAAGGGGGAAGGGTTTGCATCTATCTCTAATTGATACTATATTTAGTAATCACTCTTGCACTTAATAAGAGAGTATGTCACTTTGTCTTCTGAACTTAGCTGGTTGTCCTGCTTGGGTCGCAGCTGGCTGTGTCCTGGCTTGAAGTTCTGCAGCTGGAGGTGGCGCTCTAGCGGGTAGAGGGACGCCGGTGATACAGTTCTTGTGGAGTCTCAATCCTAAGTTCTGATATCTGTAGTGGGCACAGTAGGGCGGATGGCCGGCTACCGTGGGCAAAAGGGTACTGCGGGCAGAGCGGATCTGCCGGGGGCAGCGTAGTTTACAGGATAAGTCCAGGATAAGTCCAGAGGGTTTGGCGTAGCTATGACGTCTCGCACAGATCTGGGTCTATAGGGACGTCGCACCTAATAAGTTGACAGGCGGGCTGTCAACTAGGCGGGCAAGTAGATCCGATAGCGCCAAGTAGTAGAGTTTAGTAGATCCACGTAGGCAGTAGAGGATACCCAATGCAAGTGGGCAAGTGATCCGATAAACAGGCAGATAATGCCAAATGAATAGGCAGGTAAATAGGCAAGTGCAGTGCTGAATAGCACTAAGCACAAAGGCAGACACCTGAGGGAGGCTGCTGATAAATAAAGACAAGTTAGGACATGTCTCTCATGCATCTTATCGATGCCCTCGACTGAGGTGCATTCGTCAGATTGGTAAATTGCTTTAGAGCACAATGGGGAGATGATGACAGATGGGATTTGGAAAATAGATGGCAGATAGTAGCAATATAAAAATGTACATAAAAGGGAAAGTAATAATATAAAATTTACATATAAGGGGAAATAATAAACAGCACAAGTTGAAAGAGAAAAAGAGGGGGGGAATGGGTGGTGGTCAGCGACCATGACGGTTTGTTAACATACGACCGTCGGCCGAGAACAATGGAGCGTTCGAATGGGGAGAGCGTCTGTTCAAGGGGCGCAACTCTCGCCAAAGTAGACTAAATGGGGAGATAATTCATATATCTTCTCTAAGCGCAGTATTATATGTATATGGCTCCTTTTGTCTCGAAAGGCAATGGATGAGCCCAAATGAGTACTGGTTTTGGCTTAATCTTGAGACGGGCAGAGTCTGGTGTGGCTAATCAAGCCAATTCTAGAATGGCAGACTTTGCCACAATTCGTACATGTGTATGCCTCTGATTTAGGGCTAGCGGACAGGGCAGCTTTCTTTTTTTCCCTCTTGATTAAGGCCACTTCAATTCTTTTGTTCTCAGCAAGGGTTGTCCCAGCACGCTCAGTCTGTCTCCATGCACTCCGGTCTTTGGCTATGTTTTCCCACATACTTTCACTGATGCCTGTGGCTCTCATGTCTCGCTTGCAGACATCTCTATATGTTAGTCTTGGGCGGCCCTTGGGTCTGACTCCCTCCACAAGCTCAGCATATAAGATATCTTTCGGGATTCTACCATCTGGCTCTCAATACATAAATAAATACATATGCCATGTTTATGTTTTCCACTTACGACAGTGAGAAATACACAATGCACTAATTAAATATAAATGAAATGATAAAATACACATGATAATATCTAGTGAGAAATATGCACAAAGTAATTAAGATGGAACTTGTGATTAAGTTCGGCTTACCACCAGATATTCCTCTAGGAGTAAGAATAAATGAAGTAGTCCAGACTCGATTGACAGCGATAGAGAAATGAGAGGGTCTGACTTGATTTAATTTACCTTATATATAGGCCTGGAAAATGTGGGCGGAAACACTAAATGTCATAGGCTAAGAATTATCTTACACGTGGGTGAAGTCCGACAAGAGTCGCCTCTTAGAGCGTCGCGAGGCGTGTTCGTCCGAGTGATCTCCTAGATCAAAGAGAGACGTGGGAGAGGGGGGGGGGAAGAAAGATTGACTCGCATTTCACCCAAGGTGGTGTCTACTGCGGCTGTCAGACATCCTGCGGGTCAGATCAAAGAGACTGTGTTTATCTTTACCTTGGTCAAGGAAAGATAAATGGAAGGACGCCAAGGTGGCGGACCAAGTCTTGCTCGAAGAAGTAAAGGTGGGGCGGGTGAAGAAAGAGGGGATAGGGCGGAGAAATAATTAAAATAAAATAAATAGATAATGATAAATAATAATTAATGCTGTGATAAGTATTAGTGACTCTGACAGCAAGGCTTTAACTTGTCACACTACTCTCACAGGACTGGAAGCACTACTCTCACAGGGCAGAAAGCACTACTTTTTCAGGACTGGAAGCACTACTTTCACAGAACTGGAGGCACTACTTTCACAGGGCTGGAAGCACTACTCTCACAGGACTGGAAGCACTACTCTCACATGGCTGGACGCACTACTCTCACAGGGCAGAAAGCACTACTTTTACAGGACTGGAAGCACTACTCTCACAGGGCAGAGAGCACTACTCTCACAGAACTGGAAGCACTTCTCTAACAGGGCAGAAAGCACTACTTTCACAGGACTGGAAGCACTACTTTCACAGAGCTGGAAGCACTACTCTAACAGGGCAGAAAGCACTACTTTCACAAAACTGGAAGCACTACTCTCACAGGGCAGAAAGCGCTACTTTTACAGGACTGAAAGCACTACTTTCACAGAACTGAAAGCACTACTCTCACAGGACTGGAAGCACTACTCTCACAGGGCTGGAAGCACTACTCTCACAGGGCAGAAAGCACTTCCTTTACAGGACTGGAAGCACTACTCTCACAGGGCAGAAAGCACTACTTTCAAAAAACTGGAAGCACTACTCTAACAGGGCAGAAAGCACTACTTTCACAGAACTGGAAGCACTACTCTCACAGGGTAGAAAGAAATACTTTCACAGGACTGTAACTACTGCTTTCACAGAACTGGAAGCACTACTCTAACAGGGCAGAAAGCACTATCACAGAACTTGAAGCACTACTCTCACAGGGCAGAAAGCACTACTTTTATTGGACTAAAAGCACTACTTTCACAGAACTGGAAGCACTACTTTCACAGAACTGGAAGCACTACTCTCACAGGACTGGAAGCACTACTCTCACAGGGCTGGAAGCACTACTCTCGCAGGGCAGAAAGCACTACTTTTACAGGACTGGAAGCACTACTCTCACAGGGCATAAAGCATTACTCTCACAGAACTGGAAGCACTACTCTAACAGGGCGGAAAGCACTACTTTTACAGGACTGGAAGCACTACTCTAACAGGACAGAAAGCACTACTTTCACAGGACTGGAAGCACTACTTTCACAGAACTGGAAGCACTACTCTCACAGGGCAGAAAGCACTACTTTTATTGGACTGAAAGCACTACTTTCACAGAACTGGAAGCACTACTTTCACAGAACTGGAAGCACTACTCTAACAGGGCAGAAAGCACTACTTTCACAGAACTGGAAGCACTACTCTCACAGGGCAGAAAGCACTAGTTTTATTGGACTGAAAGCACTACTTTCACAGAACTGGAAGCACTACTTTCACAGAACTGGAAGCACTACTCTCACAGGACTGAAAACACTACTCTCACAGGGCTGGAGGCACTACTCTCACAGGGCAGAAAGCACTACTTTTACAGGACTGGAAGCACTACTCTTACAGGGCAGAAAGCACTACTCTCACAGAACTGGAAGCACTACTCTAACAGGGCGGAAAGCACTACTTTTACAGGACTGGAAGCACTACTCTAACAGGACAGAAAGCACTACTTTCACAGAACTGGAAGCACTACTCTCACAGGGCAGAAAGCACTACTTTCACAGGACTGGAAGCACTACTTTCACAGAACTGGAAGCACTACTCTCACAGGGCAGAAAGCACTACTTTTATTGGACTGAAAGCACTACTTTCACAGAACTGGAAGCACTACTCTAACAGGGCAGAAAGCACTACTTTCACAGGGCAGAAAGCACTACTCTCGTAGCGCTATTGCAAGATAACAAGAAAATTAGTTGATGTGCATGATGTGCCTCCCATACAGATTTAACAACGGCCCAAAAAGCTTCTCTCACACCCTCAACCCCCCACCCCCCTACCCCCCACCAAATGCTTTTTGTTTAAGTCTTGAAGAAATGATGCTTATAGAATCTCCTATACATAAAATTGTTTCATTCCAAGAAGCAAGTGACAGTACCAAAAGGATTATCAGTTCTCGTGTGATACCATCCTGTCACAAGGCTCTCAAAGCCTACAAACATTTTCTGAATGTTTTAATAATGAGAGGGAAAAAAACAACAAATCAAGTTAAAAGACAACACCGAACACAACTCTACGATGTCCAAGAAAACAGAAAGAATTGAGGCTGGACACCGGAATATTTAAACAAAAGTAGGGCGTTGTGGGTTGACGGCGGCGCCCAGTATTTAAACTTTTAATCATCATTTCCACACTGCTGCCCTATCTAGGAGTGTTGCTAAAAGACTCTTCGTCCTACGAGTAGGTCTATGTTCTCTGCTGCCACTGTCCTATCGACTACGAAATACAAACAGCGCAAGCAATACAATCCATGTACACAAAATTCATCAACCTTGACATCCTTAGGGTTTGCAAACCTTTATTCAATTTTTTAAGCACGTAATCCCTCTTTAGTCAATTAGAGCACAACCAGGAAGTTTAACACCTGAGAACCCCCTTCACCTCCCACTCCACTCAATCATACTACTTCACCCCCTCCTATCCAATTGAAATCGTCAGCTACTCTTTTGTTTCGACCTCAACATTTCACTTGTACACGTTCTTCCTCACTTGGTACCACCCTTGTCTCCAAAACTCTCTCTCTCCAGCCATTGCAACCATTATTGTATATCACAGGTACTCGAACTGCGGTCTGCGGGCTATATACGATATGTGATGGGGTGCCATCTTGCCCCTCGAATATTTTTTTACCAAGGTACATAATTAGTCAAAATAATCACCTCTCATTTGCATGCCTGGGTTTATTTTCTTTTTCTGAATGCACCTGGTCCATTTGAAGCCTCTTCTTACTTAGCCAAGTCCCAAATCTCAATTTCTATTTCACGTTGACGTCACAGGTTAGGTGTCACGTTATTCACTAATTAAGTCCTGGTCTTGAAATCTTTCAGACTACTGTGATGGTGGTGTATTAAGCCGGTAGAGAGTAACAAAACTCTCTCTCTCTCTCACCCCCCAGACTATAACTAATGAATATTTGGTTTCTAATTCATTAGTATTCGTATTGCAGCGTTGTTTATTATTTTAAAATTGTTTCACAAAAAAACTTCCGTCACGATATAAAATGATTAATGCTCTGTTTCTTATCTTTAAATCTAAAGAAATTAGTGAGTAGACAGATTTGCGTAGGTCTCTTAGTAAATCTCCACAAATTAAAAGAAATATATTGAAATTAGTGTAATTTATCGCAATTACATGGGGCAGAGAAAGGAAACCTTGGTGACCTGTATACAATGGTTTACAAAATAAAGATATTAATTAGTCTGAAATTAAAACTGTTTATGTAAGGTAAAAAATGGATAAAAGTCAAGGATATCATTTTCTGTGGTGACATGATTAGATTTTGTACTGTCACTTTAATGGATGGAAAATATGAGAGATAATTCAAGTTACCAGAACTAGTAAAAGCTTTCAGACCTTGTAGCATCTTCCAAAACTGGATCAAGTTTCCAGAACTTAAGGCATCTTCCAAAACTGGATCAAGTTTCCAGAACTTAATGCATCTTCCAAAACTGGATCAAGTTTCCAGAACTTAATGCATCTTCCAAAAGTGGATCAAGTTTCCAGAACTTAATGCATCTTCCAAAAGTGGATCAAGTTTCCATAAAATAACACCAGAATGTTTCCACAGTGTCTTAGACAGAAAAAGTTTTATTTAGTATAAATAGTAAATTCTTAAAATTAAAAGTCCAAAAGACGGAATTTTTTACAAAGCTCCCACATCGGATGAAGCTGAAATATTTGCTCAATTATTTCTTTGACCTGACAACACAAGAATCAATATTTAAAAAAAAAACAACTAATAAATTAATTAACTATTGGTAGTAATTGATCATTAATTATTTAGTTTGATACTTTTTGTTTTTCCTAGATCAGATTCCCCTATTTGTACTTGACTGAAGTGCTGGTATAAGCTGAATAGTCCTTTTTAGAGGTCGTCGTCTGAGTCTTAGTGAACACAACATTCAAAATAGGGCGAGACCATAGATAGGCTCTCCACAAGCAGAGTGGTTAGATGTTGGCTTGAGAAGCAGGAGAAAGATTTCAATTCAGGTCGTTCCGTCATTTTTTATTTTGTTTAAATTTTATAAATGCTTTTTTTTTAATTGTTATAAAATTTGTATTTATATTACAAATTTAATGACATGACTGATCCAAACTAATTGATACAAGTATGCTTTATTAAAATTTTATTTTTTAAGTATTTTTTTTTTATTTTATCGTGTTAAGGTAGTAGTCATAGACATGATTTCCTGGTGGAAACAAAATTATTAGGGCAATTAACACATCTACGTGAATGTGCTAAAATCCTCTAAAGTTTATCTCCTACCGAGAAATTATTTTATTGTAATTCAGAACACAGACATGTTCAACCTGAAAAATAAGTGTACATACATTGGCTTTTATGGTTTGATATTCGCTCCGTTGAACTGTGGATAGAATCAGATTAACAGAACAGGAAGACTTACTCTGATCTATATATAAACCATATCTCTCTATTACACTGTTGTTGGCAATACTTGATTAAGAAAGGTGTGAGGACGCCAGTGCGTCAAGGTTACGGACCAAGAAAGCGCGATAAATAATGTATTCAGCCAGAGAGACATTCGTCAATACAAATGAGAATGAGACGAACAGCGACATTACAAACGAAACGTTTAGAAACATGATCACTATGACAACAAGGTCAAATGATGGCCTCGTAACCACTGTCAAACAATGACACATTATAGGTTTACACGGCTTGAGAACAAATTCCTACAGGGAACAGTGCCATGAAAAGAAAAAGAGGCAGACAGAGAAAGCAATGGGCAGACAATATAAAAGAATGGATGGACCTGTTTATTAAAGGCAAAAGACAGAGAGGAATGGAGAAAGGCGGCGGAAAGATCATGTGTGGTGCCCCAACGGTTCAACACATTTAGGGTTAGGGGAAGGTGATCTGGGCAAATAAAAAAAAAACAGAGAGTACTCTTACAAATAGATCCAACGTGTAACCATAAAGTGTTTTTATTTCGTGTAGGTACATTTATTGCATGATTCATAGATTGCCTGGACCTTTTCCACGTAAGCCGTTCATTAATTGAACTGACTAGAAATAATGAACGACTTTATTTGTTACTGAATTTTTACTTGCTAATCTTAAGCTGTTGTTTCTCTCTGACTCTCTATCTCTCTTTATCTCACTCTGACTCGCCGTCTCTTTCTCTTACACTCTCTCTCTCTCTCTCTCTCTCTCTCTCTCTCTCCTCTCTGTATTATACATATATATTTAAAGAGTAACTTGTATCTTTAACCAATGTGATCCCCACTGAACCAACTCTTATCCTTAAGATGCCAGCTGAAACTTTCTTCTTAGCCTTTCTATCGCAGACATTTTGTCTGATGCCTGAAAAAGATTAGGCTTCGTGCCTCGGGGGAATCAGGAACAAGTTGCTAAGAAGCCGCAACTGTTTACTCTTGGTACCTAACCTACTCATTAAGTTCACATCGATTTAAAATCCATTTGAGAATTTCAACTATGGGGAAAAAACAACAACTTATATAAGTTGTTAGCTTTTTTGGTGTATCAGGTGTATAAAGGAAGTGCTGATAAACTATGTGGGTTTTTTTTATGTTATTTGATAATTTCTGTGCAGAAACATTTTAGCTATTCAGTTTAAAAATTAAGCTAACAATTTATTTTTTTATTTCTATTAGAGCCACCAAATTTTACTTCACCTAGGGCCTCCAGTTATTTAAGGCCAGCCCTGTTACGTCTTTCCAGTTTCACTTTTGTCAGAGACATTGGTCGAACATAATTTTCTTTCTTTCTTTCTTTGTTAGATGTGAAATACCTTTACAAGTCGTATTGAACTGTGCACATAGCAGGACACCTCACCATCAATAGAACGTCTCACAAGTCTAGTTTGTAATATCAGGAGAAAGTTGAACCAAATTTAGCCACTCAACTAAAATAGACTTCCTAGATATAGAGTGTCGATATCTTCCGGGTCAGAGTGTCGTGTGCACGACCAGTGAGAACATACAATACCATACAATCAAAAACAACCAAACTCAAGTCAGAGTGTCGTGTGCACAACCAGTGAGAACATACAATACCATACAATCAAAAACACTCAAACTAGAAATGTTGTCCTCAAACGATGCCAAACCGTTGTGCACATGCGCATACACCCATACACACACCTACAGACTCACACAGACTGAAATGTTCCACACAGCTGGTATTACGTAAGTGACACTTGTACTGGAGCAGACGTGTTTATAAATAGAAGTGTGCTTATTGAACCGTAACTTTTCTTATTTCCCCGCCAATTACATCGCTGTTCATTGATTTTCGTTTTGTATAATAATCACATGCCAATAAAACGGAAGTATACGATATATACATATATATACATATACAAGGGTAAGTAACTTGAGTTCACTGACCCCAAGTCTGTGGTGTACTGACAACTTGAGAATGTGTCCACAGTTCCACTTATTAAATACTCAATGCTGCCAGGTAGTGCTGTATTCGAACTGGACTATCCTTTGCTCGTCTCGATGGTAGGGGGTTTATACCCTGCCCGCTGCCATCCTGAGTCGTCCTGCGGGAGGTTTGGACTAGGATGTACGTTGCCTTCAACTCTGAAGGAACATCCGAAACCTGTAAAACATTTTCAAACAAACAATTTAAAAAGTTTTGATAAAGCTTGTATACTATTACTGAATTCTTAAGCTAATAGTCACCATCACTGTCCTTCAGCACAGTCATTGTAGGGATTTGTTAACGAAACCCAATTCTTCAGTCCTTTTACCAGTATCCTATGGGGATTTTTCTATTCATGTAGTAGGTCAGCAGCAGTACCTTCCATTGTTATTTAAGCTTTGAATTGTCCTTTTTTTGTCCTTTTTCAGTTGTTATTTTTTGTCCCGTAGTCAATGGTTCAGCAATGCAAGTATTATTTCTTGTTCATCATTCAAATCAAAGTCGGTTAACATCTACGTTAATGTCTAGACAAATACACTGTGGACATTAAAATCGGAAAACTTTCTGAACCAAAGTAAAACCACAGGACGTTTTGGGCCAGGAGTCATTCACCAGCTTCAAATAAAGGAAACAAGACATACGATTAAACCAGATCACAAAAGAGGAAACATAAGTATTATTGCTATATATGTTATACTTTTATTAAATATCTTAAATATCAAATTTCTAAATCCGGTGTTGGTTTCATAAAACTTTCAATTTTTCCTTTTTTTTTTGTTTAAACTTGAGGACCATAAGTCTGCTTCTGTCTGTTACAGCAGCATTCTCGATGTTTAATGAAAGTAGTGACGCGAGACTAAGACCTGACACCGGGTCACGAGTTTTGGACTAAAGTTTCCATTTCTTTCTCTGACATTGTTTTACAGCCACAGTCTAGAACGTGGCTATTTGGAATGTTTTGACAAAGCTTTAATGCACTCTCTCACTCTCTGTCTGGAACCAAAGTTAAACACATTATTTCCTTCACTTTCCATTCTCAGATCCACTTGAAACTTTTTACATATTTATTAAAGAAAACATGTATTACTGGAAAAAGAATTAACCTATTACTTAATTGAAAAGTGGTAAATAATTATTTTTGTTGCTATAGGGAAAGGGAAAATAAATCTTACAGCATTGATATTGACAGATTTAAATGAAGAGTTCTTTCCCTTCGATAAGCTTTGTTTTCCAAAGATTATTTTTTTTTTTGTTCATCTGTCGATTTTTAGGATTACAAAGCTGTTTCTAGACCACAGAACAACAATCAGGAAGTGACCTGACCGAGATTTGAACATTTACCTTTGGAATTGATTGGTGCACTCCTCGCCGAACGCCCACTCGCACACCACCATAGTGCGTCATAGTACAAGAAAATAATTACCACTGTTTCACGGTTCTTTAAATCAATTATATTACAGAAATGAAACAAATATTTATCTAATCGAATTTTCCTCACACACAAGAAGCGAAACCCTCGACAAACAAATTATTTAATAAAAACGTATTATGCACATTGGTAATTCTCAATGCTTAATACATAGCTCCACCCCCATTCTTTTTTTTTTAAATTAGTTTTCTCCTTTACATAATGCCAATTTCCTAGTCATGCACTGTCCAGTAAGGTTAAAAAAATGTGTGTATGTAACTTTTATTTATTTTTTCGTCACAAGCTATTATCATTTTACCTTTTTTTTTTCAGGTGTCAAGGTCTTGGGGATCAATAATTATCCGCACTAAGGAAAAATACAACAAAAAAAAGTAGACTTGTAATTAGTCACAAAAGTAGACCATAGTCGTAAAAAAATTATATCAAGTGATCGCATTCTTTAGAAGTATTTGGATTGTACTTTTTCAATTAGTTTTCTTGTGGGAGAATGTCGTAATTGCAATAACAAAAAGATGGTTATGAGTGCAAGTGCTGGCCTCGTTATCATACTGAGAATCTGAGGGGGGGGGGGGAGGAATTCTTTGGTCTTGTTACTGAGTCTCTTGCTCGGAGATTCTCAATATCTAGAATATATATATATATATATATATATCAAACAGTCAGATGTAACTTTAGAGATTTCGTGCATTACAAATGACTATATATTTTTAGACTAAACGATAAAAGTTGCTACTATTCACTTCTCATAGGTGTAAGACGGGTGTAAACAGCTAGTTTGAATTGAGACAATGATAACGTTTAAAAGTCTACGAACTTGCATTGAAAGTGGATCAAAACACAAGGTTGGTGCAAGTACTTATAAGGAAAACAAAAAGCTTAATGTTGGAGTTAAAGCCTAATTTCTTGGTTTGAGAAAAACAAATTGAAAGAGATTAGAATTACAGTGATACCATAATAAGTCCCCTGCAACATCTTCTCTGACCAATTAATTTCAATGTATGATGAAAAACTTTACAAAATTTAAAGTTACATAAAATGCTTTATTAGCATGTACAACTCTTAGAAATGGACTCTTCTGTAATAAGGATATCTCAATATTTGTCTAACTCTCTTCAACGTAGGTTAAAACAAAACATTTTAAAACTTTCTTGAAATCTGAAATAATTTCCAAAAATTTTTTATCTTCTTTTTATCAAACAAAGTGTGAGGCTTTTTCCCCCTTTCAGACCTTGTGATCTATAAGGCATATGATGTAAACATCATGTTTCTAAGACCGATTGCTAACGATGATGTCATGTGGCCAACACAACGACCAACCGTCTTTACTTTTCCCCAACTTATGTCATGCACCCCCCATTGGAGCTGGGTGGACTCAGATGCGCCCTAAAGATCGCGATGACTTCTTTACTTCCTGCTTGATTTGACACCATTAAATTAAATTAATTTTTGGTTTTATAAACTTTAACTTGTGTTATATATAGATATTTAAAAAAGCATGAACTCTTCTATAATTATAAATCCAATATAACACTTCCTGATTACATACAAAAAAGTTACTAAAGTTTAATCATAACAGGGTAGTGAAACACAAATGATCAAAATGGATAATTCCATCGGAACGTGGAAAATAATTACGAATAGAAGGAGTTAAAGTGCATTCATGGCAATCATAAGGTGTACCAGTAAATGTAATTGTGACTTGATCTTTCCAGCGTCTAAATGTAAGAGAGGCTTTGCCATGAAAGGATCTCTTGTGCAACAGATCGTCAATTTAACCTACCCATGCACCTCATTGTCTGAGTGGAATCGCAATAAACAATCAACCTCAATTACATCGACATGTATCATAGACACAGGCACCACTGTTTAGCACCATTCCTTGCATTACACTCAGTTAATACGCATACATTAGCGGCCTCTAGTGTAACACGTTGCAAACAGAAATTATATGTTTGAGCCTGACTATGAATAAATAAATAAATAAATAAATAACATATACATGAAACAGAACGTGAGATTCACCAGAGTTGTGTTTGCTGGACGTTTGAAGGACATTATTCTCTACCCTATTCAACGTCTACAAATGATACATATGCCCTTTCTTTGTGAGAATATAATAGTGACAAGTACACGAGCTATAAGTAATTAAAATATGTATCCCATTTAGTTTAACATATTTGAATAATTTTAGAACCTTTGTTATTAGCTCGACATGAAGAAATTTGGTCCGCTATATCTGACTAGCAATTTTCCCAATAAAAAAAAGGGAATCCAAACTGAGTGAGGATAACTACCAACAGATCAGTATGTGCCCGTCAATTGCTGTGACCTTGTAACCTGGGACAAATTAAAAGCGCAAACTTAAACTCGACCTTTCAAAGTTATATTGAAACATTGAGAAGAGAAAATATAGTGTTAAAAAAAAATTGCAAATAGTTTTGTCTTGTTTACCTTATGTGCGAATAGGGAAATGATTATGTTTTAATATAAATCGGTTGAAAGATCAGGTTACGATTATAGTGCACATACCTAAGTGTACGATCCCTGGCCGACAAAAGATTTTTGGCGCTTTGGTACTATTGCTGGGATTCTTAGGATAAGGGCTGTGAGCTCCACAGGGCAATGAGTAGACCAGACAGAAAGGATGCGTGGTGGCAACTAGCCCAGTTCCGAGTCGGTCACTGTCCTATCGGTGCTTACTTCGAGACTAGGACACACGGTGTCGCCACTGCATCGAGGACGTCGAAACAATAGAACACATTCTTTATGAATGCCGAGTTCTGCATGAAAGACGATCGGGACAAAGATTTGATAGAGAGATAACTGGTACATGTCTGACACTAGGGCTGTCCTTGTACGGGGACAAGGCGACCTTAAAACTCACTGCTCGCTTCTTTTCACTTGCTCTAAGGGAGTAATTCTCAGCATGGTTCGCTACCAATGGGGTTTCTGATTCGGTTATGGTTACATTGCCCTGGCCGGGTTAAGTTTAGAAAACAGCATTGCCAGTGTAGCAGGTGTAATGGATGTATAGGTCATTAGAGAAAGAAGACGCGAAGACGAACGACTTGACAAAAAGTCCTTTCATATTATGCTTTTAAATTATTGTAATAGAGCTTTAAACCTCTTATTGTGTTAGTTCTATTGCTGGTTGTAAGGTCTCTCTTCCATGTAATATATTAAATTATTGCATTATTAAAACGATGTATTTTCTCCAGCACTAAATAAAACTAAGTCTCTAGATAATTGCGCAACAGACCGAATACTTTTTTTCACGGACATCACACTCTCTTGGGCAATACTTAAGGAGATACTTTACACAACGTCTGTTGGATCCGGTTCCTGGAGCGCTTTTTAAACATAAGGCAGACTCGAAGCTATTTGAGAACGTAACAATCAGAAAGACAAAAAAAAACGTATCTAAACACAGAACTGAATCATCTTAATTTTTATCTTGAACACTTGTATTCACTTTCGTCCAAACTCGATTAGGAGCGAGTTGCAAACCATTGGGACCATGCTTTAAAAAAGTACACAGACTAGAGAAATGAGAGATTAACAAGTAGTAGAGACAAGACTTTCTGAAACGGATTGATCTCGGTGGAGGCGTAGTGGTTGAGTGCTAAAGTGCTTGAAATTCGAAACGAGGGGTCTCAGGTTTGAACCTCGATGTTATTTTTGACTTCGTGATTTCTATGATGCCTTTGAGTCCACCTAACTCTTATGGATACCTGACATAAGTTGGAGAAAGTTGGACGTCGTGCAGGCCATGTCATACCCCTATAACTGTGAGCCATAAAAACATTATCTTTACATCATTTGCCCTATAGATTGCAGGGTCTGAACGTGGGTACTTTAATCTATTGATCTCTGAGAGCATATACAATTTTCATGGGTCTCCACATACTAAATTCAGGCTCTGCATCTATCTTCAAACTTAGACGAAATCGAATACAGACACTGGTGATGAAAGGCTTGTTGTTCTATTTACCTTAACAGGTGTTTATGTATGAGTGGAATGGACAGGGTGTAAGGGAGGCGCAATATTTGTCTAGACTGCCCATTAATTAACTCTAATAGCCACTAAAGGTAGCGTGCCGAATAGACGTATGGCACCATACCGCCATACTAGCCTACAATGAGGTAGGTAACGGCGTCCACTGCACAGTCTTGTTTTGTTTTCGTAATGCTGAGTGAGATGGTGAAATAGTTTGTTTTTGTTTTGATTCGGTGACATCCAGTTTCAGTGATGCAATATTTCAATGAGACCTCATTAATCACCACCGAGAGAGAGAGAGAGAGAGAGAGAGAGAGAGAGAATGATTAGTTTAAGCGCTTGAGGTGGGGTGAGCGGGAGGGCCCCTGTTGTCAACGCTGCACATTAACAACTCTACCTTGACTATCTATATGCTAATACGAAATCATAGATTCATTCACTTCATACCTGCTAGGTTTAGTTTACTGTATATGCAACACAAAATGGTGATGCAATATCTTTCTAACAAAGTAAACATACACAGAATGATATGCCATTTCGTCCCCAACGTAAGCTATACTAAATATACTCGTGTAGATACTTCTGGACTTTAGAAACTTTGTGTTTACTAGATTCTTTCAATAACTCTTGCCTTCATTATTTGTCTGGTAAAGGTTTGATATGTTTCGGATGTTCCTTCAGAGCTGAAGATCATCTACTTCTTAGTCCAAACCCAACGTAAGCTATACTAAATATACTCGTGTAGATACTTCTGGACTTTAGAAACTTTGTGTTTACTAGATTCTTTCAATAACTCTTGCCTTCATTATTTGTCTTTTAAAGGTTTGATATGTTTCGGATGTTCCTTCAGAGCTGAAGATCATCTACTTCTTAGTCCAAACCTCCCGCAGGATGAATGGAGATGGCAGCGGGCAGGGTATGAACCCGAGACCATCGAGACGACGCTAACTACAAGACAATTCAGACATCATTTTGTTTTACGATAAAATCGTTTAATATAAGTTCATTTGAAATCTTAGAGGATTTTTAAGGAGTTTCAGACTCAGAATTTAATAACGAATTCTGTTCATCTTTTTAAATTGCTTTCGATGCCTAAAGATACATGAACTGTCTAATATAATACATGATGTCAAGGAAAACACTCAATCGTCTTGATGAAAACTAAAGGCTTTTATTTTGAATGGAGCTTCCTCATCATACTACGGATTAATGAATCATATCGAATGAAAAAAAAACACACACACACAAAACATAAAAACTCCAAAATATCTCTTAAATTGCAGAAACTACTGGATCCCCGTTTTGTATCTATCTAGTTCTAAACTGTTGTTTTGTGCTGTATCATTGCATTCCACCAGAGTGGAAGAATCAACATTTTAGCATTATTATATTTTAATACTTTCCACTAGTCATGAGCAATGTCTTATCTTATGAATTACAGACATTTCTTCATTTCATGTGTTAATCTAGTCGTGCACATGTTAATCATTGATTTAAATTCCACTAAGTCGTTGGTTTTCCTGGCAGATAGAGCACTTTTACGAATTTGTTCTTGCATATGGAATAAGAAATGTGCTTATATCTTTGCGTCTTTCTAAGTATTTTATTAGTTGTTTTTTTTTTCTATTTGTAAATTATGATTCAGTGTTTTAATTTTAATGTTAATTACCTACATAATATTGTTAAGGCTTTGGTATTCCTAGATGATTCGTTCTATGCTTTTAATGGCATTATGGAAAAAGGAAAAATCATTAGATTTTGTCTTCGCATACGGAACAAGGAATGTGCTTATATCTGTCTCGTCTATATTAGACATGTTTCAATTTAAAACTTTCCAAACCCTTGACTATGTCGATTGCAAGAGATCAGAGTCTCGTGCAGTTAAACTTGAAAGGGGACAAAAGGAGACGCCCCTGATAAATAAATAAACACATATATATTTTTTTTCCACCATAGAAAGAAGCGCTAACGCAACGCCTTCTGACCGTTATCTGACTTAGGATGGAAGGGGGTGGTTAGTTAGTCAAAGTCAATGAAGTAGCCAGTCCCTTTTGGTTCCGCACGTGTCAGTAATGCCCATTTACGCCCTGTTAATGTATTTGCCCTGGATGTCTGACCCAGAGGACGAGAGGTGGGGAGATGTCTGAGAAAATACATTAGACCGGGGTCGCAGACATTGGGGTGCTACAGGGTGCGCGCCTGGGGGTAATCGGACGTGACGACGTTCTTTAGTGACCTCCCCTGGATAACTAGGTTAAAGAGAAAAGTTATTACCTATTGCATTTATTATATCGTCTGGTGCGATGATGAAATAACAATAGCCAGTAAATGGCTTTTACAGAATTGTTTGAGATTTAATTCGACTGGGTGCTGCCTGTCTGAGAACAGGGGCGAGAACAGGGGCGAGAGGGTCAATAGAGGCCTGGCAGTTTAAACCTGATTTGTCTACTGCTTGTGAACAATTTGTCTGAACCGTTTTTACAATGCTTATATCAATTCACTATGTCTGTCTGTCTGGTAAAAAGACTCTTTGATCAAGATGACATTTTGTATAATTATTTCTTTCAATTTTCTATCCGCGAGGGAGTCGCAGAATATGTTTAACAGGCAATCTGAAGCTATAGAAAACCCAAAGATGGGGACTACGCTTACTCTTGAGTATACAGTTGTATCCTCTTGGGGCTTTTAAATGAACACAGCATTTTTCGAATAAATTCCTACCAAAAGTAACCTGCTAAGTAAAACAGGAAAAGCAATTTGAACGAATTTCTAGAAGGCGTGATCGAAAGGCTAAGTGTGCTTGAACTTGGCTTCTCTTGACTACCTAGAAGGGGGCTCGATGCTCGACACCCGACTCGGGCAGAGTTGTGTTTACTGAGTGCCTAAAGGCAAGACGGAAAACCAACTCCTAGATACCCCATATCCCCCACTGGTCCACAAATGAGATTGGACCAAAGCGCTCTGAGCATGCTATAAGCATGAAAGTAGCACTATATAAAAGCTATAATAAAAAAAAGTAAACCCGTAGAAAGGATAAATAATCTCCCTCTACTATAGTTGGTGTAATTACTTTGTGAAGAGCCAGTTATCTTTCTTTGGTAAAGCTTTCTTTAGATAAACACCTCTTGGTATAATTTTGTTTTGAAGGACTATTTAATATTTCCTATTGAAGAACTCTGCAATCTACCTTTGGTATAGATTTTTTTTTAGAACCTTGTAATCTCCATTCGGTATAAAGTAAAGTTCCTTTTTCAGACCATGGGTTTATAGGGCAAATGATGTTAAGGTCATCTGCTTCTTGGCCAACGGTTTACGAGGGTGTTATGTGGCCAGCACAATGACCAACAGCCTTTACTTTCCCCCAACTAAAGTCGGTTACCCATTAGAGTTGGGTGGACTCAGGGACGTCTAAAATCCCGATTGAAATTCCAGTCTTGACCTAGATTCGAACCCAGGACCCCAGGTTCGGAGCCAAGCGCTTAACCACTCAGCCACCACGCCCCCTACCATTCGGTATAGTTTTCCTTTAAAGAGACCTGTCATTTCCCTTTGGTAGAGTTGTATTTTCTGAAGAACCATGTTTTCTCCCGTTGGTATATTTCTCTTTGGTAGAGTTGTATTTTCTGAAGAACCATGTTTTCTCCCGTTGGTATATTTCTCTTTGGTAGAGTTGTATTTTCTGAAGAACCATGTTTTCTCCCGTTGGTATATTTCTCTTTGGTAGAGTTGTATTTTCTGAAGAACCATGTTTTCTCCCGTTGGTATATTTCTCTTTGGTAGAGTTGTATTTTCTGAAGAACCATGTTTTCTCCCGTTGGTTTATTTCTCTTTGGTAGAGTTGTATTTTCTGAAGAACCATGTTTTCTCCCGTTGGTATAGTTCTCTTTGAAGAACATTGCCATCTCCCTGTTGGTGGAGTTGTTTTTCTTCTTTTGAGGAGCTCTCTTCGACACGGTATGAGCACCACTGATCTCGTGTACTGTATCGTCTGGTTCGATTGAAATAAATAATTCTATCAAAAGTTCCCCAACAAAAATGAATGTTATTAGTCAGACCTTGGTTCAAGAACTAGAACAAACAACATGGTATCAAGAATACACAATTCAAAACTGCCAATAAAACTTGTTGGTGTATTTTGCCATGAAACAGGATCAATATTTATGTACGGAAAGCAGAAAGAAGGGAAAAAAAGAGAGAGAAGGTTGTCATTGGAAACACGCCCTACAAGGACAAAGCTGGAAGGTTACTAAGAGGTTATTTCCTGTCTAATTTTGTTCCCTAAATAGACGGATTTAAGTTCTAACTTACATAAATATTTATAGTCCAAATGACATTTAAAAAAAATAAAATTATTTCATTAATTTTAATTACTTTGATATAGCATGTCTTTCATGCTACAAGCATGCCATGGGCGCTGTGGTCAAAACTTTTTTTGTGGAAACGTGGGAGAGGGGGATATCTTGGGGAAGGATTCCGTGCTGCCTTTATGCACTCTGTAATCACAACTCGAGTCGGGAGTCGAGCTCGTGCCCTATTGACAGGCAGCCAAGCGGATATGCCAGTAGCCCTACACAAGATAACAAATGTTCTATCAGACATTGAAAAGCTGGACGCGATACGAGCTTACATGGGAGATAATGATACTGTTTTTAATTTGCTACCAGGCTACGCATTACTTTGCAATGAGTGAGGTGAATTAGACAGATGAGTCATTTCATGTAATTCATAAAGTACATACATAGTTCTATGTTGGGATGCTCACAAATCTCTCACCAGTTCCCCTAGACATTTACATACTTGTATAAACTTAATCTTAATTGTCTAAATTACTAGAGTACTAGTGTCATAAAAAAAGACCTATATACAGTGGCGTAGCAAGGAATGTGGAGACCCGAAGGGGGGGGGGCTTGGCCTCTTTAGGGACCCCTGCATTTTGACATTCGACATCATGACATGAGATAATGGCGTAATATTCAATATTTAATGTAAAAAAATCAATTTCGAACACCCATTGGGACATACCGCCACACCTCCACCTACGAAGTGGGGACACGGGGGAATTTTCCGATTCTTCCCCACCCCCCATCCACCCACCATAGCTACGCCACTGCCTATAAAGAAATTTCGGCGAATTTTTATTTATTTAACTTTTTTTTTTTTTAATTACAAGTGTAATACAATTGGACATGTTCTTCATAAGCTTAACAGTGTCAAAGACGCTAACTTCCATGTTGCCAACTTAATTTTTTTTTAAAAAGGGCTACAAACGGAAAAGCTTTACAAAATTTGAAATAAAAAAAAAAAATCTAATCAACTTTTTTTCTTCATTCTGAACAAAAGATGCACTAAAAATGCTGTTTTTTTTCGCCATAAATTAAAATCTATAAAAGTTCTTAGCTGAGTCAAGTAGACAATATTATTATTTATATTGATTGCATTTAAGGACTATGATCATCCATAACTAGATATATATACACATTTTAACTTCATTCAACCCTCTTTAAATGTCGACCACTGCAGAATATTACTAGTGATAATTATTTACTTTATAATAAGATAGTAACATATATCCTGGTACTGTTCCCTGAATGAGGGTCTTTATGAGCCCTGAGAACCTTGTGATAAGGACGTAGTGTTTAGTTTGAGTTGTTTTTTTTTTAAAGTAGTTAGAAGGTCCGTCATCGTGGGGTCCAATCCTGCACTAATCCTGTCTCTAATCTCTTCGATTTGTATGCGGTCTTTATATGTGATACCTATGATCTTTCTGTAGCATCTCAAGACCTCCTTCAGAGAACTGTACCAGGAAAACGAAAAAGAAGCAGAAAGAGAAAGCGATAGGAAGGCAACACAATAGAACGGACGGGCTGATCATTGAAAGAGATTCTTTCCAAGTCAAAAGACAGAGAA
This sequence comes from Biomphalaria sudanica, assembly GCA_036873155.1. Taxonomy (NCBI): domain Eukaryota; kingdom Metazoa; phylum Mollusca; class Gastropoda; family Planorbidae; genus Biomphalaria; species Biomphalaria sudanica. The sequence goes on along the minus strand of JAZGLO010005605.1, from coordinate 796,734 downwards.
GAATGGAGAACAACGGTCAAATGATCTTGTGTTGTGCCTCAACGGTTCAACAGACTTTAGGGTTCCCTGAAGGTATGTAATATAACTATCATATGACAAACCAGTTTCTATAATATAGTCAATTATATCAACACTCATACAATGTAAAATTAAGTGATAATTTTAGAGCTAGAAAATATAGTTTAAAAAAAAATTGTTTCTATATCCGGCAATATCCGTCGTTGTTTTGTGTTTCTTGCATGAAGTGTTGACAATAGGTTACTGTTGTTGTTTTCTTTGTAGGTCTCTAGTGGGGTGTGATTCGGGAAACGTTCACTTCATCCGCCCCCTCAGGGCGTCCACCACAGACTATATTAATAATCTGATATTTATAGTAACATCTGACAAACATGCAGCAATCTGATCAAATATTGTCTTCCTCCAGTCCTCCATTGTCTTCCCCGCTTCACGCTATCACTTTTTTGGCAACAATTTACATTTCTATTCGTAGGGAGAAAAAAATAAAAGGTATTATCTGGCAATAGGAGATGGTTACCTGCATAATGTTAAGTCTTAAATACGATATCAACAACACAATGTTAGGTCTTAAATACGATATCAACACCACAATGTTAGGTATTAAATACGATATCAACACCATAATGTTAGGTATTAAATACGATATCAACACCATAATGTTAGGTATTAAATACGATATCAACACCATAATGTTAGGTATTAAATACGATATCAACACCATAATGTTAGGTCTTAAATACGATATCAACACCATAATATTAGGTCTTAAATACGATATCAACACCATAATGTTAGGTATTAAATACGATATCAACACCACAATGTTAGGTCTTGAATACGATATCAACACCATAATGTTAGGTATTAAATACGATATCAACACCATAATGTTAGGTCTTAAATACGATATCAACACTATAATGTTAGGTCTTAAATACGATATCAACACAATAATATTAGGTCTTAAATACGATATCAACACCATAATGTTAGGTCTTAAATACGATATCAACACCATAATGTTAGGTATTAAATACGATATCAACACCACAATGTTAGGTCTTAAATACGATATCAACACCATAATGTTAGGTATTAAATACGATATCAACACCATAATGTTAGGTCTTAAATACGATATCAACACCACAATGTTAGGTCTTAAATACGATATCAACACCACAATGTTAGGTCTTAAATACGATATCAACACCATAATGTTAGGTATTAAATACGATATCAACACCACAATGTTAGGTCTTAAATACGATATCAACACCACAATGTTAGGTATTAAATACGATATCAACACCATAATGTTAGGTCTTAAATACGATATCAACACCATAATGTTAGTCTTAAATACAATATCAACACAATAATGTTAGGTCTTAAATACGATATAACTACCAAGATGTTAGGTATTAAATACGATATCAACACCATAATGTTAGGTATTAAATACGATATCAACACCACAATGTTAGGTCTTAAATACGATATCAACACCATAATGTTAGGTATTAAATACGATATCAACACCATAATGTTAGGTCTTAAATACGATATCAACACCACAATGTTAGATCTTAAATACGATATCAACACCACAATGTTAGGTCTTAAATACGATATCAACACCATAATGTTAGGTATTAAATACGATATAAACACCACAATGTTAGGTCTTAAATACGATATCAACACCACAATGTTAGGTATTAAATACGATATCAACACCTTAATGTTAGGTCTTAAATACGATATCAACACCATAATGTTAGGTCTTAAATACGATATCAACACCATAATGTTAGGTATTAAATACGATATCAACACCACAATGTTAGGTCTTAAATACGATATCAACACCATAATGTTAGGTATTAAATACGATATCAACACAATAATTTTATTTATTAAATACGATATCAACACCATAATGTTAGGTCTTAAATACGATATCAACACCATAATGTTAGGTCTTAAATACGATATCAACACCATAATATTAGGTCTTAAATACGATATCAACACCATAATGTTAGGTATTAAATACGATATCAACACAATAATGTTAGGTATTAAATACGATATCAACAACACAATGTTAGGTCTTAAATACGATATCAACACCACAATGTTAGGTATTAAATACGATATCAACACCATAATGTTAGGTATTAAATACGATATCAACACCATAATGTTAGGTATTAAATACGATATCAACACCATAATGTTAGGTATTAAATACGATATCAACACCATAATGTTAGGTCTTAAATACGATATCAACACCATAATATTAGGTCTTAAATACGATATCAACACCATAATGTTAGGTATTAAATACGATATCAACACCACAATGTTAGGTCTTGAATACGATATCAACACCATAATGTTAGGTATTAAATACGATATCAACACCATAATGTTAGGTCTTAAATACGATATCAAGACTATAATGTTAGGTCTTAAATACGATATCAACACAATAATGTTAGGTCTTAAATACGATATCAACACCATAATGTTAGGTCTTAAATACGATATCAACACCATAATGTTAGGTATTAAATACGATATCAACACCACAATGTTAGGTCTTAAATACGATATCAACACCATAATGTTAGGTATTAAATACGATATCAACACCATAATGTTAGGTCTTAAATACGATATCAACACCACAATGTTAGGTCTTAAATACGATATCAACACCACAATGTTAGGTCTTAAATACGATATCAACACCATAATGTTAGGTATTAAATACGATATCAACACCACAATGTTAGGTCTTAAATACGATATCAACACCACAATGTTAGGTATTAAATACGATATCAACACCATAATGTTAGGTCTTAAATACGATATCAACACCATAATGTTAGTCTTAAATACAATATCAACACAATAATGTTAGGTCTTAAATACGATATCACTACCATGATGTTAGGTATTAAATACGATATCAACACCATAATGTTAGGTATTAAATACGATATCAACACCACAATGTTAGGTCTTAAATACGATATCAACACCATAATGTTAGGTATTAAATACGATATCAACACCATAATGTTAGGTCTTAAATACGATATCAACACCACAATGTTAGATCTTAAATACGATATCAACACCACAATGTTAGGTCTTAAATACGATATCAACACCATAATGTTAGGTATTAAATACGATATAAACACCACAATGTTAGGTCTTAAATACGATATCAACACCACAATGTTAGGTATTAAATACGATATCAACACCTTAATGTTAGGTCTTAAATACGATATCAACACCATAATGTTAGGTCTGAAATACGATATCAACACCATAATGTTAGGTATTAAATACGATATCAACACCACAATGTTAGGTCTTAAATACGATATCAACACCATAATGTTAGGTATTAAATACGATATCAACACAATAATTTTATTTATTAAATACGATATCAACACCATAATGTTAGGTCTTAAATACGATATCAACACCATAATGTTAGGTCTTAAATACGATATCAACACCATAATATTAGGTCTTAAATATGATATCAACACCATAATGTTAGGTATTAAATACGATATCAACACAATAATGTTAGGTCTTAAATACGATATCAACACCATAATGTTAGGTCTTAAATACGATATCAACACCATAATGTTAGGTATTAAATACGATATCAACACCACAATGTTAGGTCTTTAATACGATATCAACACCATAATGTTAGGTCTTAAATACGATATCAACACCATAATGTTAGGTCTTAAATACGATATCAACACAATAATGTTAGGTCTTAAATACGATATCACTACCATGATGTTAGGTATTAAATACGATATCAACACCATAATGTTAGGTATTAAATAGGATATCAACACCACAATGTTAGGTCTTAAATTCGATATCAACACCATAATGTTAGGTATTAAATACGATATCAACACCATAATGTTAGGTCTTAAATACGATATCAACACCACAATGTTAGGTCTTAAATACGATATCAACACCACAATGTTAGGTCTTAAATACGATATCAACATCATAATGTTAGGTCTTAAATACGATATCAACACCACAATGTTAGGTCTTAAATACGATATCAACACCATAATGTTAGGTATTAAATACGATATCAACACCATAATGTTAGGTCTTAAATACGATATCAACACCATAAGTTTAGGTCTTAAATACGATATCAACACCATAATGTTAGGTATTAAATACGATATCAACACCACAATGTTAGGTCTTAAATACGATATCAACACCATAATGTTAGGTATTAAATACGATATCAACACCATAATGTTAGGTATTAAATACGATATCAACACCATAATGTTAGGTCTTAAATACGATATCAACACAATAATGTTAGGTCTTAAATACGATATCAACACCATAATGTTAGGTATTAAATACGATATTAACACCATAATGTTAGGTATTAAATACGATATCAACACCACAATGTTAGGTCTTAAATACGATATCAACACCATAATGTTAGGTCTTAAATACGATATCAACACCATAATGTTAGGTCTTAAATACGATATCAACACAATAATGTTAGGTCTTAAATACGATATCACTACCATAATGTTAGGTCTTAAATACGATATCACTACCATAATGTTAGGTCTTAAATACGATATCACTACCATAATGTTAGGTCTTAAATACGATATCACCACCATATTGTTAGGTATTAAATACGATATCAACACCATAATGTTAGGTATTAAATACGATATCAACACCACAATGTTAGGTCTTCAATACGATATCAACACCATAATGTTAGGTCTTAAATACGATATCACTACCATAATGTTAGGTCTTAAATAAGATATCACTACCATAATGTTAGGTCTTAAATACGATATCACTACCATAATGTTAGGTCTTAAATACGATATCAACACAATAATGTTAGGTCTTAAATACGATATCACCACCATAATGTTTTAAGTCCCTTAGCTCAATCATCTTCTTAGTGAGAAACAATATCAAATGCCTGGAGACTCAATGCATGGATGAATGCCTGGTCGTACGCTATGGACGCCGGGCTTTCTGAGCTGGCCCCGGGTTCGAACCCTGGCCGCCACCATCCTTCGCTCTTAGGCGTAAGCTTTGAACTAGGATGTGATCACCTTCAATTTGGAAGTAACATGTAAAACAAACAATGCAATAGCTGTCCAGGTGAATGTCACTATCAGAAAGTAGAAAATGTCAACGTTTGATAGCTCTTTTTTGTAAGTTCCATTTCTTTTAGTCAGGCGAAAGAAATGGGGGGGGGGGGAAGTAAGGGAGAGATTACGGTTTTATCTTATCCCACCACAACAGGCGCCCTTGCTCCGCCACTGCTTACAAGCGAACACAACAAACATTGGCCAATCAGAGGTAACGATCTGTCTGATCCAAGCCGCATTGTTTTGGTCTTTTCCGCCTACGGGATAAATGTCTCCGCCCACATTTAGAACCGACGCCATCTGTCACCAAATGACACCTTTTAGCTTATTGGGGAGGGGATGGCAGTGGTAGAAACAGGCTGGGGTTGTGACCTGCCCGAGTGGGCTTAAAAACAAGACGTACATTAGGCAAGTCAATAATAAATGTCTCTCCTGTTAATGACACCAGTTCCAAGAACTAGTGCCGCCTTGAGATCTAGAAGTCTCATCTTTCTGCCAGCATCCATGTTTCAGTACCAAACTGTCATGTACATGTCAACTATTAAAAAATTAAAACAGATACCAGCAGCACCAGCTTCTATTTTAATTGTGATTGTTTTTTTTTATTATTTACAAACTTATAATAATAATTTATATTTAAACACTGTTCATTTATGTTCAATCCCTTCAAAATAAAAAACAAACAACATATGGTGTGGTGTATAATAGGATCACGAAGAGTTTCAGTTTGGACATTGACCAATGTTTTCTCCATCCATTCTGAAAAGAAAAAGTTAAACATTGGATGTACATTATATCTCTTCTAAAGGAACGGCCAAAACCTGCATCCAAAGTCATACAATCCCAATAAGAACCTTGCTAAATAAAATATTGATTCATAACAAAATATTCTTCTCGTTTAAAAAGAAGAAAGTAAATGCCTGGATGTAACATTTGTGTAGTTGGTAATTTTATTTTAATGACCTTCAGTTTTTCAATTCGTTTTGTAATTACTGTAAATGTGACTGAACAACCTTGACATCTTAGTCTTACTGTTACCAGATAAAGTTTGAATGACCTCACGTCTCTCCAGGTAATAAAAAATACAATATAGAGTTTCATCTTGGTATTTAAAACGTTTGTTTTTAATAGAATTATTTTGACAACTATTGACTAGACTTTAATTTGAAAACTATTTACTAGACTTAGTTTGACAACTATTGACTAGACTTAGTTTGACAACTATTGACTAGACTATAGTTTGACAACTATTGACTAGACTTAGTTTGACAACTATTGACTAGACTTTAGTTTGACAACTATTGACTAGACTTTAGTTTTACAACTATTGACTAGACTTTAGTTTGACAACTATTGACCAGACTTAGTTTGACAACTATTTACTAGACTTAGTTTGACAACTATTGACTAGACTTTAAATTTGACAACTATTGACTAGACTTAGTTTGACAACTATTTACTAGACTTAGTTTGACAACTATTGACTAGACTTTAAATTTGACAACTATTGACTAGACTTAGTTTGACAACTATTTACTAGACTTAGTTTGACAATTATTTACTAGAGTTTAGTTTGACAACTATTGACTAGACTTAGTTTGACAACTATTTACTAGACTTAGTTTGACAACTATTGACTAGACTTTAGTTTTACAACTATTGACTAGACTTTAGTTTGACAACTATTGACTAGACTTTAGTTTTACAACTATTGACTAGACTTTAGTTTGACAACTATTGACTAGACTTAGTTTGACAACTATTGACTAGACTTTAGTTTGACAACTATTGACTAGACTTTAGTTTGACAACTATTGATCAAGCAAGGAAGATGTTAAAATCCTGTCCATTTTTTTCCTTATGTCGTGAAGAATTGGATATCACTGACCCGCATAACGAGACTTTGAACACTTTCCCTTCAACACATTATAAACAACACTGCTACTGCGCCATTCATTTTGAAGTCTAGTTCTAGATATATGGCGTCTCTTTGCCTCGAAAGACACTGAGTGGCCCAGGTGAATGAATAGCTGGCTTCAGATTCTTATTGAGTCATGACAGAATCTGGTGTAATGTAACAAAAAAAATGGACAATGTTAGATCTTGATATACTACAGATGAGACTTAACAAGTTTTAGTAGCATTTTACCTAATTAGGTTATCCCTGGGTTTTGCTTGGCACTTCAGGACACGATCTTAGATTTTCCCGAATATAGTTGAAGCAATAACTATTAATGCCGAAAATACGGCCCGCGGACCACATCCCACCAATGTTATCTCCGGCCTCGTGAAACCTCCGCCCAGTTCATAATAAATCCTCTGAGAGGCTTATTGACATGAATGTTGGAAATGTAGTTCTTCTTTCCCTTTGGAATAGTCCTTAGAGTTGAGTCGAAGAATTCTAGACCCATGGAAGGTTCCCTTTACCGGCATGCTTAAACCAATGCTATGTTAAGGAGGGCTCCAAGCGGATGTTTCTGTTCGAGTTAGGTCACAGAAAAATTCAATGACCAGTCAATGATTGCCATGCATGTCATAACTATAAAGGCTGCACTAGAGACCAAATCTTTAACTAAAATAAATTGAATTAATTATAGCTAAATAATGGACAGTGGTGACCAAGACACGAGCCATGATACCATTGACACCAGGACACGAGCCATGAATCCATACCTGCAACACAGGATCAGTGATTGGTTAGTTACTATGCAGTGTAAATGATGAAAGCTTAACAGCACTTTCGTAGGCTGTGTTAGTAGGCAGACGTATTTTCTTATTGCGAGCTACATTTGTTTAAAATATAAGTTTATTTCATCATAGTGTCTCTTTGCTCGCATTATAATAAAAGTTATATTTAGTTTTGTTTACAGAGAAGTTATTCAACTTATTTAAGACTTTATAAGTTAAAATATAATACGCGTATTGCGTATTAGGCTAAGTGCACTTGAACTTGGCTTGGCAACCTATGAAGGGGGCTCGAAGATTTGTCTTTACTGAGTACCTAAAGGCAGCACGGAAAAACCTTCTCCTAGATACCCCCCCCCTTTTTTTTTTCACTGGTCCACAAATAAGTTTGAACCAACGCCATTTGAGCATGCTATAAGCATGAAAGTAGAGCTATATAAAAGCCATAATTTAAAGCAATGTCCATGTAATTAATGCCTTCCAAAATTCATTTCTCATCATAGCTTGTTTCCAAAGATTTATACAAAAACTTTTTTTTTGTATAAAAGATTCATGCTCTATAGTTTATTCCGCTTATTTATACACGCATGTTGTTATCCACCGAAGCGTAAAAATGTATCTTAAGTTTTATCACTGATCGCAAATGCCAACGGGATCGATCTGAAGATATCAACAGTTTATCCCGTTGAGAAATGTTATAAGTTGGGAAAAACCCAAAGCGTCAAGTTTGTATGGTTATTAAGTTGTTATGTCTAAGTCGACACATCTGTTGGGATTATTAATTTTGGAGACGTTTCGGTGGATTATCGAGAGCTAAATATAGAGAGAGGAAAAAAAACGTTATTGTGTCACTTGCTGGCTTTTGTTAATACACAATATATACACTTAGTGTCTCTTCTGCGTTTTTGAGCAAATAGGAAATGGCGGGGGGGGGGGGGGGTCTTCCAGTTGACTAGGCGGGAGATGTAACATCTGTTATTTGTAGCCAGTTATTGTAATATAGAAGGCCTCCATAGGGGATAGGAGGCCCGGTGGGGTGGGAGCCGAGGTGAGAAAAAAAGGGTCGCAGAACAATGACCAACGTGCGTCCACCGGTGTGTTTGCTCCCATCCCCCCCCACACACACACAGACACTCGCACACATTTTACCAACGAAAGGTGTGGAGGTGTGATGATTATGTGCGGATCGTGGTGAATAGGGCTGAAGAAAGTTGTGTAGCATTGTCAGTGTGGGTTGAAGTCGTCGGCTACTGGTACTAGATATCCGAGGCAGGGCCAGCTTTAGGCCGATTTGAACGATTGCTCTACATTGGGCCCAGCTCCTGGCTTTTAGCATATCATTTTCAGTCATGGCTCTTGTCACAGACTTTTAAAGATGTAGGGCTTAAAGGTTTAACATATTTAGTGTTTTTGTACAACTGACGTAACTTTAATTAACCCACTGGCTCTCAAGGCATTTCAGTTGCTTTCTATGAATGTTGTTTAATACATGTTGATATCATGATCTAATTAATAGAAATACTTATTATGGTAAAATAATTGGAAGAGGGGCCTATTAAATTGGATCCCGCGATCTGTAAGGCCGGCCCTGGTCCGAGGCAATAAAGTCTTTACAGTGATTTTGACAAAGCTTCTATCAATTCAAACTCTGTCTGGTACACATCTTGGACACGTTATTTCTCCCACTTCCAATTCTCGGAGTTAAAACTTAGCTCATATATTCATATATATATATATATAGCGCCTCCTTCTTGGTCGAAGATGAGCACATTTCTCATTTCCTAAGGACTCGGAGATGACTGTTAAGTCCAATCCTCGCTTTAAAAAGCCGGCCGCATACGTGGCATGGGTGGGTTAGGGCAGTTACAGATATGCCTGCTTCTTCTCTCAGCTATTTGTTTGCTCGGCGCTCATTCGCCCTGGCCACTCTTCTTGCTTCATATCTTGACGCCATGAGGAGCGATCGAGAGCTAGTGCTTCCAAGCCGTGAATGTCGATATCGCATTCCTTGAAGGGGCTCTTAAGAGTGTCTTTGTAGCGCTTGTATTGGCCTCCCGTACAGAAGTCGTTTTGGAAGGCGTTTGTCTGGCATGCGGACTACATGTCCCGCCTATCGAAGTTGGGACCTTTTTACTGTCTCATTGATACTGTACATGTTGGACAGCTTTAAGATTTCTGTGTCTGGCATGTGGTCGGACTAACGCATCTTATGGATACTCCTTAGACAGCGTAAGTGGAAGGAGTTTGGCTTTATGGTGTGACGGGAATATAAGGTCCAGGACTCTGATGCATATAGGAGTAACAGGAGAACTACAGCACTGTAGACTTTCAGTTTAGTGGATATGCTGAGTCCGTTTTTCTTGAAGTCTGCCAAAAGCAGCACTGGCACGAGCAACACGGAAGTCAACCTCATCATCTAGGTTGGCGTTTGCTGATATGGTGCTTCCCAGATAGACACACTTTTTTACTTCTGCTAATTTCTGGCCATCTATGAGAATGTCTGGTTCTGTGACAGATTTATTTGGAGGAGGTTGGTGCAGCACTTCTGTCTTTTTTACATTTATGGCGAGGCCAAAATTTTTGCAGGCATTTGCGAAGGGAGACAGGCTCTTGTGAAGGTCTTCTTCATTGGCGTAGACAATACATAAATCAATACCAAAAAATTACCAGTTAGCCATTGTTTACTAACTATTTATTATTTTGTATGATACCAACAAGGTAAACTAATCTTTCAGTATTCACAGATATGGCCGAAATTAAGGTTTTGTCCCATTAAAAACTTTTTCCCTTTATTTCTCCCACACACAATCTCTAACCAAGTTTAAACTTTAAATAAACAATTATTTATTTTTACTAAAAACAAACAATAAATCAACTAACAAATTAACCAATTAGTTATTTTGTTTGATATCGAAAACTTGAAATAACTACACTCTTGATTGATATAGTTGTAATTGTGGAGTTTTTCCCCTCACATGAGGTGACAATTCACTTTATAGAGGGCCTCAACAGTGATATTCAACATAGCAATCCGTTGGCAGTTTAGACCAATAGCGCGTTGCCACATCACTGGTCGTGACGTCAGCTTTTCAGAAACCCTGTTGGTACAAAGATCTAATACTGATCTTATATTAGGGGATAGGCAATGTCAATGATTGTGTTTTTGTTTTTGTTTGTTTTTCTTTTGTTTTTGTTAACAAACAGCTGATCAGGATGATTATTATCATTATTGTAATTTGTTATTGGTCCTGTCGTTTACACATCAACTTGCCCACGTGACAAGCAAAGACAAATTTTTGTTTTGATTTCTGATTATTCCTTTCATGCTAACAATCTTATAGCCATTCTCTGACACTGCCTGTTTCTAGCTCTGATCATGGAAACAAAGTTCATTTTGGCTTGCCTAACGGTTTCAACGAAGAAATTTCTTGTGATGTGACATTTGTGTAATAGCATCCCCCTCTACAGCTAATCTGTCCATGGATATAGTCCGGCAGGACAGGACCGTATTCAACTATGGGCAACACGTGCTACAGCTTAATACGTCCAAGAAATATTTAGCAGACTTACAGTAACTGTACTTTTGAAGGGCACCCTATCTCTAGTAGCCCAGGGTTTACTGAGGTCTAAATACGGCTTTGTATTCAGATTCTGTGGACTGAATTATTATTAATGTCATTATTCTGTTTATTATTATTACTGAATGCATACAGCTTCAATCCAGGCCTAAATCCCTCGAAGAAGAAATATTCGAGCAGGATGTCGTGCGATGGGACGCAACGATGCATGATCGCCCATAACGCTCTCTAACAGCCGAACTCCCCTTCCACCCCTTCCACCCCACCACACCCTTCCAAACTTCCTCAAACCCCTCCTATTTTCTTGAGCATGGAGTTCAAGTCATCGGTAACAAAGTAATCATGGAAAAAAAAAAAAAAAAGGAAGCGATTTATTCAAAGCGCCAAGGGGAGGTCACGCTATAGCATAAACAATCTTAGCAGAAGATGTGAAAAAAAAAAGATTAAAGCTAGAAATGATTGACATGGCTAAGGAACAAAAATCAATCAAACAGAGAGAAATGTATCCCATAATTATCAATATTACGTTCTTTTTTCATTTAATAATCCATTTTTTTATTATTTATATACCATGTTTTTATGGCGTACGTTTTGTGTCTCAGTGTCAAAATCAATTATTGGATTTTTAGATTTCCATAGTGACAGTCAAACATCTGCATTTAATTTTGTGAAACTGGTCAATGAAAAAGGGAAAGAAATGAATCGATCTGAAGATTACATGTAACGCACAACACATAAAGGGAGAAAAGCCTTGGGTATTTAAAGAAAAGGTTTTTTGTTGGCTTTTGCGATTATCAACGTATCGTTTGGATACAATAAAACCAATTCTATGACCTAGTTTTTTTTCCACAGTAAAAATGTTATTAGTTTTTCTGTTTCAAGTGTTATGTTGTGTTACAACGCTTGGCTTGTGTGCTTTGATTTGTATATATATATATATATGGCTGCTTGGTCGAGTAGTATTCGCTTTGGACTATTTTCATAGAGGTTCAGCGTTAGAATGCCTTCCAGCTTCGAGCCGTCAATCTTCTATAAAGATGGTTGGACATAAGAATCGTCCAATGTAAAGGAACGATTGCCTGACTATGCCACTTCTTACTCCTTAAATTATCTTTTCCCACCGTTTTATTCATAGAGCTGAAAGTTTATTACAATTACAAAAAGTTAGTTTATTTTGTTTATTTATTTATGGAATTATGTGCAGTAAATAAAAGTATACATGTCATTAATGTCAGATACACTGATATCAGATGTCATTGATGTCAGATACACAGATGTCATCGATGTTAGCTCCAATTGTGTCAGATGTCATTGTTTCTGAAACTGTATCGCTTGGATGTGACCAACTGATGAATGTCAGTCAGTGCGGTACGCACCCCTTGCACCCACCAAGCGACGCCACTGATCAGCAACAAGATGATTTTTCACGTAATGTAAGTTTGAAACGGGAAACCAGTTGTTGTTACATGTTTTACAGTTGCTTGTAAAGGTGTAACGAAGTTTGTAGATCCAAAGAGTTACAAAATAAAAAAAAAGGAAAAAATAATTCATTTTTACGTGAGCTAAAAAATAACCCAAAATTATTAATAGTAGGTAAGTGAATAGAAAGAGAGGCCACTGTGCACTGCGGCATAATTGAAAAGAGGTGAAATCGAAAGCAGATCAAAGTGAAGAACACATTACTTTCACCCTAGATGAGTTGTGTTTGCTGAGCACACATCGATAGCAACAAGATTTGACCAGACAGAATGCTCTAAGTGCATGGAAAATGCGATATACAAAAGCATCAATGGAAATAGCTACTGGTGTGAATATACATTTTGAAAACAATTATTTAAAACACTTCAAGAAATCTCGAAAGATTAAGCCCCATACTTTTACAGAAATGTTTGCCCTTTTTGGTAAAAAAAAAAGAAATAAAAAGATTTCCATAATTCATTTTTGAGATACATTCGAAATGTTACATTTTAGCCGAGCGAGACAAATTTCTCATCGTAAAAACAAATAATTTTATATCTTATTGCATTTATTCGAATATGTTACATTAAAAAAAAATATGTTTGTGGCATGTCATTTTTTTTAAAGCTTTCAAAGGTTCTCACTTTAATGATACCAAAAAAAAAAGCATTAAATTGCTGCATCAATTTCATTGCTATTTATTTCATTTTGAATTCCAAATGCATATGATTGGACAGCATCAAGGAAAGTAATAGCTATACACCGTATGTTATGTTTAGGGGGTAAGTTAACTAAAGTACTGAAAGTGATTTATAGAGAAAAAGAAGACAGACAGACAGACAGAGAGATAGAGAGAGAGATAGATAGATAGATAGAAAGATAGATAGATAGATAGATAGATAGATAGATAGATAGATAGATAGATAGATAGATAGATAGATTGATAGATAGATAGATAGATAGATAGATAGATAGATAGATAGATAGATAGATAGATAGATAGATAGATAGATATGAGAACCACTGCTAGGGAAATTATCTTGACACTAAACGTTCAATAACGTATGCTTTTGAAAAGTGCATGATTTGATTTAGTTTTGAAAAGAATTACAAAATTACTTTTTTAAGCCTTTCAAATATTCTATGAAAACTTGTGAAATAACAATTCAAAAGTGCAATTTATTTTTTATTAAGTGCATATATGCAAATATCCTCGAAATATGTAAACTTAGAGAGAAAATAAAAAAGCAGAGATGATTTATGATTGATTATGTCCAACATGAGATCCTCTCCACATACAGGTTTGTTTGTTTTTTAATAGAAATGTGATACTGCTGCTGAAAGTTGATGTTCAGAAAGACTATAGCAACCTCTAGGTTAGACTGGCCTTCCTAGAGAAACTGAACATTTATTCAAAAAAAAAAAAACTAGAAAAAAATGTTGCCCTTAAATCTGTGCATTTCAATCTTCTTTATATTACACTTTGATGATCATGTCGTGTCGCTTGAGAGGAGAGGGTTGGGGAGTTTAAGACTATCGTGTTGGAACCGTGACCTCCGTGACCCCATATCGAAGGTGCCGTTAGAACTAAGAGCAAAAAATTAGGGGAAATAATAGAAAGCACAAGAATGGCTGATTGGTCTTCTGTAAAGCGTTTTGGCTTGTTAACTTGATACTTACAAGTTCGAACATATATCCACTTTATGTTTTATTTATTTTTATTTAAAAATAATAATATTAAAGCAAACAGGGCTTTAAAAGGGGCATCAGTATCGGAGGTGAAAATCTGACTAGTGTCAGTAGCTTCAAATACCTCGGAGCTATTGTCTAAGATGAGGGAAGGAAACATGAACTACTGGCCCGAATTGCACAGTACACAGCAGCCCTTGCAAAACTGAAAATAATATGGAAAGACAAAGGCTTAGCCCTCGGCACCAAAATCAGACTGATGCGCTCCCTGGTCATAGCCACATTCTTATATATTTGTGAGTCTTGGACGCTGACTGCAGAGCTAGAGAGAATCCTAGCAGTGGAATTGAGATGCTACAGAATGATGCTAGGAATCACATTTAACGCATCACAAACCAAAAGATTAAAAGACAGGGTTACTGCAGCGATTGGACCCCATGATGACCTGCTAACTATCGTAAAAAAAAACGCAAGCTGAATATCTATTGCCATATAACAATGTCTTCGCTCTCGCAAACGAACGACAGTTCAGAGATCTACTTGTCAATAGCGTAGATATAAATTTGGTGCACACAGAGAATATTTAAAATCGCTTCGAGATGAAACTATTGTCTATTTCAGGTGACCGACCAACTGTATTGTGACTTTTAAAATTTCAACATGACTACACTTCCAAAAATACTTTATTTTTAAGTGCTGCCAGATCTGTGATAAATATCTTCCCCTGCCCACACTCCTGTCAGAAGTCTGCCTTCCATTGCCCACACTCCAGTAAGAAGTCTGCCTCTGTCATTGATCATAGAAAAATTAATTTCTTTTAATAACAGCGATGGACAAGCGGAGAATGCAAATGATGTCATATGACGTCAGGCGGTCTAATTTTAGAAACATTTAGCATAGACACAAGAACTAAGAAACGTCCATCTTCTTGTTGTCTTTGGAACGTAAACAATTCTCAGATATCGAGCACAAACATGCACACATACACACAAATATTGAATCCGTGTGATATAGTCAAAACGGAGTAAACTGAATCTAGTTTTGCGTTGATCTATGTCTCGACATTGTAGCACTAAGATGTGTCTCTGTTTCTTTACTCACAATGCAGTGAGGATACAGATGTCATGGGGTTCTTTGCGTGAGTTAAATCCCCCTAATAGGCCAAGGACGACTTCAGATGCATAAATAATTCCCATTAGAAGTTTCCAATCTAAGCCTCCCATTGGATTTTACTATCCATGTCTTTTATAGGCGTACTTTTGTTGTTGTTGTTTAGAACCAGTCACGTGCAGGGAGAGGCAAGACATATAGAGTTAGGGTTTATTTTGTCTAATAGCCTATATTCTATACAGTATACAACAAAGGTGTTCTAAAAGGGGCGAGAGACTCATCTTGATATTAAAATAAGTAAAATATGTAGAATTAGGCCCATTAAAGTTTCACTGAGAATTACATACGATACAATTTTCAATGGGAAGTTATTCATTTCTTTGGAATCTTTTATTTTGTATAATCAGAATCTATCAGGATTTTGATTTCCACAACTTAAAAATGGAAAAAGACGAAAATTACGAATTCTTCAAAGTACTATGGAATGAAGGGGACACTTCGACATTTTAAAATGTTTGAAGCGGTTTATTATTGAAGATACTTCAGACAAAACCACACGAGCGCACACATGCGAATACACACACGCATACACTTACACACGAGCCTAGAACAAAAGAACAATTAAGTAATACAAGTCTGGACAATGCAAACCAATTAAATACAAACAAAAAACAGAGACATGACCTTCTGTTGGATGGACAACAAACAAACAAACAAAGCTTTTAAACTTTGTGTACTTCTTCTGTGAGTGAAATTCAGTTAAAGAATGTGCAGAGTGGAACAGGGAGACCCAGACCAGACCATGGAAATTTCCACCAAAAATAAAAAAATAAACATTTTGTTTCCAAACTGTGCTTTGTTAATGAGAACGCAGTCGATTACTTAAATCAGGATATTGTTTGTTGGATACCATTCTTAAGGGTGGTACATGATTAAGAAGCCCGTCTCCAGAGTGGAAGTGGCCAGATATAGAGTGAGACAATCTGGTGCCCCATTTCTCTTTAGTTCGCCTGACCTAACCAGATGGGACCTTTATCTGTGGGGCAAGTTAAAAAGTGGTGTTAAAACAATCCTCGCACATTAGAGGACCTGAGGAATAACATTTTCACTGAAGCTCGACGTATCTCAGCAGCTGAATTGCAAAGGAGATCACTTTCAGTAATGTCGTACTCGGAAGTACATTTCCTCCCAACCATCCCATCAGGGGCGTAGCTAGAAAGTTGCCATCATTTGAGGTCCCGGGGTATGCCACAGCTTCCCATTGAGGTGTGCAACTTTCTCGTGCTCCACCCTGTACCAATTGTGTACATGTGTTAAAAGGAGCTATTATGTTCTAGACACGAGTGTCGCAATAAGAAAGAAAACGGTATAAAACTACCTGCAGTTGAGACCTGGAGATACGTCTAGCTACCTGCTGCTACGTCTAGCTACCTGCTGCTACGTCTAGCTACCTGCTGCTACGTCTAGCTACCTGTTGCTACGTCTAGCTACCTGCTGCTACGTCTGGCTACCTGCTGCTACGTCTAGCTACCTGCTGCTACGTCTAGCAGCCTGGTTGTACGTCTAGTTTACTGGTGCTACGTTCAGCAACCCTATGCTTCTCCTAGCTAACTTATGCTATGTCTAGCAGCTTGGTTCTTCCTGATGCTAACTGGTGCTACGTCTAACAACCTGGTACTACGTCTAGCTATTTGTTTAAAAGTCTAGCAATCTTTCATTCGGGTGCAAAGCCTTGTAACTTTGTGCTACGTGTAGCTAACTTTTTCTACATCCAAAAATCTTAGTCAGGCTCTTCCCAGCTACCTGGTGCTACACCTAAGCATCTTAGTAACACCTTGACTGAGCGATAAAAGTACAGATTGAAATATTCATTTAGAAATCCAACAGAAACAGACAAGACAGCGTTGTTGTTGTTATTGCTGTTGTTGTTATTGCTGTTGTTGTTATCAACTTGTACTGACGTCTCCACTCCTTCATAAAAATCCCCCCCTCTTCAGTTTCATCATCACCCCTCCCACCCCACGTCAGCCAATCCCACCCCACCCTTTTTATCAAACACTAAAAATTAAGTTTCTTTCAGTTTGATTATGTCTATACTGAACAACGACACACTTATTTTAACACAAAAAAAATGAAATATTAATAATTTAAAATATTTCAAACTTCAATGCTATAAGCAGGAAGAGGAATCTGTCTGTGTAATCCTTTCAACAAATAATCAATGTTAGAAGATTATGGGGGAAAATCTCAATAGAATTTGTCGAAATGTCACGAGCTAATAAGATTGTACTTTTGGGGAAGCGATGTCAGGGTGTATACATTCTCTATATTATATGAACAGTTTTTTAATTAAGCTCAGAATAAGATTTTCTTTTAGGTATCTCAGAATGTACGAGGTTTGTTATTTCAAAGAAGTCAATATGAAATCTAGATTCTTGTAAACGATTTGTTTAAGAGTTGAAAATGTATAAAGTCTTTAGACGAAAATAAATCCCAAAGAGTGGAATAGAAGGGATAAAAACACTCATCAAGATTTTAGAATTGAATGTCCAAGACACTAAAACTCAAAATCATTATTATTTTTATTTATTTAATTATTTATTATTATTTTTAAAAAAAAATTATTTTTTTTGGTGTTACTAGTTTTGACTAGCAGGGATACCCAGCAAACACGCAAGAGATCAGTAGAACAGAAAAACTAAGAAGGTAGAGATGGACATGGACCCAAATGAGGGAAGTTGCCCAGGACTGGGCCAGACCAAAGTCCGATGGCGAAGTGTTGTTGCGCCCCTGCCTATGCTCCCCTGGGAGTCAAAAGGTTTAAGTCAAGAAAGTCATAGCTTAATTTTAAAATTCACCATTTTAAAAAATTACCAAAATAAATTAATCGGTTTCATTTGTTTACATTTTTCATACTTCTCTTTGTAAAACATGGATTGGAATCGATTTTCATTTTCATTAAATCAACCCAAACACGGCAGTAGACTTTGATTTGAAAAAACTGGATGTACATTTAAATTTAGTAAAAAAAAGCTTAGTCAAAATGTCCAAAAGTCAAGAGCGCAAAAAAATTAATTAATTAAAAAATAAATTAAAAAAAAAAAATAATAATAATAAAACGTTGAGTTAGCTTTAAAGACCAGTGTTTCCAAATCTGTTTCCTGAGCTGATCACATCACGCACTCTGAGTATTTAGAGGAACACTTTGATTATTTTTCAGAGAGATAAACTCACGTGGTGTGCCTACTAGTTAATTATTCCAGTATTTCGTGGACACACAGAATCAGGCCTCGCGGAACGCTAGGGTTCCGCGGAACACAGTTTAGGAAACTCTGCTATGGAGAACTAATCTTTCACTACTGATCTCTTGGACTAAATAGTAGAAGCTGAGTATTTTTTTTTTAGTTTGAGCATATGAGATGTGAATACAATTCTCTTTTTTTATTTTATTTTTGACTCTTGCCGCATTTATTCAAGGCTTTTGTTCACTCTGAAATCCACTGACAACATTTTGAACAAAGTTTTCTCTTATGTTACAATCAGTTGATATGAACGTTTGAAAGTGTACTTCAGGGCAGACATTTGTTGTTATTGTACATACAGCCCAGTCGCTGTTACCGTTGACAATGATCGAAACTCTTGTTCATAGCTTTGAACCGCGTCAGAATAAGAGTACTAAGAGTACTAATCAAGTCTTTCTGGTAAGAATACTTAAAGTGCACGGAATTTTCATATTTAAAAGACATTTTAAAAACAAAATTAGGTGCAGTTGACCCCAGGATCCTCTACGACTTATAATATTGATCTCTTGTTAAAATCGATCTCTCTTGTGTGACTTTCTCTGTTATTTGAAATGTACTAATAAGTATAGTGCGTTAGTGCGCAAATCCGTAAATATATTTGCACCACCTCCCCCCGCCTCTTCTGTAAAGTAGCTCCCCACCCCCTCGCCTCAAACGATCTTGATCCAGACAGACAGACAGAATGAAGTACTTTTGAAAGAGTGACTACATTCTACTTATTGCTTTTCCGTCTGTGTGTGTGTGTCTGGGAGACTATGGTGAGAAAGTGTAAGCCGAAGACAAGACGTTACAAAATGTTTACGAAACCTGTTCACAACAAGGGCGGGAATTCCTTTATTCGTGTCAAGGTCGTCTGATTGTCGTCTGAAGCCAATGACGTCAAAGCCTTTGGAAGTAAACACGCGAGCTATCTATCAGCTTCCAGAGAGATTTGTTTCTTTTGTTTCTTGACTTTCTGTTCTTTCTAGTTCTATTGAATCAAAGTAAGAGAACAGAGTAAATAGGGTTTTACTGTCTTCTGTTATAACATATCCGTTGAAGACTTTCAATGTTTAGAATAAGTAAAGACACATTTACACACTGTGTGTCTTCATCTATTTCATTGTTTTACCATTAAGTGTCACTGGAAACTGAGGCTGGTGTAAACTTAAGGTTTCCATTTCAGACCTTGAGAATTATGAGGGCAGTTGATGTAAAGCCCATTCGATTCTATGACCAAAGGTTAGTGGCCAACACAACGACCAAATGCCTTTACTTCCATAAATCTCAGTAGAATAACACAAATCCCATTTTTTTCCGGGATCCGAACTCGAGTCTCCTAGGTTCGGAAGCCAAGCGCTTTACTATAAAAGTTCAAAAAGATATGTAGCAAGCAAACACACAAGGGCCGATAGAAACGACAAAACAAATTGTTCGACAGAAACATGCTTGGGCAGCTCTTTAATTATAAGAGTGTGGTGATAGTTCAATGGATTATTGCAGGGCCGGTCTTAAGCCACTGCAACCTATGCGGCCGCAGTGGGCCCCGCGCTTTCATAGGTCCCGC
Source organism: Biomphalaria sudanica (assembly GCA_036873155.1). NCBI lineage: Eukaryota > Metazoa > Mollusca > Gastropoda > Planorbidae > Biomphalaria > Biomphalaria sudanica. The sequence goes on along the minus strand of JAZGLO010005605.1, from coordinate 776,108 downwards.
GCTAAGTATATCTGTAATTGCATAATGATGCAAAATATACGAAAAAGTTGTGGAAATTATTTTTAAAATCTCCTGAAAATTAGACAAAATTGTTATATGGAAAACACAAATCTTACGCGAATAAAAAGAGAATCGCCAGCTTTCATATTTAAATAAAAATATAATAATAGTGCGAATTTTAACCGAAACGAAAGTTCCAATAGAACTAGAATACGTTTTTAAAACGATCAAAACCCGTAAATGAGAACATAATCCCTTCTAGTGAGAAACAGATTCTATGAAGAATGCAAAAACTGCAGTGGTGAATGTCGTCAGAGAAGAAGAACATGATGTAACACTAACAACTGATTAACATGTCGTAAGGAATGAAGGCAATAATGTAACAACTGATCAACATGTCGTCAGAAAGGAAGGCAATAATGTAACAACTGATCAACATGTCGTCAGAAATGAAGGCAATAATGTAATAACTGATCAACATGTCGTCAGAAATGAAGGCAATAATGTAACAACTGATCAACATGTCGTCAGAAATGAAAGCAATAATGTAATAACTGATCAACATGTCGTCAGAAATGGAGGCAATAATGTAATAACTGATCAACATGTCGTAAGAAATGAAGGCAATAATGTAATAACTGATCAACATGTCGTAGGAAATAAAGGCAATAATGTAATAACTAATCAACATGTCGTAGGAAATGAAGACAATAATGTAATAACTGATCAACATGTCGTCAGAAATAAAGGCAATAATGTAATAACTGATCAACATGTCGTCAGAAATGAAGGCAATAATGTAATAACTGATCAACATGTCGTAGGAAATGAAGGCAATAATGTAACAACTGATCAACATGTCGTAGGAAAGGAACTCAATAATGTAATAACTGATCAACATGTCGTAGGAAATGAAGGCAATAATGTAACAACTGATCAACATGTCGTAGGAAATGAAGGCAATAATGTAATAACTGATCAACATGTCGTCAGAAATGAAAGCAATAATGTAATAACTGATCAACATGTCGTCAGAAATGGAGGCAATAATGTAATAACTGATCAACATGTCGTAAGAAATGAAGGCAATAATGTAACAACTGATCAACATGTCGTCAGAAATGAAGGCAATAATGTAACAACTGATCAACATGTCGTAAGAAATGAAGGCAATAGTGTAATAACTGATCAACATGTAGCTATAGATAATGCGCTAAATGTGGCCGATTCTTTGAGAAATCTGGATTATCCTGCCATGTGTCTAGAAAAAATAGAAAGATCTTGTATTGACTATTTATTACAAAAAGGTCCACCTGAGATTACTTTAAAGAATTTTCCGAAAAATAAGGATGGTAGACATTTCTCTTTAGTGCATTGCAAACCAAACCTGAGTAATGGTAAAAGTGTTTTGTGTCATTGGCTGATATATTCTGTGTCAGCAGACAAGATCTATTGTTTCTACTGCCGTCTACTGGAAAAACAAAAAAGTTCCTTTTTAAATGAAGGGTTTGACCAGTGGCAAAGCTGTACCACTAGGCTAGCAGAGCATGAAAAATGGCAAAGGCATTTAGACGCCATGACCAGTTGCTGTGAAGCTGGAGTAAGATTAAGTAAAAAAAAAAACAGGGATTAACAAAGTTCACCAAGAGATGCTTTATTCTGAAACTAAACGTTGGACTAGTTGCAATTGTACGATTTCTAGCGAAGCGCAATTTAGCTTTCAGAGGGACCATTGAAAGACTTAAAGAGCCAAGTAATGGGAATTTCCTGGTCTAGTAGAATTACTCGCAAAGTTTGATCCAGTAATGGGGAACAACTTCGACGTGTTACCAATGCAGAAATTCATGATCGTTACGTGGGAAAGAAGATTCAAAACGAACTCATTACTGTAGTAGCTGATGCTGTTGTGAATTCTAACCTTCGAGACATCAAGAATGCAGTGATATTGGATTGTACTCCAGACATAAGTCACAACGAGCAGATGTTATCGGTATCTCTCAGAAAGGGTTAATTTGAGCTTGTGGTTGTGTATAAACGTTTCAAGTTTCTTCCGGTTGTTTCTTCTTGTGAAGCGAAAAGAAGTTGCCTGGAAACATGGATGTTGTTGCAATCTTTCCAGCCAAAAGTCAAAGGAAAAGGAAGTATGATAAATCTGTGGACAACTTCACACATCGAAAAGCTGAAGATGGCTACAGGATAAAATGCGTTAACAGAATTGTGAACACTGCAATTTACTACTTGCAGCTGAGATTAGAACTGTAACTGTGGCAGTGTGGCATCTTGTGAAAGAAGATTTTCGTGTCTTAAACTAATCAAGAATTACTTAAGGTCAACAATTCATGAAGAGAGATTGAACAATGTGGCAATTCTTGCTATTGAGCGTGATCTATGTAGGAAACAGAATTTTGATTATTTACTGTATGACTTCGCTACACACTAGGCTCGTAAATTAAAGTTAATTTGATCGTGATTTTGTACTTAGTTAAGAATGTATAAAATGCAAAAACAAATGTATTTTTTAATACAAAATCTTAATTTGCACCTATTATCCTTATCCCTACCCAGAATATGCCCCGCGCAATCAGTTTCGCATTGGGCCCCGCAATAGCTAGGACAGGCTCTGTATTATTGGCTCATCTCTATTTGGGTTCAAATCTCTCTTCACTTCTAAGTGTCTTTTTTTTTTATTAAGAATAATCATGAATGGGATTTCAGTGCGTCCGGATTTCAAATAACCTGTCAATGCTACCTACCCTGTCCAAGCTTCCTACCTGTCCAATCTACCTACCAGTAAGTGCTACCTGACAATGTTACTTACCTTTCAATGCTACCTACCTGCCAATGCTACCTACCTGCCAATCTGTCAATACTACCTACCAGTCAATTCTACCTACCTGCTCAATCTACCTACCCCATAAAGCTACCTACCTGTCCAATCTATCTACCTATCATTGCTACCTGCCAATGGTGCCTACCTTTCCATACTACCTACACGTCAATGCTACCTACTTGTCGGTGCTAAATACCTAGTTAGTGTTCAACATTTGATTTGTCCACTATTGCGAAATGTTACGCGTGGGCAGGATACTATAAATAGACGTCTTCAATACCAAGCAATCGATTACTATCATGTGCTTAACACGCTGACCTTAATCAAACATTCCTTACTTTTGTAATCGTATTCGGTAACCATTATAAAAGCAAACGTAGGGTTGCTTTGAAAGCCAACCTAAACGATCAATGCATTTTCCTCATTGAAACACTTTGCTGGAACACCAAGATTGACACATAAGCTTAGCCAATATGGCTCGAAGACAGCTACTTCCCCAGAAGGACACATTTCAAGAGCAGCATACAAAGTAAAGAAGAATAAATTACTCTTTATTCATATTTACAGATTGTATGCAAAAATCATCTAAATTAAAAAAATTTTCGATGCTTTCGGATTTGATAGCCCTAGCGCAGTACAAAATAATTGATAGGTTTTGAGATTTTCAGTACAAATCTCAACGATTTCTACCAGTTCTGTTTGATTCGTTGAGCCATTTGTTACTTTGAGTTTTTAATTTGATTCTAAATATAGCATACAGTTTGACGTAGAATTCAATGTCTGCCTTTGTATTCACAGCACCAGTCAATAAGCTATCTAACATCTGTCTCGAATGTTCTAGAATTTTTAGTTGTTTTTTGTTTTTTTCAAGTTCCCATTTAGCATTTCTGAATGTATCCTGAATAAACTTCTCCACTTCTTGTAGTCGGTACCATCCCATAGCTCAGTGTCTAGGCAGCAGTGACGTTTCTTTGAGCTGTTTCTTGTAGTCGGTACCATCCCATAGCTCAGTGTCTAGGCAGCAGTGACATTTCTTTGAGCTGTTTCTTGTAGTCGGTACCATCCCATAGCTCAGTGTCTAGGCAGCAGTGACGTTTCTTTGAGCTGTTTCTTGTAGTCGGTACCATCCCATAGCTCAGTGTCTAGGCAGCAGTGACGTTTCTTTAAGCTGTTTCTTGTAGTCGGTACCATCCCATAGCTCAGTGTCTAGGCAGCAGTGACGTTTCTTTAAGCTGTTTCTTGTAGTCGGTACCATCCCATAGCTCAGTGTCTAGGCAGCAGTGACGTTTCTTTGAGCTGTTTCTTGTAGTCGTACCATCCCATAGCTCAGTGTCTAGGCAGCAGTGACGTTTCTTTGAGCTGTTTCTTGTAGTCGTACCATCCCATAGCTCAGTGTCTAGGTAGCAGTGACGTTTCTTTGAGCTGTTTCTTGTAGTCGGTACCATCCCATAGCTCAGTGTCTAGGCAGCAGTGACGTTTCTTTGAGCTGTTTCTTGTAGTCGGTACCATCCCATAGCTCAGTGTCTAGGCAGCAGTGACGTTTCTTTGAGCTGTTTCTTGTAGTCGGTACCATCCCATAGCTCAGTGTCTAGGCAGCAGTGACGTTTCTTTGAGCTGTTTCTTGTAGTCGGTACCATCCCATAGCTCAGTGTCTAGGCAGCAGTGACGTTTCTTTGAGCTGTTTCTTGTAGTCGGTACCATCCCATAGCTCAGTGTCTAGGCAGCAGTGACGTTTCTTTAAGCTGTTTCTTGTAGTCGGTACCATCCCATAGCTCAGTGTCTAGGCAGCAGTGACGTTTCTTTGAGCTGTTTCTTGTAGTCGTACCATCCCATAGCTCAGTGTCTAGGCAGCAGTGACGTTTCTTTGAGCTGTTTCTTGTAGTCGTACCATCCCATAGCTCAGTGTCTAGGTAGCAGTGACGTTTCTTTGAGCTGTTTCTTGTAGTCGGTACCATCCCATAGCTCAGTGTCTAGGCAGCAGTGACGTTTCTTTGAGCTGTTTCTTGTAGTCGGTACCATCCCATAGCTCAGTGTCTAGGCAGCAGTGACGTTTCTTTGAGCTGTTTCTTGTAGTCGGTACCATCCCATAGCTCAGTGTCTAGGCAGCAGTGACGTTTCTTTGAGCTGTTTCTTGTAGTCGGTACCATCCCATAGCTCAGTGTCTAGGCAGCAGTGACGTTTCTTTGAGCTGTTTCTTGTAGTCGGTACCATCCCATAGCTCAGTGTCTAGGCAGCAGTGACGTTTCTTTGAGCTGTTTCTTGTAGTCGGTACCATCCCATAGCTCAGTGTCTAGGCAGCAGTGACGTTTCTTTGAGCTGTTTCTTGTAGTCGGTACCATCCCATAGCTCAGTGTCTAGGCAGCAGTGACGTTTCTTTGAGCTGTTTCTTGTAGTCGTACCATCCCATAGCTCAGTGTCTAGGCAGCAGTGACGTTTCTTTGAGCTGTTTCTTAAAAGCGTTTCAAGCTTGCTTCAATGTTTAATCTCTGTAGACAAACCTTGAAATATCTTTCATCTGTTTATGTATTTATTTAAAACCAGTTCTGTAAGTATTATTGTGTACTTTAATGCACACGTAGTTAATTACTTTTTTAATGCCAGTTTTCGTTCATTTTCCACTATAAATATGATGTCTGTGGACAACAGTCATAACCTCTTTCTGCCAGAATTCAAACGCAGCATATATATTATGTATAAGCTATAAAAGATTTTTATACTAGTTACTTGATAACCTTCTGCATTAAATATTGGACACTATTTGCTTGCTTCCTCGCTGCTTGGCGCCTTAATAAAAGGAATTCTTACAGAACGTACATTTATTCCAAAACTGTATTTGTTTATAAAGGCTCTCCATGCTCAAAGTGTCATATTGTCATTGTTGAACAAGCATTTCAAAACATTTTTAAAATTATTTTCTTTTTTAAAAGATAATTCCTCCTTTATACGATGTATGTAGCGATTAATTTTCTCCTAATCACTAAGGAATGTTTGATTTAAAAAATGAAAGGCTCCAAGAAGTTTCCACAATGTTACGAGTTCAATAGAGGTATTGTAAAAATTAGTCAATATATAACCAGACTTAACATTTCCCATACTGCTATTCTAGCAGCATTAAGGATAACAAGTTTTAAGAGCTACAGATGTACATTGACGTGGCAATGTTGCTCTCGAAGGTACGATCTATATTGTAATAAACCTGGTGGTGACACAGAAGCAAATCGCCCCAGGCCAGCGCTAGATGAGCGGTCAACCGTGACGAACCAAGACGGTCAACTGCGATGACTGATGGAGTTTGTAGAAACATCCAGAGTGAATAGAGCTCATGAGCGTCATGAGGGATGTGGTCATGTGATATTAACCAGAAGGATCGAGCGATGTTCCGTCCGGTTCTTGAAGGCCAGTAGGGACCCTATATAAAGAATGGAAGTGTCATAGTCAATACGGTTCAGTGCGACGGCTCAGTACAAGTCCAGGACGAGACGTAGAGGCCACTGCAAGAGTTGATACGGCGGTACGGTTGTTAGCTAAGAGATATTTGTGCAGTCTTGTGTTACGTGCTGCCAATTGTACAGTATTGGCTGTTATTTATTGACATTAGACTATTACGTTATTTGGAGCCCTGAGTTGTCAAGATCTTTCAGTTATTGATCTTGTGTAGTGCAGTTTGCAGAGAGCCTGGTTAGTGAGATTCGTTACAATATGTACAAATATTGGTTGTCACCTTTGTGAATTGTCTTTTTTTTTCTTTACAGAAATGATAATCAACAGAGACACATGATATAAGGAATAATTACATGTTAAAATTTGGATCTCAAAATGCGATTTCAGTGGAGAAGTAGAGAAGGTTTTTAAAGTCTTGTATGTTGTAGTCAGCCTTAGCTGGAGCAAGAAAAGACAAACGATATAGTAGCAGTGTTATCTTCAATTAGTACAGGATTGGATCATGTCGCTAATGGAAATGTCTTCTATCGCTCTGCCACACGACCCGTAGGCGAGACTGAAAGTCGTATGAGATTCTCGGGTCATATTTTCAGTCAAGACGAAACACGTTGTCCAAAGCCAGACGTATCATGGAAGCGAATAGAGTGGACGGCCCAGGAATACATGGCGCTGCGATTTGGAAGCAGATGCCAAACAGATGGGCAAGACGTGGGGACTTCTTCTAGCCAGCTTTATTGCTGCTGAGCTGTGAGCTCTTTTGCAGACTGTGCCAAGGAAAAAAAATGTGTTCTATTTTCTTCAGTTGTTCAGCACTGCCGTACAGGGTGTTGGTTATGTTGGGCTGAAAGGAGACTCGCCCAGAACCGAGATGCCTGGAGGATGCTGGTTGGGGGCCTATGCCCAGATGGGACCACAGGCAGAGATGAGATGAATAGAGGAAAACATGTCGAGCCTTCTAAGAAGCCCCAGAAGAGGTTGTGAATCTCGCTTAAGACCGATCTCTATGGATAGAGCATACCAAATTCGCGTTGCACAGCGCACAATGATCTAAGTCTAAGTTAGTAAGTCCTATGGATGGCAAGAGCAATTTTGAAAATCATTCCAAATTAAATATATCAATAGAGCCTGTTTTTCAAAGTCCTAAGATTACAGTTATGTAAAAAAAAGGTTGTATGATCCGTGATGAGATTTCATTATAACATGATCTCAAAACGAACGTTACGTAAACTGGAGAGTGGATATTCAAAGAATTACATTAAATATACAAAGAAAAAGGAAAATATGAACAAATTTCTTCATTTTTCTGATGATAGATAAATGCCTTCAACCCCTCTTTCACTATTCATTTGCTTGCAACCCCCCCCCCCCCTTTTTCTTTATTTCATTTCTCAACAGCCTTGAACTGCATTATTTTTCCAGACGATGTCTTAGATTTCAGACAAAAGTTCAAGGAAAAAGTAACTCTTGTTTCTCTTCTTACTAGTCGTCTGTCGAAAGATGTCTTTTGATGTGGCTGTGTTTGTTGTTAGGTGACATCAGAGAGTGTCTTAACGGGCGACACAATAATAATTTACTGTAGCTTTAGCGGGGCTGATGCCAGTGTTTCAATGTGTTTAATCTATCGGAGATTGATCTTGTGTCGGGACACCATGGAAAACCTGAACTCCCAGCGAGAATTCACGATTAGTAATAAGAATAATAACAGTAATAATAATCAAAACACAGCATCGGTGTTAACGCTTGCACTGTAAAGGATCGAGCCGACAGCAGCATGGATGTGATTGTTTTGAACTACAGACAACAATAACATAATAATTACAAAGTACAGAGAGCGAGGGAAGGGGGAGAGAGAGAAGAGAGAGGGGGAAGAGAGAGGGGGAAGAGAGAGGAGATAGAGAAGAGAGAGGGGGAAGAGAGAGGAGAGAGAAGAGAGGGAGAAGAGAGAGGAGAGAGAATGGGGAAGAGAGAACAGAGAGAGGGAGAGAGAGAAGAGAGGGGGAGAGAGAAGAGAGATGGAAAAAGAAAGAAGAGAGAGGGGTAGAGAGTTGGAGAGAGAGAAGAGAGAGGGGGGAGAGAAAAGAGAGAATGGGGACGGTGAGAGAGGAGAGAGAGGGAGAGAGAGAGAAGAGAGAGGGGGGAGAGAGAAGAGAGAGAGGAAAGAGAGAGAGAGAAAGAGAAGAGAGATGGAAAGAGAGAGAAGAGAGGGATAGAGAGAAGGGAGACAGAGAGGAGGAGAGGGAGAAGAGAGAGGGGAGAGAGAGAGAAGAGAGAGGGTGAGAGAGAAGAGAGAAGGTGAGAGAGAGAGGGAGAGAGGAGAGAGGGGGGAGAGAGGAGAGAGGGGGAGAGAGGAGAGAGGGGGAGAGAGGAGAGAGGGGGAGAGAAGAGAGAGGGAGAGAGAGGAGAGAGGGGAGGGAGAGAGGAGAGAGGGGGAGAGAGGAGAGAGGAGAGAGGGGGAGAGAGGAGAGAGGGGGAGAGAAGAGAGAGGGAGAGAGAGTGGAGAAAAAGGAGAGAGAAGAGAGAGAGAAGAGAGGGCAGAGAGAAGGGGAATAGATAAGAGAGGGGGAGAGAAAAGATAGATGGGAAGAGAGAGAAGAGAGAGGGGAAGAGAGGGGAGAGAGAGAAGACAGAGGGGGAGAGAGAAAAGAGAGAATGGGGACAGAGACTGTGAGAGAGGAGAGAGGGGATAGAGAGAAAGAGAGAGAGAAGAGAGATAAGGAGAGAGAAGAGAGAGGGGGAGAGAGAAGAGAGAGAGAGGAAAGAGAGAGAGAAAGAGAAGAGAGATGGAAAGAGAGAGAAGAGAAAAGAAAAAGAGAGAATGGGGACAGAGACGGTGAGAGAGGAGAGAGGGGATAGAGAGAAAGAGAGAGAGAAGAGAGATAAGGAGAGAGAAGAAAGAGAGAGGAAAGAGAGAGAGAAAGAGAAGAGAGATGGAAAGAGAGAGAGGAGGAGAAAGGGAAGAGGGGGAGAGAGAGAGAGAAGAGAGAGGGGGAGAGAGAAGAGAGAGGGGGAGAGAGAAGAGAGATGGAGAGAGAAAGTAGAAAGGGGAGAGAGAAGAAAGAGAGAAGAGAGAGGGAGATAAAAGAAGAGAAAGGGGAGAGAGAGGAGAGTGGGGGAGAGAAAAAAGAGAAGGGGGACAGACATAGGGAGAGAAAGAAGAGAGAGGGGGGGAGAGAAGAGAGTGGGGGAGAGAGAGGGAGAGAGAGGAGAGAGATAGAGAATGAGAGAGGGGGAAGAGAGAGGAGAGAGAGAGGGGCAGAGAGGGGGATAGAGAGAGAGAGAATGAGAGAACAGAGTTTATACATAATCTTGTCCATGTAAATCTACAAGTCTGAATGAGCCGTATAAAATGTAAAATGATACCTCAATCTCATCTGACAGACCAAAAGCTGTATGTCAAAAAAACATTAAAAAACTCAGCGTCAAAGTTTAACAAAATAATAAACAAACTAGAAATAGGGAGGGAAAATAAGAAAACAACAAACTGTTGGTAATAACGAATGATAAAGGCAACAGTGCAGTTACATTTTTGTCAAGTATTAAAAACGTCTCCCGCCTTTTTTGTAAACACCAAAGTCAACAAAAAAATCAATCAATCAATAAAACGGACAAGAAACTCCAACGGGTTCAATATAGGCTATGTACATTCTATTCCTGCTCCAGCTAGTACAACAGAATCATGTCATTATGTCAACATGAACCCCTATTGCTGATTACTACGCATTCATAAAAATACAAAATAGGATTTGTCCCTGAGCCTGCATTTTGAGAACCATCGATTCTAAGTAACAGATTTACCTGTAAGTCTCGTTGGTTACGATTCATTTAAAAAAAAAATGTCTGCATAGATAAATACATGGACACATGGAAGTCAGACATCCGATCACACGATATGGTGTAATGATGTATAACCCTTACAACATCAAACAACCTGAACCCTTATACAATAGAGGTAAACACTGTGATTGAGTTACACCTAACATCACCAAAACTAAACTATCAAACCAACAAGTTTTTAGTTTAACAAAAAAAACAAACAAAAAACACATAAAACCAGAGACTGGTAGAGAGAAAACAAAAGTTTTTTTATAGCAGAGTGTTGAAAAAAGAAAACAAAATGTTCTCCTTGACGTTGTTTCTTTTTCTCGTTTTGTTTTGCTCACAGGATGTTTCTTTAGAGTTGAAGATTGCTGCATTGCTGAGATTTTGAATTTCGGGAGCTTTGAGGTCGCCCCTGCGTCAACTCTACTTTGATATACCTTAGAAATGTTCAATCTTGTCTGGCTAATTGTTGGGACCCCACCTGGTAAGTTGGAAACAGGCAGTTGGTTATTGTGCTGGTCACATGACACCCTTGTTCTCCTTAGAAACCGTTGGCCTTATCATCTGACTCGTACATCTCATGGAGTAAATTAATTTTAATTTTATTTTATTTTCTAGCCCAAACCTCACTCAGAAAGGCGTAGACTGGCGGCGGACAGGGTCTCAACACGACGCCATCTAGATGACAGTCCAAAGCGCAAGTTAGCATGCAGGTATTTTTTAGTTCCAATTAATCCGGTTAGAAATGTAAAAATTAATTAATTTAATCAAAATGTCCATTTAGAAAAACAATATCCCATTATTAGAATCTGAATTCCAAAAGGTACAAAGTTTAAGACTAAATTGAATTTTGTCTTGATTTCTACAAATTCCTTAACTTAGAAATGTCCAACTCAGATTTAAGAAAAGAAAATCATATCTTGGAAACATTTTAAAATCCTTTACATTAAATATATAAACAAAATAAATATAACATTTGTTTGGAAAAAAATATTTTTAATGCTATTATAATGATAAATTTGAAAAATAAACTATAATATGTATACCCCCCCCCCTCCTTTTTTTTACATGGGGTTTGGAGTTTGTGACGTGGGATAGAGTTATAATAGCAACATTCCTAAACAAATTAAATGTTCAATCTTGTCTGTTGGGAGCTCACCTGATAACTTGGGAAATAGCACTAAGAAGAGCAGGTCAATTTTTTTTCTGTTTATTTTTTAAAGGGTATGTTATTTTTTTTTATTATTTTCTTTTTGCAAGCAGGTGAGAAAACCCCAAGTAGACTTTGGGGGGGGGGGGGTACTTCCAAGCAAACGTACATTTCGCTCTAGTTAGAAAGAGACTTTTTAAAAATCTTATTGAGTAAGTTCGCTTGTACGTAAAGTGCTTTACGACTTAACTGGCTAGGAAGTTTGTGTGTGTGTGACTTGTGTGTGAGAGCTTTTCCTCATGGATTTATTTTTGTACAATCATCTTTATCTAAAAATAGAAAGACTCTCTCCCTTCTCTGTCTGTCTTGTCTGTCTAAGCTTTACTGACTTTGGTTTATTAGTGTGTGTCAATATTTATATGTATGTCTGTCTGTCTGTATGTATGTATTTATGTATGTATGTATGTATGTATGTATGTATGTATGTATGTGCTCGGATTTTGAAATACTTTTAATTACGTCCTCTAGAGCTTGAAAGAATCTGTCTTTGTCCTCTTCCGGTGCAGCAAGGGTTGATGATTAAGCACAGATTATATTAACTTTGCCTTGCGGTGATGCAAATTTCATGTGTGCTACTCTTTCATTGCAAATGGGAAACATCGCGATGCAGGGGACGAGACTGTTTCTTATTGCGAAGCCGACGCCATGTATTCTAGGGCTTTGTTCTGGTTTTCCTTGCCAGTAGAATGTATAGTTGCTTTCTGTAAGAGATCCGCTGTCTGCCAGTCTGGTTTCTTGCAGGCAGGCCACATCAATGTTTAGTCTGCTGAGTTCTCTGTCGATGATAGCTGTTTGACGCATGTCGGTGACGAGTTCAGGGTCAGTATTGAAGCCAGGACACATTGTTCATATGTTCCAGCTTGCTAAACGCATTAATGTTGAGTGTTTTCTTTTGATTGTATTTGCAGGTGCGGGTGAGCAGCTTGCTTTTTGATTTTGTCTTAGCACCAAGGCGGATCTTTAAAATAAGGTGGCAAGATAAGATAAACCAATGAGGAAGTGCTACAAAGAGCAGGGTGCCAGGACATCCGCTCTGTTATCAGCAGCAGACGCCTTGGCTGGCTTGGCCACGTTCGTAGAATGCCAGAAGGTCGACTTCCACAGGACATCCTGTATGGCGATCTAATAGAAGGCAGGAGAGCCGCTGGTCGCCCACTTTTACGTTATACGGACGCGACATGAAGCTCTTCAAAATCGGCACTGGCAACTGGGAAGAGGTGGCACTGGACAGATCCTCATGGAGAGAGAGCATAAAGGAAGAGTCAAAGATTGCAGATGCCATACACAACAGAAGCAGAAAGAAGGGTGAAAATGCAACGGCACCTGGTGATTATATATGCCCAACCTGCGATCGCAGCTGTGTATCAAGGATTGGCCTCTTTAGTCACACAAGAAGTTGCAAAGGGAAAAGATCGTCTCTCGAGACGTAAAATGCCACAGAGATGTATGTATGTATGTATGTTTGTATGTCTGTCTGTATATATGTATGTATGTATGTATGTATGTATGTATGTATATATGTATATGTTTATGTATGTATGTATGTATGTATGTATGCATGTGTGAATGTATGTATGTATGTATGTATTTATGTGTTTATGTATGTATGTATGTATTTATGTGTTTATGTATGTATGTATGTATGTATGTATGTATGTATGTATGTATGTATGTATGTATGTATATATGTATGTATGTATGTATTTATGTGTTGATGTGTGTATGTATGCATGTATGTATGTATGTATGTATATATGTATGTATGTATGTGTTTGTGTATGTATGCATGTGTGTATGTATTTAGGTATGTATGTGTGTATATATGTATGCATCTTTCTATGTATGTATGTATGTATGTATGTATGTATGTATGTATGTATGTATGTATGTATGTATGTATGTATGTATGTATGTATATATGTAGGTATGTATGTAGGTATGCATGTATGTATCTATGTATGTACGTATATACATACACACATACATGCATACATACATATATGTATGTATCTATCTATCTATCTATTTTATTCATCTGAAAGTCAATATTTTTTTTTAAAGTTAAGAAATTCAGATACATATAACCTCGATGTATTTCTAAGAAGTTTCTGAACTGTTAACTTCACACTTTCAACTAAACTATAAAGATAGAGTTCAGTCTACCCCAAGACGTCATTGAGCGTCATTATTCAGACATTAGAATTCTGAATGGCAGGTTGAGCTTCCGTGTACTGTCCATGTACTGTTATGTGAAAGTACATTTCGAATATTTTGTATTCAATAACTTTCTCTCTCTTTCTCTCTCTCTCTTTCTCTCTCTCTCTCTCTCTATCATTCTTTTATTTTCTCTCTCTCTCTCTCTCTCTCTATCATTCTTTCTTTTATTTTCTCTCTCTCTCCTTTTCTTAATTGAGTAAGAAAGACGTCTGGTCTTGTGTGAAATTAGAAACGGAAGTTCATTGAAAATAAGAAATCCCGCCAAATAATTGAGGTAATTTACTTATTTGTCGCCATTAATCTCGAACCCAATCGTTCCTATAGTCAAGGGACTCTCAAACGTTTGCATGGCGTCTGAAGACATTCTAATGAACTCATCTGTATATGTCTCAATAGAGTCTTATATTGTACTTTAAGTTGAAAGTAATTAACTGACAGACTTAGGTTGAATAATTTTAGACATTGAGAATGATGAGACGTCGCTTTTTTTAAGAACCCTGGAGGTAAAGACGACAGGTCTCGAAAATTAGACATTTCTCGTAAAGTAGACATTTCTCGTAAATTAGACATTTCTCGTAAATGACGACACGCGTATAGGAGACTCGAAACGAATACTTAGAAGTACATAGATTAAAAGTATCAGACCAACAGGAAGGTAGATATTAGAACAGACAGGTAGGTAGATATTAGAACAGACAGGTAGGTAGATGCTAGATCAGACAGGGAGGTAGATATTAGAACAGACAGGTAGATAGATACAGACAGGTAGGTAGATATTAGAACAGACAGGGAGGTAGATATTAGAACAGACAGGTAGGTAGATATTAGAACAGACAGGTAGGTAGATATTAGAACAGACAGGTAGGTAGATATTAGAACAGACAGGGAGGTAGATATTAGAACAGACAGGTAAGTAGATATTAGAACAGACAGGTAGGTAGATATTAGAACAGACAGGTAGGTAGATATTAGAACAGACACGTAGGTAGATATTAGAACAGACAGGTAGGTAGATGCTAAAACAGACAGGGAGGTAGATATTAGAACAGACAGGTAGGTATATATTAGAACAACAGGTAGGTAGATATTAGAACAGACAGGTAGGTAGATACAGACAGGTAGGTAGATATTAGAACAGACAGGTAGGTAGATATTAGAACAGACAGGTAGGTAGATATTAGAATAGACAGGTAGGTAGATGTTAGAACAGACAGGTAGGAGGTAGATATTAGAACAGACAGGTAGGTAGGTATTAGAACAGACAGGTAGGTAGATGTTAGAACAGACAGGTAGGTAGATAGTAGAACAGACAGGTAGGTAGATATTAGAACAGACAGGTAGGTTGATAGCGTGTTAGATTGACTTTTCGTCTTCTCAGAGGAATGCGATGTTGAAAGTTCAAGATGGATGGTTCCTGGAGACCTGCGAGAAAACTTGATCTCTTGTGTCATTGTTCTTTTTCAATTTCCAAGACGACTTGCACTCTATCAGACATAGTTAGAATAAAAATCTATCAAAACCTGGCTCACCTGGAAGCTCTGTTGGAGTACTTTGCCCCGGCTCAATGGCGAATTCAAAACTTTTAATTGCGAGAGGGACAAAGCGCCCCTTCTGCCCCTCCGAACCCTTATATATTGGGCGTGGTCACTGAGTGAAAAGGTGCTTTGCTTCCTAAGCGGGGCTTGCATCTGGAGATATTTGGACCTAGGTACACCTTTGCCTTCTCCTAAGTAAAAAAAACAAAAAAACTTAAAATTTAAAAAACGTGAAGGGCCCCTTTCTGTTGGGTCCCCTAAGTAGAGCACTCTCCCCCTCCCCGTTTACAGCGGTCTTGACATATTACCCTTTAGTTAACTGTCAGTCATAGAGGCAGACGATCTTTGTATTGTCTGCCTCTATGACTGAATTTTTTTTTTTTTACTTTGGGATTTGTATTCACTAGTGTTGAGGTAAGGACGGCACTAGAAGGTAAGAACAAACAAAAGTCTTAGGTGAGTGTTTCTGGGAGAGTTGAGCTCAAAGTGCAAGCTTGATCTCTGCTATTGATGGGAGACTCTAGGGTAAGTTTGTAGCAAGACAAAATCTGAAAGTTCCATTTTGTTCTCAGCTGAAGAATTACACACACACAAAAACAGCAAAAAAAAAACAAAAAAACTTAAGACGAAAAATAAACAGAAAAAAATTGATGGATAGTAAAAATAAGAGAAAGAGAGAGAGAGGACGGGCTGAGAGGAGAGGATGAGAGAGATAGAGAAAGAGTGGTGGGAGAGAGGTGGAAAGAGATAGAGGAAGAGAGAGAGTGAGAAAAAATTACTAAGGAGAGAGAGAGAGGACAAGAGAGATGGAGAAAGAGTGGTGGTAGGAGAGAGAGAGAGAGAGGAAGAAAGAGAAGGAGAGAGATTGAGAGAGACAGGGAGACAAAAGTACTGAGGGGAAAGAGAGAGAGAGGATGAGAGAGATGGAGAAAGAGTGGTGGGAGAGAGTAAAGGAGAGAGGTGGAGAGAGATAGAGGAAGGGCGAGAGTTGGAGAGATTGAGAGAGACAGGGAGATAAAAGTACTGAGAAACTCTAAACGTATGTACTATGTCAATTCTAAGATCAACTAAGAAAAGCAATCTCAGGTGTGAGAGAAAATAAATATAAGGGAACAAGCAGAATATTTTAAAAAAACTTTTTCAAAAATACGTATTAATGGAAAAAAAACTCGCACTTACAACTATATCGCTTAATAATGTGGAGATTATTTCCCCTATTCGATATTAAACAAAATACTTAATTACCAAATAATGTCTTGACTAATTAGTTACTCCTTTTAATTCATTGATTAATGTTTTGTTAGGTACAAAAAAATTTTTTTTTTAAATTTCAACTTGAACCGACAATGGGTGTGGGAGACATAACGCTTTTAATTATCTAAGGGGACCAAACCCTACATATTTTGCGATATCTGGGAATACTGAAGAATTAATTTCCGTTGTTAATATAAAAAAATAATTAATTACCGGTAATTAATTGACTAATTGGTTAATTTTTCGTATTGATTCATGTCTGGTCTATGCCATTGAATAATTGTGCAAAGTTTAAACTTGATCCTAGAATAGGTGGAAGGGACATAAAGTGTACAAACTTTTTACCAGACAGAGGGAGTTGGTATAAGCGTGTTTAGAAAAAGGGGAGAGTGAGTGAAAAATAAAAAAGGAAAGAATAGTACTGTACAAACTATAAACTCAGACGGTAC
The DNA here is from genome assembly GCA_036873155.1 of Biomphalaria sudanica. Classification (NCBI taxonomy): domain Eukaryota; kingdom Metazoa; phylum Mollusca; class Gastropoda; family Planorbidae; genus Biomphalaria; species Biomphalaria sudanica. Next base: position 759,353 of record JAZGLO010005605.1, on the reverse strand, counting down.
TATAAGAATTTAAAAAAAATATGTATTAAAATTTGTAGTTTTTTTTTTTGTTTTGTTTTCTTTTTTTTTTTTAAATAAATATTCAAACTAAGGCTTGTAGAGAAAAAAATAGTCCTGTTTCAATTTCTCCTTCCTGTTCGTCTGCTGTTTGAGTCAGAAATATCTCTGCCAATAATTACAAAAAAAAACAACAACTAAATGAATTTCTTTTGAAGTCTGTTGAACGCGTACAATAATTTATTAATAGCAATCTACCATTAGGTTGTTGTTACATCTTTTCCACCTCTCTTTGTCGTCTGCAGAAATGGCTCTATAATCTTTGGATCTGCATCACCGAGAATCACTTTAAAAAAAAAGATCCTGAAAGTGCAGATGAGATTTGATCGTGGAGTGCATTTCAGTGATCCTCAATCATTTTGTGATAACTCATAATATGTATAGTATGAAATTATGAAATATTATCATAGACCTAGGATCTTTAAGCACATGGAATGTAGGGTGGCCGAGTGATAAAGCCATTGGCTTCCGAAATGAATGAGTTCTTCCTTTTCCCTAGTGCTATTAGTGTCCTGAATGGGTTGCCTGAGTCAGCCAGGAAAACCAATGACTTGGCAGAATTTAAGTCATTCATTAACATGCATGACTAGATTGACATAGGAACACGCGTAGGACGTAATCATTTTCTTTTTTGAAGTAACGTCTGTATTTTATAAGATAAGAAGATAATATTTGAATCTCAGTGTAGACCGAAATTTCGATTTCGAGATTTTAAAGGCTCCCCCGAGTCACTCAACTTTAATGGCTACTTGATATTAGTTGGGGAAAGTAAAGCCATTGGTCGTTGTTCTGGCCACAGAATATCTTCGTTAACCGTTGGCCGTAGAAACAGAGGACCTTGACATCATATGCTCCAAGATCGCAAGCTCTGAAAGGGGAACTTTGACTTTACCAAAAATTCGGATGTAAAACTTTCTAATGTCTACGGCATAATACAGAATCTTGAGTTGTAATGCGCGCAACAAAGTTTCTTGTCAGGTGTTTTACAATCTTTTAGTCACAAAGAAATTATCAATTAATTTTGCATAGTTATTTCTTTTACATGACAACACAGAAATCAATTTTAAACGAATTAACCAATTAGTTAATTAACTATTTGTAATAAATTATTTTGTTTGGTATCTCGAACTAGGGAAAGAAATTGTACTTGACTGAGGTGGTGGCATAAGCTGAATTAGTACCCTTTATAGGTCATCGCCTGAGTCTTAGTGAACACAAGCCTGAAAAATAGGACGAGACTATAGAAACAATAGATAACTATACAGTCTTCCATGTTCATATTCCCTACACTATTAGAGTGGTTACCGTGTTGGCTTTCCCTCATTTTTTTTTGCATTTTTATAAATGCTTTTTTATGTTTGTCTAGATCTATTACTCATTTTATTAATTACATGATCTAAACTAATTGATACAAGAAGGCTTTATTTTTGCTTTGTTTCGTTTGTTTGTTTTTTTTTAAGTTTTTTTTTAAATTTTATTTTTATTGCATTTTTTTTTAACAAGCTGATCATGTTTACACTGGGGATCTGAGCATTGTTGACGCCGTCCGTTGAATGCTAGATGCAAATCTTAAGTCTTAAACGCGAATGCAAATCATAAAGGTTGTTTACGTGGATTCATTGTCATTTTGTACATTTGCGAGTTTGTTACTCCAAAGTCTCTCACATTTTGTAAATCATTTTGCATTTTCTATCAGTAACATTGATTATATTGCTAGTCATAACACAATGAACATTTAAACAAAGACTTTGGGGAGGGGGAAGTGGTCATGCCTGAGAGTATTGCCACCTAATCTATTTATCACAGAGGTTTTTGCATTACAACTGTGATATTAAATTAAAAGGGAATTTTTCATATGAGCTATAATAACATTATGTTGCGTGTCAAATGTTGGAAATATTTATATGCATCTATTTCAGTAATGGTTGGAATCTTTATGAAAAAAAGTAATTCTGAAACATGAACAGCTGATAAATTTAGTTGAGCTCAATGCTAAAAATTGAGTGAAGCTATTACGTAATATATGAAATATATATATATCCCCCCCAACCCCCCGAAAAAAAAAAAAAAAAAAGGTATTTGTAAAGTGCTAACCAAAGACCACTTGATTTTCAATCCAATTACTTTAATAAGGAAACACTGACCATTTTTTAATGAAAATCAGGCAATAGTTAAATCGATGGATCTAAAAACTAAAATTTACAGATGACTAACCCTATCCTCGCTCTCTCCGTCTCCTTACCCTTGTATACAGATTTTGAAAACCCCTGTCTGATATCTAATACCAGAATGCATCCGTTCTAATACCTGAGTGCATCCGTTCTATTACCTGAGTGCATCCGTTCTAATACCTGAGTAAATACACTGGGTACTTAAGTAACAACACAAAACAAAAAAGGATGCCGAACTAGATCCATCTTTGAGAGGATCACCTGACAAATACTGAGGTTGTGATTGGACATTTGATATAGAGTTAGAAACAGAGGTGACTAGATGGTCAAAGTTTTAACGAACATCATGTGCGTATGATGTGACATTTGAAGAAGTCGACGGCAAGTAGCGTGTGTGATGTGCTCAGGATGTCTACTCCCAATCTGCGCCTTTTTCTTCGGAAAATATATGCGCATATATGGAGGTCATTGGATGAAGAGCTCTGAAACAGGTGTTTAAATACGTTGAAACCTGGGGTCAACTAGGAATCAATGACACCGGGAGAAGAAGGGGAGATTCAGGGAGGTTCTGAAAATCCAAATTTAAAATACTTGATAGGATTAAAACTGAAGTTCCATAGGTTCATAAGTGCTATTAGAGGGCATAATTAGTTTTACAGCTAATCAAATTATTAAAAATATTTTAGCCAACCGTTCTACACTCTCATCTTTTCTTTGTCTGTTGGACCTTTGGGGTACCTTTGTGGGAAGCGTGGTCGAGAGGCTAAGTGCGCTTGAACTTGGCTTGTCTTGGCTACCTAGAAGGGGGCTCGAGGTTCGACACCCGACTCGGGCAGAGTTGGGTTTACTGAGCGCCTAAAGGCAGCACGGAAAACCAACTCCTAGATAACCCCTCCCCCCCCCACCGGTCCACAAATTAGATTGGACTAAAGCGCTCTGAGCATGCTATAAGCATGAAAGTAGTGCTATATAAAAGCTATAATAATAATACAACACATGCTCTAACTACCATCTCTCTCCATACATGTGTTTAGCCATGATTAGAGTCTCTTCTATAGACTGTTCCCTAGGCCCGTCCACTCCTTAGTGTTGGGCTTCCATAGCATCCCCATCCCTGGAACTCAGAGACAGTTACTCATCTTGGAATTTTCAAATTGAGCCCTTTTAATCGGACTCCAAATATTTTCCTTTCATAAAAAAAAAATGAATGAAAATGTATTTGAAAGAAAAAAAGCTTTGTGTTTATCTGAACATTTGAATCCTAGTTATGGACGACTAACATCACGATCCTTTCAATTCCTTTCCCTCAAAATAAAAACATTTTATTGTTTACACCTCACAGTTCGACATCTACTAGATCTAGAGTTCTTTGTAGGGTAAATACAATTATTCAAATTCTTGGTCAAGATGTGTGTACACTAAACTAACTGAAATCAACGACTGAATGAAGGTGGCCGAGTCGGATCCTGTTGAACAAAAGTCTTTTCTGTTCGTTACTTTAGCATTCTATCTCCCACTCGTCAGAAAGTATTTCAGCCTATTTACGTACGTTCTTTTGTTTTTTTCAAGATTATTTGAACATGCGCAGATACACGTGAAGTAAAAATGATAGGTTTTAGTTTGTTTGTTTAGACAAGCACGTGAAAAAGAGCACGCGCTGAATGGGGGGATGGCCTGGGGGGGGGGGGTGTCTAGCTCGAAACTGGCATATTCTCATAAAGTGATTGGCACCTTAAGTGAACAGAGAGATGTTTCCGGTCAAACTGTTTTGGACGACTCGCTGAAGTGAGCACTTGATTTAGGTCACGTGCCTCTTCTTGGGAAGTAAACGCAAAGCAGAACTGTGGCTTTGGACGACGATAAACGAGAGTGTCATGTGATCAGCACAACGACTAACCGCCTGCACTTTTCCAGTATAGTGTTAAATGTGTTGGTGGATTTAGGATTCCCGACTCAGAAAGTTCCATACTCTAACTTCATTTCCAGTTTCCATCTCCAACTTCCGACTCTTCTAGCCCAGTACCCCCCCCCCCCCACTTATCTCTTAGTTTCAAAACATCACTTCAAATTGATTTAGTCTTTTTCACTTCCTCTTGACCATAGGGCTGCAACAGCACATTCTCCATCGGACTCTGCGCAATTTCCCTAAGTTTACAAAAAAATATTTCAATTTGTATGTCTAGGCCAGGGGTGAGCCACATGTGGCCCGCCGAAGTGTTTTAAGCGGCCCGCGAACATTTACATAAATCAGGTTTGCTCAAAGATTATAAAATCCAAATATATTAGGAAAAGAAAATATAAAAGAATATTGATATAAATTATTGAAACTTCTGATTCTTATCACTTGTGATGAAAAGGCTACATGTCGTACTAAAAGGAGTAAAGTAAATGAAGATTATTCTTATTTTAAAACATTCAAACACAGACACAAACTCAGGCCAGTATTTATTGAATACTAGGAAGAACTGTGTTGAAAATGTTGAGTTGGCATGGGACAAAATGGCAAGTGTAACAATTGATGGATTCCGTGCTTTGACTGAGAAACAATAAGTTATACTAAAGAACGATATGCAAATTATAGACTGCATTGAATATCAAACATATTATTAAACCAATTATTAACGTATCAGAGCTTAAGGTCTTAACCACAGGCAGTTGAGGGAAGTGCATAAAGATTTGGAAACAAAACATTCCGATGTTTGGTACCACAGTAGTATCTTCTGGTGTAGCACGGGCAAGGTATTTAAAAGAATATGGAATATCAGTGAAGAAATTTTTGTTTCTTGAACGAACTGTGACTTTGTTATCAATATTTCTAATTGGGAGTATTGCAATGGTTTGTTTGCACATAAAATGTAGGTGCATGTTAATTTTTTTTCAAACAAAGCTTTCCCATTTCTCCAGGCAAACAAGGGAAAACAGATTTTGTCATTTTCCTTTGCTGGAAGGTAAAACTATTTGTAGTGAAATAGGTAAAATGTACAAGACTTTTTGGATTCCTTGATTGTGGAATTAGAAAGCAAATTTTAAGACGACAAGAACTAGCTGAACCAGCTGATTCAGCTCCAGAAGACATGTACAAGCAAATCATGACCTGTAAGATAAGTTAGGGTCAGTCAGTTCTTCTGTAGGAGCTTAATGGGGGACAAATATTTTAAAAAATTCTGCTAAACTTTCACAGTATTTGGGTCCACATACATCTATGAACCTATATATATATTTTTTTTGCTTGAAAATAAACAAGTGTAAAAATAGGTTGACAGTAATTTGACAGCCGACACAAAGGTAACAACTAGTAAGTTATTTCCACATTTCCGAAACATTACACCGGTGAAAACTTTACATTAAGTACTACTGCATATTTGTGGTGAAATATTGTGATGTGAAAGGACTATTATAAAATAAAATTAAAAAAAAATATTCTTAAAATGTATAAAACAGTATACATGAGAATAAAAAGACATTATAAAAAGCTAACGTATTTTTCTAATTTTTAAGTATATATATATATGCGGCCCCCCATTCCCCAAAACATTTTTAAGCGGCCCTCGAAAGAAAAAGGTTGCCCACCCCTGGTCTAGGCTCATGAATACAAGCAGAAATGTGCTGTCCAGAAATGTAGTCATAGTGACAACTTCCTATAAGAGTAACGTGTGGTGTTCAGAAATGTAGTCATAGTGACAACTTCCTATAAGAGTAACGTGCTGTCCAGAAATGTAGTCATAGTGACAACTTCCTATAAGAGTAACGTGCTGTCCAGAAATGTAGTCATAGTGACAACTTCCTATAAGAGTAACGTGTGGTGTTCAGAAATGTAGTGATAGTGACAACTTCCTATAAAAGTAACGTGCTGTCTAGAAATGTAGTCGTAGTGACAACTTCCTATAAAAGTAACGTGCTGTCCAGAAATGTAGTCATAGTGAAAACTTCCTACAAGAGGCGCGGTAGCTGAGTGGTAAAGCGCTTGGCTTCCGAACCGGACGCCCCTGTTTTGAATACTGGTGAAGACTGGAACTTTTAATTTCGGGATCTTTGGGCACCTCTGAGTTCACCCAGTTCAAATGGGTACCTGACATTAGTTGGGGAAAAGTAAATGCGGTTGGTCATTGTGTTGGCCACATGACACCCTTGTTAACAGTGGGCCACAGAAACAGATGACCTTTACATCATCTGCCCATAGATCACAAGGTCTGAAAGAGAAACTTTACTTTTCTACTTTAGTTCCTCTTGACCATAAGGCCACAGCAAAACTTCACTATCAGACTCTGCGAAATTTCCCTCAGTTAAAAAAAAATGTTTTAATTTGTATGCCCAGGCACATGAATACAAGCTGAAATGTGGTGTCCAGAAATGTAGTCATAGTGACAACTTCCTAAGTGTAATAGTACATTGATAAAGTTATATCTTTTTTTTAAACATCTGGTGTTTTCAATCCCCCCTCTTCCCCTTCCTTTCCCTTGATCCTCCGCCTCCTTTCGTCATCACTTATGGTCCACGCCTAGAGGTTTTTAAGCCATTATGAAAGATTAGATCAAAAATAATTACGCGTAAAGCTTTAGCTAAATCTTGATCTAGGAATGCCCGAATTTTACTGCAATGGTTTTACCTGCGAGGTAGGGTTTAAGCTTTACAGTATGACGGCAGAAACCAAATCCCATGTGCCTCCACAGGTAGATTTCCGTCAAAACATCCGGTGGAAGCATGTAGTTTAATTACTTATGTCAATTTAAAAGGTACACGCAAAAGTTTGTTGTCATTAGTGTGTATGTGTGTGCGTATGTGTGTGAGCGTATGTAACTAAAAACATTTCGTGGTTCTTTCACCCAGCATGTATATATTTAAGTCATCCACTAAGTGTACGGTTGAACTCTGGCAGTATGTCTTTAACCTATATCTTCTTGTATTTTCCTGATTTCTTAATTGTTTATAGATTTAATTCGGGGGGGGGGGCGGTGTGAATGATTGCACAATTCAATGTCGCTCCAAATGTCACAAGACAATCATTCATTGTTATCGTGCCTCTCTTCGGAACTAGGTCGACGCCCGAATATCGGTGAAGAAAACATTTTCCTAATGGATAAAGATTCTCAAATTTTGTTAAAATCTTCTAATAAGACCCTATATTCCATTTCTCATCAATTGTACAGGCTACCAATGAATCATTAATAAGAATTTAAAAAAACAGACAAGACAATTTTTTGAAATATTTTCCATGCTTTATGTCCAAAAATTTGCTATAAAGAATGAACTGATTTTTTTGTTACATATTATAAGTCTATATTTAGAAATGTAAAGAACCTTTGATAAAAAAACATGGCGATGGTTTCAAAATGAAATAAAAACAAAGTAAGGTAATAAGGTGTTTCGCCTCATCGACTGCACGCTTGAGGACGACACAGTTGTCTCTTAAGAATCTCTGCACCTTGATGAAAGCTTTGAGTGCACCCATTGAGCCAACGAGTTTTCCCTTGGAGCTATGATCGATGCGTTTAACTCCCACGTTAGACATACACGCATGCGCGGCGACCGTCGTCACGCAAGCCAAACTCAGACGTACACAGCCACACATACACAGACACGCGCAACCACGAACGCGCGTGCATCCATACAATCCCCAGGTTGTCTTGTCCTACGCGCTTCAGATTCCACGTCATCAGGACACTTCCGGGAGAAAATTTCAAAGCTAGACTTAAATGGATCGATGATTTAACCTTTCATAAAAACATCGATCCCACAGAGACACAAATCATGATTGCAGGCCAACAGTTTTATAATTTATTGATCGGAATGAAAAAAAAAAAGAAATGTTTATTCTTCCACCCCGCCTTCATGACCCCACCCCAGCCACCCATGATCCAGCCCATCCTCCCCACACCAAAAAAAAAATAATAATGGAACATGGTGATTAAGTGATGAAGCGATTAGGTTTATGAAATCTAGTCCTGAGTTTGGATCCCGTTAAATTATGGGAATTGTTTTTATTATTAAGCCATTCAGAATTTTCCATTTTCAGTAAGTATTAATTACTCTTGTAAAACTTTGCAATAGTTTAACTTTACATCAGTGCCCCAATCGGTTAATCTTTTGATCTGACTCCGGAAATGAAGATTAGTACGGCCAATCTTTAACCTCTTGGTGGAGGACAGTGGATGGCTGGATTCGAACCCGTGACAATCGAGACGACAGTCCGGAGCGCAAACCACACGACCAGTGCAATATTAAAAAAAAAATACTAATGGTTTCATTGTAACTCAATCGACTATGCTTTTTTTTTCTCTAATGCTTCCTGATTAGTTATAGGAAGAAGCGTGTCGTGAAAGAAAGATGAGATGATACACTACAAATACAAAGAACTGAGCTCGAGTCTTATCTAATTAATTACAAACATAATTACTTCCTACATGTATCCATATGTAATCTAGTCGTGCTTGTTAATTAAAGACTTAACTCTGCTAAGTCTTTGTTGATGTTTTGTTTTCTTGCTAATTAGGGCAACCCTTTCCATTCTTTAATGGCACTAGGGAATAAGCATTAATATGAATTAGTCCTAGCATATGGAATAAGAAACGCATCCTAATCTTTGCGTCTTTCTGAGTATTTTATTAGGTTTTGGTTTTGTATAGGTAAGTTATGGTTCAGTGTTTTATGTATTATTGCGACTTTACTTTTGAGTATTCTGTCCTGAAGCGTCGCTAAATTTAGTGATTTTACTAATGGTGGATTTTTGTTTGATATAAATCTCACGGCTCTATTTTGCATCTGTTCTAGTTTTTTAGACTTTCTTTAGTTAATCAACTATAAAAAGAAATATTAAAAGGTATGGAAAATACTTGACCATAAGCACATGACAGCGTCTCAAATTGCTGTAAATAGCTGACGTCATGGACGCGCAGACGAGTTTACGTATCACGTGATTCGCTCCCACCTATCTTCCAAGTCTATGACTCTGTAGTCGCATGTCTGCATGCTCGGGCTGTAGAGATTTAGATCTATATACCGTAAACATCTTTTAGTCTACCACTCTCTAACTCCCTTCTCTTTCTTGTGATAACCAGTCAGCCTTGGGGTTAAGTGCTCTTCGTAAATCAGTATGGAAAGGTTATTGAACAAAAACAAATTGATCCTTCCGCGGAAAGTAGATCCAGTACCGAAGGGTAAAAAAATATAATAGCCAAGTTAAACCAATTAATTACGAAAATACATGGGCTAAAAATGAATGAGTTCAAATTTAATCTCAGGACAAAACATTTTTAGTTGGAACCAAACAATGTTGTTGAAGATTCCAGTCTGAACGTTCCGGTCCAGATTAATGAAGATCTGTTCCTATAATATGTTCAGCAGTTGGACATTTTCTAATCAATTTTTAAACTTATATTATTTTAAAATACATTAGTTGTGATTTTAAAAAACACTATAAAAGCGATAAGAATACTAATTGAGGGAAGATACAAAATCTAGATAGATGATTGAAGGAAAGAATGAAAGATACTTTTAAAGATAGACATTTGCATGACAGACAGGCGGATGAATGAAAGAAGTGATCATGAACTCTAACAAGCGATAAAATATAGATTAATTCTGAGCAGACGACCAGTGGTATACAGTATGTATTAGTGCGCTGTTGTCAATGAACAAGGTTAGCGGACTCGTAAAGATGGACTACTTTCACTGCGCCATCATTAATTCATGCACGAGAGTAACAAATCGGTTGTCCATGGTAACGCGATTAGTGGAATTCTGTAATTGAGTTCTTTAGCTACGGTTCACTTCCCTCCCCATGTCTCATCTCCCCTCTCCCTCCCTATCCCTCCCTCTCTGACCCTCCCTCTCTTCAAGCTCATTCTCTCTCTCTCTCTCTTTCTCTCTCCAATTTGCTTTCGTTGATTCATTGATTGCTAGTACTTTATTACACTTCTGTAAGATGTACTCAAATGTCGGGGATGATTTTTATTCTTTGGCTGAAGTCTTGACACTATGACAGCGCCGAGTTCAGTTTCCCTGTGGATGGTAAACTTGAACCGAACTAGAGATAGAACAGAAACAATTGTTTGAATCTTGCGTCTTCATATGCGTGCTTGTTTGTGCGAGATGTCATAGTTGATTTGTTGCTGCTGTTGGAGGCGCGGTGGCTGAGCGGTAAAGCGCTTGTCTACAAACCGGGGTCCGAAGTTCGAATCCTAGTGAAGACTGGGATTTTTAATTTCGGGATCTTTAGGCGCCTTTGAGTTCATCCAGCTCTATTAGTTGGGGAAAAGTAAAGGCAGTTGGTCGTTGTGCTGGCTACATGACACCCTCGTTAACCGTAGGCCACAGAAACAGATGACCTTTACATCATTTGCTCTATAGACCACAAGGTCTGAAAGGGAAACTTTACTTTAACTTTTACTTGCTTTGTTGCTGACTTATGTATACATATATTTTAAAAAGAATCATAATTATCATGAAACTGCGTTTTAGTGAGAACTTGGCGAATGAAAATCTTCCTTTTTATAAAAAAATGGCTGCATTAAAATTAATGTACGCCCTGAACAGAGGGAGGGGGGGCAAGGGGCCACGATGCCCGGGACGCAATCCTCTAGGTGGCGCCACATGCAGCCTATATATCTATGTTATGTTCATTGTAAATGGGTTGGGGGCGCCAATAAAGAACATTGCCCCTGTCTCACGTTTTGCTCACTACGCCTCTGATGTAACTACTTAAAAGAAAGTCACAGTACGAGAGGTGACCTTTAGCGTTAGGGACATCATCTACACTGGACGCAGTCATTGTAAAAGAATGTCCTATATCTGTTAGACAAAAAAAACAACTTATAAAACAGTTACTTTACTTAAAAAAAAAAACAACACTTTGAGCTTCACATCGGTGTGCAGCATAACAAGATGTCTAACAAAAGAATCATATAGAATGGAAACAAAAAATTGATGACTTAAAGAAGAAAAGAACCATTCATAAGTGCAAAGAAGAAAGAACCATTCATAAGTGCAAAGAAGAAAGAACCATTCATAAGTGCAAAGAAGAAAGAACCATTCATAAGTGCAAAGAAGAAAGAACCATTCATAAGTGCAAAGAAGAAAGAACAATATATAAGATTGTTATAGAAATGTAGAAGATAATTTTCTTCCATTAAAACATTTGAACCAAATTCTCTCAGAGCTGGCTGAAGCGAAGAGCCACTTGGTGTATCATCAATAACCAACCCCCTTCCCCCCCCCCACCTCTTTTTCAATTAAAACTTTATAGACGGAAAACATTTTAAATGCGTTTCGTCATTTCATATCAAGAATCAACCTGCTTATAAAAGTGTTTTTTTTTTAATTATTTTTTTTAGGTTTTTGTTGTGAAGGTCAACGTTTATCACATAAATTTGTTTTTCAGAAATTGGTTGAAGCTCTTGTTTGGTATGAAAATGAAAAAAAAAGTAGATCTTGGAGTTTGGAGTCTTATGAACACCCCTATGCTCTGCCACTGCAAATCGCCCATTCCAATGTCAAAGTTAATGTCAATGTCCGAATTAGTTCACAGCAAAATAATTCTTTGTGTCTAGACAAAGGTAATCTAAAGGCTGTTGTTATTTTAAAATGACTATAAACAAACAATGAGGTGAGACAGACTTTTTCTAAAGTTCGACTGGAAATTCCAACTATCAACATTCTTCTTTGACCAATCAGAAGACCAATCATTAATATCTGCGTCATCCGCCAGCCAGCAAACCTATTTAACTAAGCACTTCAGGCCGTTTTAAAGTGACAAAAGTTGTCAGCAGCTTCATTGGTCATCATATTTGTGTGACCAACGGGTTAAACCGTCTCCCTGTTGCGTGACTTTTGTTCCGATATCTACTTCCGTTATTATTTTGGCGCTCGTGACATCGATGTCGAAATAGCGCATGAGCAACACACACACACACACACACATACACACCCCAGACCTTACGTTAAGAGCAGAATTTTTTTTTATTAAAGAGGGTGATTTCTTTTTCTGTTTTAAATCTTGTCCGATAAATGTTTTTTTTTACAAAACTACTATCAACGCATTCTTTCTGTCTGTCTGGTACAAATCTTGTACAAGTTAGTTCTCCGCTTTCCCGTTCTTGAATCAAGATGAAACTTAGCAATGGTATTCATGAATCAATCAGAACATTAACCATGAACTTTATTTAGAAGATAATTAATTTTGATTTATTTAGAAAAAGGGTGATAAATCTTGCAGTTATTGATACATATGACTAGTAATTGTGCGGTTCTTTCCATTTTATAAGCCTTGCTTTAAAAAAAAGTATTTTTGTATTTTTGACTTCTTTAGACAATTCCTTCTAGTAGATTGTAAATTATTTATCGGTTTAAAAAATACACTTGCCGGAGCCTGGACACTTTACAGGTATATCAAAACGGCTCTAATTAATTTCTTTTTTAGAACTTTGAACTATGACACCGCATATACATTTTTGGGGAAAACATAACTACCTAATTGGCCTCACAGTGAAAACTCTGGTTTGACGGTTATAATTTTTCAAAATATAATAATCTTGAAATTTAATTTGGCTTACGTTTTCAACACGGCTCAGCGGAAACTCCCGCACTCGACGCGAATGCTTTTTTTTTGTCCTCCAGAAGTAGCCCCAAGAAGTGACATTGCGCATCAAATGTCATTGTGGCAATGTCATGCAAGATCAGCAATAAGATAAGAAGTGGATAAATACAGCAGATATCCTGGCATCCTTTTCTGGCTCTCGGGGTCAAGAACGTACTTTAAGATCCCCCTTCCTCCATACACAATGTCTTTTACTAATCCCCCTTCTGCAACAGAATTATCTCCGTCAGCAACTGCGTCATTCAGGACATTATGACGCACATCCTCTGCATCTCTCCAAGGCTAGCTAGTCCATTATCTCGTACAAAGACAGTAATTACATAGAAACAATGAAAGAAATACTTAGAGTGGCATACTCTGCGATGCCCAGCATTTGCTTTAGTTGTTGTTCTTTTCTCTTCGTAACCTTTTTGTTTTCTTACATGCATTAAGGTTCAGAAAAACCATTAACAAAAATTTCCCGCCAAAATGTGAGATCACGTGATTCGTAGCCATTTGCGTCGCGACAATTAAAGTGTGTCACTGACCTGACATTCACCTTAGATTACGACCTTAAGATCGATTTCCGTTTACGGCCAGTCAACATTCGAGCTCTAGAAACGTTACTACATGCGTTTCGTTCATCTTACCTTCAGACCAAAGAATAAGCTCGTCTCCAATGGCTATCATTATTTCTAGCATTAAAAAAAGCTAACTACACAGTACGCTGAGCAGTAAACTGTAAAAGGTTGCTCAGAGCCAGTTACCGTACTTCTGGTATTTAACTACATTTTGTATAATTTTCCCAGACGTTCAGAGTGTCTTCAGGCGATAGACTTGGAAAATTGCAGACTTGACCTTTAAAAGGTAGGTCACTGCTCTTGTGTTTAATCTTAAGAGATGACAAAGACATGTCACTGTTGAATTCGCGTTCATTGGCTCGTGTTATTCTGTCCCTTGAAAACTTCTCCCGATTGTGAAGAATAAGGCGAAGAAGATGGGGTTTTTTTTTGACTCAATTTATTTTTTTCAGTGATGAGGTTTATCAATTGTCAGATATTTATATCAAACAAAATATAAAGAAAATCCTTTTAAAAAAAAAAAAAAAAACTTTTTTAAGGGGACTAAATCCAACAAATTTAGCCATATATGTGAATACTGAAGCATAAGTTTCCGTTGTTGGTATGAAACAAAATCATAAATAACCAGTAATTAATTGCCTAATTGGTTGTTTTTTTTTTATTGATTCATGTCTTGTCTATGCCAATTAATAATTTAGCGAAGTTTCAACTTCAGCCGAGAATGTGTGTGGAATGTGGAAGACACAACGTGTACACACTTTTTACCAGACAGACAGACAGAGCGAGTTGATAGAAGCTTTGTTCAAATGTTTGGAACTATTATTTTAGAAAAGACACATGTTAGAGTAGATTCCAGACGACCCAAAACTTGTTGACTTCATTACAGAACTATAGCTTCTAGGAAGGCCATTATGAGATCTGATCTACGCAAAAGTTTAAATAAATTATTTGAATGCGAATAATTCTAAGCAACCACATGAGTCGCATTATATGTCCTGATTAACCCTTTATAAGTCGGTTATATCGCTAACGAAGAGATTAGAGACAGAAATAGTACATCAATTGGACCCAACACAGACCTTCTAGCTAGTGTCATCAAAAGGCAAACTCAAACTCAATGGCCATATCATAAAGTCCTCAAGGCTAGCAGGGAACAGTACCAGGAAAAAGAAGAAGAAGAGGCAGACAGATAAAGCGATGGGGAGACAACATAACAGAATGGTGGGGCCAACCATTGAAAGAGCATATCCAAGGCGAAAGACAGAGAGGAATGGAGAGAGACGGTCAAGCGTCAACAGATCGTGTTTGGGTTACCCAACGGTCAAACAGAGTAACTGATAGGTAGGTAGTACCCCATTTTTTATAAACGATGGATATTGGATAATGGATCAGATATCCTGAAGCAGGGACATCATAATAATTGTAACGACATTTTTTTTTCCTATTATTTTTTGTAATCGATAGAAAATTTACTTGAATCTAAGAATATTTTAAAATAAATCTCTCGTAATTGGAGAAACAGGTTTAAGCCTACATATTGATCAATATGCAAAGAGCTGTCTATCTGATCTGTCTTAATACAGAAGACAGTCCTGCGGCCATTATTGTAAGACGAGATATTACGAAATATTATTCATGTCACACCTACACCTTGAAAATAATTAATTTTAATGATGAGATATAAATACTTGAAGCTAAAAATGGTAATGTCTGATTCGGTCCAAGAGAGATCTTGTTCTTTTTCGTATTCCACTTCGATATTGTTGTCATTCAGAAGATTTGCCCAGTCTCGTGGTATCGTCTCGTGTATAATACAAGTCGTTATCTGTAGTGTTTTGTTATCTAGCATCGATACTTTAAATAAACTTTCACTTTTGCAATCGTGTACTTTTGGCTTCCTGATGAAGGAATGCTGTTACCGAACAAAAAAAAATGCGATTAATTTATTTCATGTTGAAGTGAATATTTTAAAGTTCTGTCTTACAAATAGATCTAGAAACACCATCTGTCATCTCATCTGTCATCTCATCTGTCATCTCATCTCAGTGGTCCCGTCTGAGGTGTAGGCAGCCAACCAGCTTCCCATAGACTTCTCGGTCCTGGAAAAGTCTCTGCAACAGTCTTTCCCATCTCCTTGGCACCTGATTCTTACATCTCTGCTCCATGTATTTGTGGGCCGTGTTTTACTTGGCACCTGATTCTTACATCTCTGCTCCATGTATTTGTGGGCCGTGTTTTACTTGGCACCTGATTCTTACATCTCTGCTCCATGTATTTGTGGGCCGTGTTTTACTTGGCACCTGATTCTTACATCTCTGCTCCATGTATTTGTGGGCCGTGTTTTACTTGGCACCTGATTCTTACATCTCTGCTCCATGTATTTGTGGGCCGTGTTTTACTTGGCACCTGATTCTTACATCTCTGCTCCATGTATTTGTGGGCCGTGTTTTACTTGGCACCTGATTCTTACATCTCTGCTTCATGTATTTGTGGGCCGTGTTTTACTTGGCACCTGATTCTTACATCTCTGCTCCATGTATTTGTGGGCCGTGTTTTACTTGGCACCTGATTCTTACATCTCTGCTCCATGTATTTGTGGGCCGTGTTTTACTTGGCACCTGATTCTTACATCTCTGCTCCATGTATTTGTGGGCCGTGTTTTACTTGGCACCTGATTCTTACATCTCTGCTACATGTATTTGTGGGCCGTGTTTTACTTCCTCTTTCCTTAGGGACTACAGGGGATGACTTGTTTGTGATGTTGGACGCAGGGGGTGTGGCCTATCGATCACCAGCGTCGCTGGAGGTGATATGCTTCAATGGGGCTACTACTTTGTTCTTCGCCTCAGTTCTGCGTTTAGGACCTTTTCTGGCCATCGGCGTGGTTGATAAGTGATAGGCTTCAGAACCGATAGATCTCGGGTTCGAATCTTGAAGAACATTGGGGGGGGGGGTTGAATTTCGGAATTTGTAGGACGCCCCTGAATCCAACCAACTTTATTGGGTACCTGACATTTTAGTTGTGGAAAGTAATAACGGTTGGTCGTTGTGATGGCTAGTTGCATACTCATCCACCACCAGCCATTGAAACATATGACGTCTGCCTTATAGATCGCAACGTCTGAAAGGGGTACTTTACTTGCACTCGGACCTTGAGAATTTTCTGTAACACGTCCTCAATTTAAAAAAAAGACCAGATGGTCAGATATTGTTAGACAGATGCCCATTAAGACCATTGTAGAAGCGGGAAGGTAATTTAAACCGTTTATGTGTTGCTTTTTTTTGTGTGTGAAAAATGTTATTCTAGTATAGCTCTGCTTTCTGATGCCTTATAAATTCTTAGAATGTGGACACTATATGACACGATGAGCTATTCTGTTTTTCGCTTACGTATTTGTATTGAAGTGGTTACTTGTAGATGTGGGCGTGTTTCACACCTATATAATGCACACACATGTGAATGGCGCTTGGTTATAACACAGCCACTTGAAAGTTGTTGTTGTTTTTTTTGTGTATGGGAGACCAGAGCCCATCTACATTATTTATATCAATAAAAGTCACTCGAGACAGGGGCGGGGGCGGGGAGACAAAGGAACAAGTGTTTTTGTCACGACCATTCAACATTTTCAAGTGTTTAACACAACTTCGGGTACAATGGGGCGATGGCGGGTCGCCATGTCCTCCGTGACGTCACTGATATTGTCTGACAGAAAAAAAAACAGTGCTTAATGAGTGTCTTTGCATGGACGCGTCCTGTGAATGGGTGTGACCAAAACGGAATCGATTACTCCATTCAGGCACTGTTTCTATGAAAGAACCACAATAGTTAGCATCCGTGGTATTTTTTATTCATGACTAACAATCCTTCTGGCATATTAACATAACCAGCGGTTCCGAGAAAACCAATCACTACTCTCCCATCACCACTTGCTTCTATTTTAGCATCTAGAAGAAGCTAGTGCAATGTATCTATTCGTACTACACATGTTGGTCAGCCTCTTTCTACAGAAAGAAAAACCAGTGACTTGGCAGAATTGAGGTCATTGGTTAATATGCATGATTAAACGCATGACGCGTAGGACGTAATCATCTTCTTTCGTTTTAAGTAACATCTGTATTATAGAATAGGTCTGCTAATAAAATCATAAATTAGGCCATAGCCTTCACGGTAGTGAATATGTCGTATCTCTGACCATCCTTAAGAATCAATCGTAACTCCGTCCTTCTGCTTTAAAACAACAACTCTATTCAGCCTGAAAATGTATGGATGGAACCTGGACACGGATCTCGAAAATGGCTCTAACAATTTTCCTAGCAATTTGACGGTTGATGTATATCAAAGGAAAAATAATTACTAGCTTTTTGACCACATTGAGTAAACTCTAGTTTGACTATTATAATTTTCAAAGTATAAAAAAACAATAATTTCAATTTGGCTCGAGGAGTAGAAAATCTTTCTCTTGAACACATTACGTGTTCGGGTATTTCCTTCGATTTAACAGTGCGATGGAATCCACCATACATTACCTTGTGTTCTCCTCCTTGGTGCACTACGCACGCCATTGTCTGTCACCAGACAGAAGTCAACTACTCAGATTATATCATTTAACAAATGCGTATTAAGTCCCAGTGCCTTTTTATTTCTTCTTTGAACTCACCCATAAAAGTTTGACTCGATCCAAACTTTTCCCTGTTTTTTAATGATAGCTTAAGTCTCCAGCTCCATCCCTCCCACTCTGTGACACATTTTTTTCGGACACAATTTTATCAACCGTATGGCCCAGTTCTATTCAAAGTTGGGCCACTCTTTTTAACTCACACATTTTCTGATCTGCCATTGCACTATTACCAGACCATCAATAAACACATATCCAATCCACTTGTGCAACCAATCACATGTTAAGCTTTACTAGCATGGCTACTGGGCGTGACCAATGAGGTGATTGCTAATTGGGTTTTCCCGATATTCAAGGATTAAAAAAAAATAATGCCAGAACGTTCCATTTATTTGATACTTCATTGAAAACGTTTCGAGGTATTTTTTTCTGCTTGATAACTGAATGACACCGATATTGTTATCTGACTTCGTGAAAGAGAGAGAAAGAAACAAAAACTGAGCAGAAGTAGAGATAAAAGGTTTGGGAGACTGGATCATTGATTTTTCTTTTTAAGCATTTTGTTTGTTTGTTTATTTATTTATTGTTACAATGGCTGCGTAGCACCGCAACCTATTTTGTGAAAAGCTTTAGAAGCATGTCAGAGATTACTGGATATGATAGGGGAGTGCGGGTGGCGTGTGTAGAACATACTTCGGTCAAACTTGTATCATTGTCTAGGCCTTTCCTCTTCATTATCGTCTCCTTTTTCACCAACATTCTCTTTTTTTTTCGTCCCATTTAACTTGCCAACTAAACATTCTGAATCAACGTATGCTGCCAGTGAGAGCAACATGCTGGCTGATGATATATGTAAGTTGATTTTTTTTTTTTTTTGCAATATATAGTTTGAAAAATACTCAATAACAAAATGGGAAACATTTTAACATCACCCAAAGGAGGTGGATCCAAAGATGGTCGAGATAGAAAGGGTTAGTGACATTGAGACGTAGATATAGAGCCGTGTTCGAGTAATTTATTGAAGGGGAAGTGTAGGGAAAAAAAAGAAAATTGTTAAACATTTATTTAGTTTCTTATCTTATCTTATAAAATACAGACGTTACTTCAAATTGTGATCTACAAGTTTCGGGTGTGCCTTCAGGATTTAAGATTAATTTTTTTTTATCACGTCTAGCGTTGGAGTTATACTATAGGGTTAGAATAATGATCACTTTTAAAATCTTGTGTATGAGTTTCTTTAACTTGTATCAAAAGCAATAATTTAAAAATGTGTATTTATTTTATTTATTTTCAAATCTGTATTAAGCTCCTAGATTTTCTAGTATTCCAAAAGACAGATTTGTCCAAATAACGAAAATTATCCCGAATGATGTAAACAATTATTTACATTTTATACTTTTCGTGATTGAAATTCGGAACTTTTGTATTTATGCAGAAGGTATATGATATATACCTGTAGAACATGTAAATTTTTCAAGCTTTGTAAAACCTTGCTACTTAGTGAAATGGCTAGGCTACATTGCACACATCAGCGCCCAGTTTCATCCGGGCTACTCTCCAACATGGCCACGTTTGCATTTGGATATGACATTATAGTTGTGTCATTTGAGACTCAATCACCCACTAGTGGCATGTTGTACAAGGCGGACATCGATCCTGCGGGGGAAAGGGTGGGAGGATGGGGCGTTTCTGTGTAGAATGAATGCGTAAAGAGAACTAGACCATATGGCAAATGAACGCGAAGCGACATATATGGTTATAGAATAGAAGAGCGACTAGACAGTAGGATGCTCAATAAAAGATAAACAAGCACTCATTCACAAACAAGATAATACACACACGCACATTTATACTCACACACACACACACATGTATACACACACACACACGAGACCACGCATTCAATTATTTCTGTTCTCCAATCGCAGGCAAACAAAGTCCAAGTGAATTGCTTGATTCGTTCCGGAAAGGTTGTCGATTCATGGGTTTTTATTTCTCATACTTGTTTTTTTTATTCCCTCTATGAATGAAGTCATTCAGATACTGCTGCAGCATTAAGTAGGCTGACACATAGATGCAAGTCATTACTCTGAAGCCATTGGGTACCTAAAGTGGGACAACGCGGAGCAGTAGCAAGTGGAAGTAAACGAGGAGGGGCAGAGAGAGGATGGAGGGAAGACCATAACTAGGGAACACAGGGGGTGGGGCTGTAGAGAGGTGGGGGAGCTCTGCGATCATTGACAACGGTTCACGGGTTTGATGATGTCGATGTGGTCCGGTCAATACTGCACCTTGACACCTAGGTATATTGTGCGCATGGGACTGGGGAGCTCGAGGCAGAACTTTCAGGTGCTACGGAGCAGACCAATGAATTGTGGGATTACCGGCTCGCTTCCCTTTCTCGCCTGAATGAAAGTCTGCTCGACTTGCTCACGCAGCGCTTCTCAAACTCTGTCCAAGGCCACCTGTAGCACTCTGGTCAACAGGAACCTAAGATGTTACTTCTAAATTCGGCGTGGACAAATCTAGACTTTCTTGTTCTTACAAAGTCTGTCGTCTGGTAAAAATTGTTGAAGAGCCGATGCCTCACCCTGGCCATGGATAAAAGCCTTTCCTTGGTCAAGAGGTCCATAATAGGGAACGGGATGTTCTCGAACCTTAAGGACATCTGAATCAGGTAAAAATTCTGAACATGATATTGCTCCCACTTCCCATTTTCCTATCAAGTATTCATAAATCAAATAAAAACACGAATCAAATTTTTAAAAAAAGTAACCTAACATATAATGAAAGTATGTCAGAAACAGCTAGTTATTTATTTATCCCATAGGTGTAGCATAATAGTTGAAAAAAAAAACAAACTTTCAGGATTGTTTATAAACTGTATGTTAAACAGCAAACAAGTCAGCGCTTTAAAGTATTTCATGACGCCCTGGCAATTTTCAAGATCTCAAGATTTCCATCCTCACAGTAGCTTGTAGACTTCTAAGTACAATCTACAACATTGAATCCTGTTATTTATTGCTTGAAATGCGTCACAAAACAATATAGCACTGATGTGGCAATCATTTGAGATTCACTGACTCTGCATTTCTATATGATGGATTGCGTGAGCTTGGCGTGTATCGATTAAGAATACTGTCTGGGCGGTTAGTAAACAACTTTTTTTTTTGTTCTTTTTTTTTAAATTTATGGCTGCAAGAATTCAGTCAAAATAGATGTCGTCGGACTAGATGGAAACGTGAGTACATAAACAGTCGTTTGGTAGTTCAATCGATGAACTAGTAGGTCAGCCAGACGGTAGATCCACATGGTCGTCAGCCATGCAGTATAATCATATGTTGGTCAATCAATCAGTATATGCGCTATTGGTTTGTATATATATATTAATAACCTGTATTTGAATTTCGTTTTAACTTTAAAACCGCTAACAGTGTTCATAAATTATAATTAGTCTATATGTCATAAAGAAATATAAATTAAGATTATAAATGAAAAAAAAAACAACAATATTAAGAAAGACAAGACTTAATAAGTTTCTTTTTTTTTCTTCTTAACTTCCCTCTTCTGTTATACACAAATATCTCTAACTAACCAAATATGTACAAATGACCATATTTCAGAGGACTGAAACTTGTAAAAGTTCAAGTGGTGCATCTGAACCCTAGCTTTAAAAAAAATTGGGCACATGGAGACAACAGGTTGGCCGCCCATGGTCTAGATTATCGTTCTCTTTAGGTTTGAGGTTTAAGGTTATGACCGCTCTTCCATATTTGATATTTATATGCACCCAAAATACTAGTGCTCACTCTGCATGCTGTCAAAGTAGTACAGAACAGGACATATGGATCTATATCAAATCAAACCATTGAATAACTCTATTAATGTAACGTTTGTCATGGATAGTTGCACATGCAATGTTTCAATAATTTCTCTGCCTGGTTATTTCCTAGGTCGACTCGCCCCGTAAGGCAGCATTGTTGCATAGTAAACTTCACGCATGCGCGTTGAGCACAATATTTTGTACCTTTTTTTTGTTTGTTTGTTTTCTCTTCCCAAGAGTATAGCAAGTAATTGTCAACTTGAGTGCGGAGGTTCACCCACACTTTTTAAAGGATAAGAGAAATAAAAAGAACGCACTTAGTAACTTTCCCAAACAGCATCATTCAGAAACAGTAGATCATCATCTTCATCTTATTATCACCATTGCATCCAGTCTTTGAAATTCTAATTGAATGACATTTCTCGAGGTGCATTCATGTCAGTGTTAGATTTTTATTTTTTTTTAACCCTCACATTGCCATAAAGTTTGAGATCCCGTGAGGCGGACGCCTTAAAAAAAAAGGAAGACAATTTGTGTTAAAATTACGTCATTAGACGATTGTTCTTCCTACTTACTGGAAACGAAATAGTTCCTGGATCGGAGAACTTTTGGTTTGGTTTTGTATTTAGCTCGACAAAAGTGAATGTATGAATGTCAAGTAAGCGCCTTGGTGAATGGCGAAACTATTTTGGAACTAGCTATGTTCGTTTTATGAATAGCTAAATATATCTTCTTGTATTGCATGTCTTAGGGAAAAAATTTGAATTATGGCCGACATAACAAAGGCTCTTCTTGGAGCTTTTTAGAGACCAGCATCTGGAAGGTTCTCAAATAGACAGCTGGAGAACTCTTATAACAGTCCACATCGATATTCAACTTTACTTTTTTAGACCCAAAGAATAAATTATGTTGAATAAAGGAACAAACAACGAATAGAATAAGTGGTCAATAAAAACAAACAATTTCAGTGATGAGGAAATGAAAAGGACATCAAGGAACAAAAACATAAATCCTATCACAGTACCAACCAGTGGCGTCGCTAAAATGAGCGAGGCCTACCGAATACATCCTAAGTTCACCAACCCAACCAGAAGCATCAAAATGTATGCTAAAACGGTAGCCTGTTTCCCCACTGATATAGTCAGGCAGATATTACTCCAAGGCACGGACAATAAATGCTTTTGTTCTGAATACCCGCAATATTATTGCTCACTTAAAACAAAAATAATAGCAAAGTCTCGTTACAACATTGTCATTAAAGTAGCATTAGTTTCATTTGAAACCCTAGAACAATGTAATCAAATTACTGCTGTTATGAGCACAACTTGTTAGTGCAAATAAGAAACTAATGTTGACTTTATTGCATACGTTTATTGTATATAGGCTACCTTCTGATGAAAACATTTCTCTTGAGACTCTTTTCCTGATTCGAGAATTCTGAGCTCCTGAACCAGCAGATCATATTTCCTCATGAATCCAGATCTGATCTTACAGATAACACACTGGTCAAGTTACAAGTACAACATCATAGTCATCAGACGACGACGTGTTTCCCTTAAGTTCAAACAACATTCATTGAAGTTCTGGGTTTAGATCCAGAATCATGAACTGTACGATGTTTAGACTCCAGGATCTAAGTTTTAAAAATGTCCTGTTCACAGATAAATTGAGGATAAATCTCAGTTCGCCGTGTATTTAAAGTACAAACATCAAATAAAAACTTGATCTTTACCTTTGAGCCTAAAAACAATCCCTGAAGATTTACTATGACGGTGGTAATTAAACAAAGTTAAAAGTCTCTGGAGAACTGGCCAGGTTTGTCACACAAAAAAAGCCAATTCAAAATAAATATGTTGTTGACATGTTTGGCCAATTTTGTGGTGAAGTTTAAAAAAAAAAAAGTGGTTTGGATTTGTCGTCGACGTATTTTTTTATATTTAAATTCAGGTCATTGCGTCATTCATTTCTGTGGACAACAAAGGGCATCTGCATGCAGTGGCAACGGCCGGGTCGCTTCCGGCTCGCTCGAATTATTTGGTTCCGCTTTAAACCCGTAGTATTGATTTTTGAAGGTTTGTAGCCACAGGAGGATCATGGGGCTACAGGGTGGACGTGAAATGAACAGAGTGGAATGGAGACAGACGCAACAAGTCGGAGGTGTATCCACGTGCTTCACGTAGTGAGGACGAGGACTTGCTGAGTACTTGGTGAGTACTTCAGCTAAAGTGCAAGTACTCACGCGTCTTGTTTTCTGTTGCATTTTGAATAATTGTATTCCTTACCGTCCCCCCTCTCACAATGTTACTTTCTCCCTACCTCACCCCCCTTTCAGACCCTCAGTCTGTTTGACCGCTGAGGCACCACGCAGGATTTGTTAGCCGTCTTTCTCCATTCCTGTTTTTTGCCTTGGGTAGAACCTCTTTCAATGACATACCTGTCCATTCTTTTATGTTGTTCTCTCGTCGCTTTCTCTGTCCGCATATTCTTTTCCCTGGTACTGTTCCCTGAAGGAAAGTTTTTGCGAGCCCTGAGGACCTTATGATATAGAGTTTTAGTTTGCGTTTTGTTGTTGTTGTGTTTTTTTTTACCGTAGCTAGAGATATCATTTTGGGTAGAACTGCTTCTTTTTTTTTTGTTGTTGTACTAAATGTTACAATTTATTTCTGTTTCACCAAATATTTTCACTTTGGATAGAAGTTATGTTTGTTTCACCAAATATTTCACTTTGGATAGAAGTTATGTTTTGTATTCCATTGTCTTGTTCTTGAATAACTTTTATAATTGTTTTTATTTTTTAATTTTTTAAAGAACGTCTGTACTTTATAAGATGAGAAGATGATAGACTATTGTTATTGTTTTGTGTGCAAGTGAAATTACAATTTGTCTCTATTTGTCTAGCTATGCATATTAGATAAGTTGTCAGAGATGTTTTCTTGTATAACTATCGACACAACTAAGTGGGTCTCACATTCATTCAAAATACTTTCACAACGACAAAAAAAACAAAAAAAATGTTCAATTCATAAAAGAATCCAAAGACCAAACGGTCAATACCAAAATGCCGAAACCTACAAACACAAAAAAAAAGGGACCAAAGGAACTAAACATTTCCTTGATTTAATTCAATAAAAAATATAAAGAATATTTTTTTTAGAAAAGAATAAAACGTATATAATGATAATGGAAAGAGCTGAGTGTTACAGCCATAGCTCTCATTACTGTGAGATTTATTTACATTTTTCTATATCAAATAAAATTAATAAAGTATCATTAATTAATTAATTAATTATTGTTTTTTTTTATTGTTTGCTAGGAAAAATGTGCAAAGTTTCAACTTGATCTTAGAATGAAAAGTGAAAGGAATATCGTGATTTTTTTCCAGACAGACAGACAGACGGAGTGACTTGATATAAGCTTTGTAAAAAAGGAACCAAAGGAAAATAAAATATTACTTTAGGACAACCATAATTTAAAATGAAACAATGTTACAAAAACAGTTTATATGGAAACACAAACTGAAAATCGGCCCCCGAAGTGGTCCACCCAGACAGGTAAAAAGGAGGTTTCAATATTATCAGAATGAAATTCTATCAAAGACAAATGACAGAAAATAATGGACAAAAAAGGCTAACAGAACTTGTGTGGTGCCCCAGCGGTCCAGCAGAACAAAGGATAGGTGAAAGTGAATGTGAAGTTAGATGTGAACCTGGCCTAACTGATGGCTTATAATGAATATCTAATTGATCTAATTGTTTTGTAAAGGGCCAATCTCTTATTCCTCAAGAATAAAACATTTCCGTAAAAAAAATAAAAATTTAAAAAAAAATTTTCTTTGGTCAGACATTTGGTAACTGTATGTGATCGCTGTAGTTCACGCGATTATATGAAAAACTACTTATTAATTGTTGTTTTAAATTATTTCTGACTTATCCGCATACTAAATAGATTTTTTCTCTTTAAAAAATAGTAAACAGAAAAGAAAAAAGTATCTGTTGCATCAGAACATTGAATGGTCTAAAATATTGTGATGTCGGATTTTCACTATCTTTTCTACTTTACGACATCTAAACGGGACGGACGGACAGATGGACAGACAGGCCACACAAAACTAATAGCGTCTTTTCCCCTTTCGGGGGCCACCGCTTTTCCGTGTCTATCCCCCCCCCCCCCCGTGCACGTGAACACCTCGCTTGTTAAGGGTGCGCTAATAAAACTGAGGCATGAGGAAATAATGACAAGGGGGGGGGGGGGACGGAACTTTTGTTTTCTTTGCTTGAAATCTGTTTCACGTTGTGAGGACGAGGACTTGGTGAGTACTTCAGTTAAAGTGCAAGTACTCACGCGTCTTGTTTTCTGTTGCATTTTTGAATAATTGTATTCCTTACTGTCCTCCTCTCTCACAATGTTACTTTCTCACTGTCTTGTCCCCCCCCCCCCCCAAAGATCGTTGGTCTGCTGCCTTCACCTGCCTTCCATTCTTCAATTCATTGGCTTGTGGTGAAACTTGTTGTGACCGCCTCCAAACATCAACTCCCCAGGAGGGGACGACGTTCAGTGGCAGTTCAAGGAGAAAAGCGATTCTGTGTCGGGGCAAAAGTAGAGGCTACAAAGTGAGCTTAAAGCCCAAACAACATGGAAAGTGCATTTTTAACCGCACTGGCTTGAGGGAAGAGATTTTTAATGTAACCGGAACGACATGGAACTGAGTTCCGGTTATTGTAATCTCTCTCTCTCTCTCTCTCTCTCTCTCTCTCTCTCTCTCTCTCTCTCTCTCCCTCTCTCTTCTTTTCTCTTATTTTTTCATATTTCTTTTTTAATTCTAAAAATAGGCCTTTCTGTACTTTATGTTCTAGAAATAGACTGTATAGACATCTATTTATAGGATGTTGTGCTGTATTCTTGTTACTCCCGGGACTTGGACAATTAATGACAACTGTGGATTATTTTCTATGTGGATATCTGACGCAACCTGACTCTGACAACGAAGAATAATATAGCCATAAACACATATTACGCATTTACGTATGTGTGTGTGTGATAAAATATATTAATTCATGAAAAAAGGTCACGCATGCGCAACACAGAATGAACTCTAAAAAAGCCAATTTTTAACTCTAGATTAGTGTATATTTAGATCTATGTCTACCTCAAGATCTACTTTATACTTTAACACATGAACATACAAAATTAAGTCTATTCATCTCAAATTTTAATCAAATACATGTAGGCCTACAAGCAAATGTTTTAATTTGAAAAAATGGATTTAAGCCTATTAGCTATTTTTATTTGATAGCTTCATTCACACTATTTTTACATTGACACATTCGCTTTACTTATTACATTATTATTTCGTTTAATTGTGACTATATCGACAGTAATGCGCAAATAAAGACCCGCGGGTCGCGGGTAACATATGTCTAGTATTATATACGTACTTTCGTAATATTGCAATATGGTTGTATTTGCATCTACATCTTATTATTATAGTAATAATGTTGAGGTGTAGTCAAAATAAATTCCCATTTGTTTTGGACCAATAAAATTATCTTATCTTATTATCTCTTTTTTTTTTTTTCAGATCAATGGTTAATTTTTTACTTCGAATATTTCTACCAGTAGCATTTAATTTGTTTCTGTAAGTACGTTCTTACACTAATTGTATATTATACAAGTTTTTATCACATTCTTTCTCTTTTTCTGTTCTATGATTCTTCTCTTGCTCAATTCCCATGTCTGTTTTAATGTGCCTCATTAGCTCTCTTAGTGGCGTAGCATCCATGGAGTGATGGATGCATGAATCCGGGTCCAAGACCATTAGGGGTCCACAGCGTGTTACTTAACAACAATGGCTAGTGGGGATTTCATTGCGTTTGGGCCTATGGCTCGTGACCAATTGGGGCCCACATGACTTGTCACTGTTTTGACTTGTAAATTTAAAACTACTTGTATTTGGAATATCTTTTGGTAAAAATACAAACTACTCGAATTTTTGTCACACACTAATTTGTCTTATGGGATTGGGGGGGGGGGGGGCACCAACATATCTTTCTCTTGACAACGGAGCCTGTGATACCTTGCGACGCCACTGAACACGCTCTCTCTCTCTCTCTCTCTCTCTCTCTCTCTCTTTCTCTCTCTCTCTCTATCTCCTTCTCTCTCTAGCTCTCTCTCTCTCTCACTAAATGTAGGTTTCTTTTCTTCACTCACAATCTCTTGTTCGCCCTCTCTCTCTCTCTCGTTCTCCCTCTCCGACTGTCTTATACTTTCTCACTCTTTGAGTCTCCCTCTCCGACTGTCTTATACTTTCTCTTATCTACGTGTCCAACTAATATTTGTTTACAAATACATTTTTCTAACAGCTTGGTTTCTTTCATAATGAACTAAGCAAATGTCTTTGTCTTGGTAAACAAACAAAATCAAATCTAAACAAATACATTACCCCCTTTCTTCCTAAACAGTGTTAATGAAACGCCCCTGGCGTCAATTATCTAAGACCGCTATTTCTCCCTAACAATTAGCTGTCTTGTATCTATCACAAGTTTCTCAGCGGGCACATACAGAGTGGCCTTTCTGTTCTTGGCCAACTCTACGAGTTCAGGCCACTTGACGTACAGTGGGTGTACCATGTGAACGCGGGGTTTAGACATAACAAATCCAACAAATAGGTTTCCCACTGGAGTTTATAATGTGCTTAAAAGAGGTAACTGCAAACACAAATAGATCTAGATGACGTAGTCTTCGTTGGCTGTCTTATAACTGTTCCAGTCACTTGACATAGGCGAGGAACAGGACAACATGTGACTGGGTGAGAGGCGAGGGGATAGAATTCAGTCAATAAATGAATGAATATGCAGAAATAGAGACAAGGCGTTGTCTGATCAAGCGATTAGGTGATGTGGGGCTTTGAGCGTAATCATATCGCTGGGGTTGTTAGTAAAAACTTAGCTGGTTCTTTTGGAAAGTACTTATCAGAGGCTTAGTCAAAAACTTACATGGTTCTTTGGCAAAGAGCTTACCTGGAATTTCGGGCAAAAAACATACCTATTTCTTTGGGAAAGAGCTTACTAGGAAATTTCGGCAAACGGATTATCTGGAGCTTTGGGTACAAACTTATCTGAGGCTCTGGGCGATGAGGTTTGTTTGGAATTGGTCACTATTATGGTATTGGTTTCACGACCGGCCTCGACATGTTTTCAATCTGAGTGGAATGCAACAAATCATACTCGTATTTTAACATTTATTTCTCTCTTCAAAGCATCTAGTTCTGAACAAGTCTTGCAAATAACGTAACCTGCGGATAAGTGAGAAAAATAGCAGTAGAAGGGATTCAGAAAATTTTTGTGAGTACGCTCCCTTTTAATTAAAAAGAAGTTATTTAAAAAAAAAAAACATAATGTTAAAAGTATGATATCAGACTTTTAAAAGTCTGTCATATTTTTCCTTGTTTTGTTTTTCTCAATGACCTCGGATGTCTTGACCTATCACGTGTCAAATGAAAACAAAATTAGAACGGTAGCACTATTACAAGTTATTTGTTCCAGTCTTCCTATTCGCTAATTGCCTGTGATTTCTCCAGTGGGGTCTGGACGCCAAGACATTGTCTGCATTTTGAGCTGCAGAAGTGCATTAGCGGCGCTTAGGAGATATGTACCATAGACACATGTCTAAGATATGTACCTAACTTCATGAGACTTATTCAGTCTCGAGGCTTTTTTTATAGTCAGTAGAAGAGCTTACATTGCCAACACATAAGACAAAAAAAAACTCGCTGTTTACACAACAATTCCCTTTTTACACAACAATTAAAGTGAACATTGTTCCGAAACTGTCCAAACTTGACGATCACTAGGTTGACCATTGTCCTCTGTCGTAGACACATGTACGTACAAGAACGACGTCCTTGATAGTGGGATTTTATCGGAAGGATGTCTTTATTTCCTATGGAAGCCCAAAGGTACCAAGAAACATTATATATATAAGGAGAACAAATTTTCGCAATTTTAAGAAAAAATTTTTTTTCCCGAAGTTTCAATGCTTGATGAGATTAAGATTATAGTTTTAAATCAATTCAAAGTTGAAAACTAAAGTCACATGAAGCACGAAAATCGCCTACACTCACTGCTCGTGAAATAAACCGACAATTATAAGTCAACTGATCTTATATAGCTTTGTCTATTACTCCCAAAGAAAATTTTTACTGGTTGACATTATACATTGATATTGTACTCAGTCATTCCAGGATAGATGCGACAGATAATTAAATCAGAATAATCGCTACCTTTTCTTAGGGTGTCTGGGCTGTTCACTATTGAAAGCTACCTTTTTTCTTTGGGTGTCTGGGCTGTTCACCATTGAAAGCTACCTTTTTTCTTTGGGTGTCTGGGCTGTTCACCATTGAAAGCTACTTTTTTCTTTGGGTGTCTGGGCTGTTAACCATTGAAAGCTTCCTTTTTCTTTGGGTGTCTGGGCTGTTCACCATTGAAAGCTACCTTTTTTCTTTGGGTGTCTGGGCTGTTCACCATTGAAAGCTACCTTTTTTTGGGTGTCTGGGCTGTTCACCATTGAAAGCTACCTTTTTTTCTTTGGGTGTCTGGGCTGTTCACCATTGAAAGCTACCTTTTTTCTTTGGGTGACTGGGCTGTTCACCATTGAAAGCTACCTTTTTTCTTTGGGTGTCTGGGCTGTTCACCATTGAAAGCTACCTTTTTTCTTTGGGTGTCTGGGCTGTTCACTATTGAAAGCTACCATTTTTCTTTGGGTGTCTGGGCTGTTCACTATTGAAAGCTACCTTTTTTGGGATTCTGGGCTATTCACTATTGAAAGCTTCCTTTTCTTTGCGCGTCTGGGCTGTTCACCATTGAAAGCTACCTTTTCTTAGGGTGTCTGGGCTGTTCACCATTGAAAGCTACCTTTTTTCTTTGGGTGTCTGGGCTGTTCACCATTGAAAGCTACCCTTTTTCTTTGGGTGTCTGGGCTTTTCACCATTGAAAGCTACCTTTTTTCTTAGGGTGTCATGGCTGTTCACCATTGAAAGCTACCTTTTTTCTTTGGGTGTCTGGGCTGTTCACCATTGAAAGCTACCTTTTTTGGTGTCTGGGCTGTTCACCATTGAAAGCTACCTTTTTTCTTTGGGTGTCTGGGCTGTTCACCATTGAAAGCTACCTATTTTCTTTGGGTGTCTGGGCTGTTCACCATTGAAAGCTACCTTTTTTCTTTGGGTGTCTGGGCTGTTCACCATTGAAAGCTACTTTTTTCTTTGGGTGTCTGGGCTGTTCACCATTGAAAGCTTCCTTTTTCTTTGGGTGTCTGGGCTGTTCAACATTGAAAGCTACCTTTTTTCTTTGGGTGTCTGGGCTGTTCACCATTGAAAGCTACCTTTTTTTCTTTGGGTGTCTTGGCTGTTTACCATTGAAAGCTACCTTTTTTCTTTGGGTGTCTATGCTGTTCACCATTGAAAGCTACCTTTTTTTCTTTGGGTGTCTTGGCTGTTTACCATTGAAAGCTACCTTTTTTCTTTGGGTGTCTGGGCTGTTCACCATTGAAAGCTACTTTTTTCTTTGGGTGTCTGGGCTGTTCACCATTGAAAGCTACCTTTTTTCTTTGGGTGTCTTGGCTGTTCACCATTGAAAGCTGCCTTTTCTTTGGGTGTCTGGGCTGTTCACCATTGAAAGCTACCTTTTCTTTGGGTGCCTGGGCTGTTCACAATTACTAGCTTATACACTTCCAATCCTTTCAATATCTTTTATTGTACTTCGCCATCCTTCATGTCCCTTTCTATGTTGCACCTTTGTGGCACTACACATGACCTGATGTCTTGTTACCTACATAAAAGTCTTGGCGAAACTTGAGGGTATCATTATACGGCCTTACAGACAGTGGTTAGAAGTAGATTAGGAGGCCCAATCGCCATTGTGATCTTGTTCAAGTCCTATTGAGATCAAAACAGGAAATGTGTTGAAATCAAAGAACAAGGTATGGCACGCCTGGACCTATACGGTGCACATTTATATTTCCAAAAGTACTGCATACCAATGAGAGCTATAGGTTATCTGGCACTTGTCAGCAGTCTATTGCTCCTAGCTGACATGACACTTGGCTAAATAGCACATCATGGTAATAAAACTGTCGGGTGCCCGACCAAAAATAACATACACACAAAAATATAATTGCGCATCGCGAAATACTTGAGCATTTGGTGTAACTGTATGATTTATGTTTTTACAGGGCAGTGTCTTATACGACTAGCGGTGGTACTTATTTAGTTTCAGATGTCTGTTGTATTGGAGGCGACGGCTGGTAGGCCGCGTGGGAGACCATTGTTGTTACTTGAGAACAAACGGAGCTCATAGCTGGAGCCATAGATAACAAAAGTCATTTCTTACTACCTGGAGGGTAGATACCTTTCACTGACTCCCAGGTAGCCACCAGATTGATAGAATAGTATGCAATCTGCTATTTTAGAGACATAGCTTGTATAATCTGGTACTTTAACGGCGTGGATTCAACTGTTTATATCTAGCGACATTGATTCAGTTGTGGTCAATCTGGTATTCTAGCGACATTGATACAACAGTTGATAGTTTAGTATTTTGGCAACATTGATTTATTTGTTTGATGTTTTAGAACTCTAGCTGCATTGATTCAACTGTTTGATATTTTAGAACTCTAGCTGCATTGATTCAACTGTTTGATGTTTTAGAACTCTAGCTGCATTGATTCAACTGTTTGATGTTTTAGAACTCTAGCTGCATTGATTCAACTGTTTGATGTTTTAGAACTCTAGCTGCATTGATTCAACTGTTTGATGTTTTAGAACTCTAGCTGCATTGATTCAACTGTTTGATGTTTTAGAACTCTAGCTGCATTGATTCAACTGTTTGATGTTTTAGAACTCTAGCTGCATTGATTCAACTGTTTGATGTTTTAGAACTCTAGCTGCATTGATTCAACTGTTTGATGTTTTAGAACTCTAGCTGCATTGATTCAACTGTTTGATGTTTTAGAACTCTAGCTGCATTGATTCAACTGTTTGATGTTTTAGAACTCTAGCTGCATTGATTCAACTGTTTGATATTTTAGAACTCTAGCTGCATTGATTCAACTGTTTGATGTTTTAGAACTCTAGCTGCATTGATTCAACTGTTTGATGTTTTAGAACTCTAGCTGCATTGATTTAACTGTTTGATGTTTTAGAACTCTAGCTGCATTGATTCAACTGTTTGATGTTTTAGAACTCTAGCTGCATTGATTCAACTGTTTGATGTTTTAGAACTCTAGCTGCATTGATTCAATTGTTTGATGTTTTAGACCTCTAGCTGCATTGATTCAACTGTTTGATGTTTTAGAACTCTATCTGCATTGATTCAACTGTTTGATATTTTAGAACTCTAGCTGCATTGATTCAACTGTTTGATGTTTTAGAACTCTAGCTGCATTGATTCAACTGTTTGATGTTTTAGAACTCTAGCTGCATTGATTTAACTGTTTGATGTTTTAGAACTCTAGCTGCATTGATTCAACTGTTTGATGTTTTAGAACTCTAGCTGCATTGATTCAACTGTTTGATGTTTTAGAACTCTAGCTGCATTGATTCAACTGTTTGATGTTTTAGAACTCTAGCTGCATTGATTTAACTGTTTGATGTTTTAGAACTCTAGCTGCATTGATTCAACTGTTTGATGTTTTAGAACTCTAGCTGCATTGATTCAACTGTTTGATGTTTTAGAACTCTAGCTGCATTGATTCAACTGTTTGATGTTTTAGAACTCTAGCTGCATTGATTCAACTGTTTGATATTTTAGAACTCTAGCTGCATTGATTCAACTGTTTGATGTTTTAGAACTCTAGCTGCATTGATTCAACTGTTTGATGTTTTAGAACTCTAGCTGCATTGATTTAACTGTTTGATGTTTTAGAACTCTAGCTGCATTGATTCAACTGTTTGATATTTCCTTACTCTAGTATTTTAGCGACATTGCTTCACGGTAAGAAATAAAGTTTTCCTTTCAGATCTTTCGATCTCTAGGGCAGCCATTACCCAACTTAAGTCAAGTACCCAATAAAATTGGGTAGACTCAGGGGCGCCCTAAAAATCCCGAAGCTCAAAAATCCCGGTCGTACAGACCTGTGACGTGGCAACGAGATATTTGTCTAAAACTGCCCATAGGTTGTGACGTTGCAGGTCAGTGCTCAGGCCTTCTATAACGATTGGTCTCGCAGTAAGCATGCACGTTTGCACTTTACATAAAACAATAAACAAAAAAATAAGCCTAGAAAAAATGTGTCTTCTATTACAAAATACACAATAATATGCCTCCACAGAAACAAAGTCTTATAATGAGCTACATCGTGTGTAGGCTTAATTTTGTTGTAAACAGCGTTTACCTCCCTTTGTCATACCCCCCTCCCTTGATTTGATTCCTTACGCAAGATGGCGTCAGAGGAATTAAGTGACTTTGGTTAAGTCAACACAATTAGTCATCGTCCAGCTTGACCACTTTGTTTATCGCCCCAGTAGCACTGACCGTAGTAATTAGTTCAAACGACTCTAGTTTTAGATCACGGCGTTCACGTGCTCTGACTGGTCTGATACGAGTGCGTGTTCGTATGTGTGTGTGTGTATGTATGTGTGTATGTGTATGAACGCGCGCTGGGTCCAAGCAGCGGTCATTATATAGCTTTCTAGCTTCTTCCCCCCCCCCTTTCTGTTTTTGTTGTGACTAATTTCTGTGGCATGTACTGGATGGCCTAGCAGGTCACGACCGGCCATCGCATCCCACGTGGTGTTGTTGACAGTTTTATGGCAAGGGCGAGAGATGAACAACATTATGTTATATATGTATAAGTATGTAAAGTTTTCCCTTGTCACAATAACAGTCTTGAATACTACTCTCATAAGGTGTTTGTGTTTTGTTTTATTTATTTTGTTAGAAATGCCTTCAATAAATACAATTAATACGCGTTTTAAATAAAGCTTCCTTAATAATTGTTAACCATGCGTATTCCTCAATGAGTGCCACTGTCCTCTCAATACTATAAGCACCCCACAGTAGGTCTCCTTAGAAAAATGTTTTCAATAAGCGCCCCTTAAGTAATGGAAAGATCACTCTTTTATTTCTGCAAGTCGGACGAACTAGAGTTACCCCACGTAATTTTAGAGGCGAAAAAAAAAGAGGGGGGAGAACAAGTAGTATTCACCCGTCACTAAATAGCAGGGCCGGATTTCGCGGGGCCCAGTTTGGGTAGGGATCTATCTATATATATATAATTCTTCATGGCTCAACAGTTTGGACAACGAGAAGTAAAGAAAAGATCTCTCTTTTATTTCTACAAGTCGGAGTAGAGTTACCCCCCCCCCCAATAAAAAAAAAAGAGGGGGGGGGAGAACAAGTAGTATTCAGCTGTCACTAAATAGCAGGGTCGGACTTAACCATTGTGACCAAGAAGTCATGGAAAGATTCCTATTTTTTTATTTATTTCTACCTCACGTAACTTAAGTGACTTTGGTAATGTCAGCACAATTAGTCGAAAAAAAAAGGGGGGAGGGCAGAACAAGTAATCTACTCTATATTCACCCGTCACTAAATAGCAGGGCCGGACTCAACCGTTGTGGGTCCCTATGCGAAACGGATTTCGAGGGGCCAGGTGTGGGTAGGGATACGGATAATGAAATTAAAGAGTTTGTA
Organism: Biomphalaria sudanica; assembly: GCA_036873155.1. Taxonomy (NCBI): domain Eukaryota; kingdom Metazoa; phylum Mollusca; class Gastropoda; family Planorbidae; genus Biomphalaria; species Biomphalaria sudanica. Next base: position 723,850 of record JAZGLO010005605.1, on the reverse strand, counting down.
TTAGAAAATAAATTCGTCTTTGCATTTTATTCATTCTTTACTACATACCGAATTACTTTACGAGCATTGCATGTAGCGAAGTCGTACAGTATATCATAAAAATTATATTTCCTTATTCCTACATAGATCGCGATCAATAGCAAGAATTACCAAATGAAGAAGTGATAGAGAGATAACTCTTTCATTTCTGCAAGTCGTACTAGAGTTACCCCGCGGTGACTGAGAGCGAGGCTCAGAAAATAAAAAGAAGGGGGTGGGCGTATGCTACGCCGTGGGCCGGCTCGTTTTCGGTAAGTGCCCTCAATAAGTAACTTTTTATGGATGCTGGTTTGATTTGGTTTTAGTATCGTTTGATTTGATTTGGTTTTAGTATCGTTTGGTTTGATTTTGGTTTTAGTATCGTTTGGTTTGATTTGGTTTTAGTATCGTTTGATATGACAAGGAGGGAACGAAACATTCATATTTTTTAATGTTTTTTTTTTTTTAAAGTTTTGGTGAAGGAGAGACCACTCTTCCAGACAGGAGCCAATATCATGTTGTCGTAACGCTCACCCTTCTCTCTCTTCTCACCCTTCTCTCCAATACCACGACAAAACCGAGACCAATCGTCATAGAAGGCCTGAACACTGACCTGCAACGTCGCAGCCTGTGGGCAATGGAGACAAAACAATGTCTCGTTGCCACGTCACAGTTCTAAACTGCCCATATGTTGCGACGTTGTTGGTCAGTGTTGATGCCCTCTATAACGAATAGCCACGCACAAAAAAGCCAGCTATTATTTGTGTTTATTGCAACGTGAGTTTAATGCCTTAATATTCTGGTCTTCAATACTTTCAGATTTAGTTGATGGCATTCAAATGTATAAGAATCACTTGAAAGTCCAATGAAAGTCTAATGAACATAAAACTCGATATTTTGAGAAGCACTGATGTCAACTTCGATGCTTGGCCTTGTTTTGTTTACTTCTCAGAAGTTCTGGGGAATTCCGAATTCCCCCATCCCCTCTCCTTCTCTTAGGTCTAGACTGTACGACTGGCGGCACAATTCTCTTTTGTTTCTTGTTTCGATGGACAGCTAATGCGATTGCCAGGCTAAAGAGGGGACTTTCCCTGGAGTTCGTTTTACTTTCCTACAAATCTGGAACAACAAGGATGGCCGGAAACGGGGTTTGAACCCGGGACTATAACGACGACAGACTGAAGCGCATTCCACTGGATCAGGCAATTAAGGCTTTAAAACGCTTCCGTCTGGTATTGCCATGTTCAAAATGCTCCTCTAACTTCAATACCAGACACTATGAAGTCGACTTCCTATTGGGGGTTTTCATGACAAACTAATCAACGTCAAGGACGTAATTATAAGGAGTGACTTGAATAAACAGAGGCATTGTAAAAATGTTTTAATGTTACTTGCTTTGTTATATAGTCTGGTTAAACATTAAGAAGATCAACGCTTTTAATAAAAAAGTATCGGAGACATCTGTTTCTGTAGCTACTGTCAACGAGGGTGTCATATGGCCAGCACAAGAGCCAACCGTCATTTCCTTTCCCCAACTAATGTCTAGTACATATTAGAGCAGAGGTGCCCAAGAATCCAGAAATTAAAAATACTGGTCTTCGCCAGGTTTCGAACACGAAACCTCGGTTCGGAAGCCAAGCGCTTAAATGCTCAGCCACCACATCTACAAATTCATCTAGCAGTGTGTTCCTGTTTACAGATGTCTAACTCATAGCTGTATGACTGAAATGTTGGTTAGAATGGGCGCAATCTCGAATAAGTTCAATTGAACTATTTGAACTTTTAAAAAAAAGGGTTATTTCTATTTGCAGAAACAATCCCGTCACTGTACAAGGAGTTCAAAGGGTTAGGGTTCGACCACCTGGGACTTTAAACATACATGTACTTTCTATGCAACTACCTTGAAACGAAGGTATACACACTAGGCTTCAGAGTTATTTTGTAAAAGATGGTATAGGTTTGGAGCTCTACTAACAAAAAAAAAATGCAATAACTATATTGAGGTGGTCATTTTATTAAGTCACGTGACCATCCTTCTGTTTATGCACATAATAAGAGTATTGTTTGTTTCTGCATTAGCTTTGACAAAATATGTAGATCACATCAGATGTGAAAATCTTCACTTGTTATCATTATTACTTTTGTTATGTTAGAAAAGAACGAGTGTTCATTCATTATAGTCCCTTTATGATTATTATTATTACTACTATTATTATTATATTTATACTTTCGGAGAATTTAATTTTGAAGCTTAAATCTTCATCACTTTTAAAGGTTAAATTCGAAATTGTTATTATTGAGGTTTTGCAATACCAAAGAGTGGCATGAAATTTTAAACATCTATGCATTCATAAAATCAGATTATCTAAATTTATACCTAAATAGTGCCTATCAATTATCTGCCTTTCTACGATAAGATATTAATATTCTGTTTCACAATAAAATGTTCTATATTGTAAAAAGTTTGTGTTTTTACCAAAGACCAACAAAACATTGTGGCAATATCTTTTTGTGTTTTCTCTTTTAGGTCACTTATTTTCTTGTGTTTTTGTTTCTTAATGTTACACTCTAAAAACATCTCTACCTTGATCAGTATCCGGCAGTAGATATCCCAGGCCTCAATAACATTTTTAAAGAGATTCCTAACAGTGATAAAGCTTTAGAATGAATTCATTTTCTCTTCAAACACACGCCAGCACGCTCTTTCTTCCAAAACAATATTTGTATCACTAGTAAAAACAATTTCTGAAATCATGGGCGTATTTATTTGATAGAGTGGGTCCAATGATTTGCATCGCCCCCCCCCCCAATCCAGGTAATGTTAAAGTTATTACGTACAATAACTAAAAACTCTATGATTTTGTTATTGTTTATCTATATATTGACAAAGGGAGGAGCATTATGGGCTAGCAAAAAACAAAAGTATTTGTATAATACATATGGGATGCACAGTGGCTGAATAGTAAGGCGCTTGGCTTCCGAATCGGAGGGTTTCTGGTTCGAATCCTGGTTAAGACTGGAGTTTTTAATTTCGGGATCTTTGAGTCCACTCAGCTCTAATGGGCACCTGACATTAGTTGGGAAAAGTAAAGGCGGTTGGTCGTTGTGCTGGCCACATGACACCCTCGTAAACCATGAGCTACAGAACAGACGTCCTTTACATCATCTGTCTTTGAGACCTCATAGTTACTAAGGGAAACTTTACTTTTTTACTTAAGTATATGTACTTATAAATTACAGAGGGTCCCTTCAAAAGAGGAGATAAGTCCTAAGAGTATCAACGTGATAACCTAGTCGAGCGTGTTAGAGAACTAAACTCTACTAAGCCATTGGTTTACCTGGCTGATTCAGGCAACCAGTTTCACGCTCTAATAGCACTAAACACTTCAACGAATGTATCCTAGCCAAGGGAATAAGGACTATGCCCCTGGATATTAGCCGCGTTTATTCCCGAACTAAATGAGTCGGTGACGCCTTGGTTGGTATAAATGTATGCAGTGTGTATGTGCTTGCGGGTAGTTTGTGTTTTGAATGTATTAAGTATGTTTACGAGTGCACCTTATTTCCACCGACAGTGCAAGTGAGTCAAGGTAGGTGCCATGCTTTGCTTGTCCAGATTTGAACGCACAACCTGGACAACTTTTTATCACCAGTGCCTCGGCTGTAAGAAACTACCTCACAGAACTCTGACACACACGCGAGCAGAAAACAGCTAGTTTTAATTTCTCTACATCTATTCAGGAAACATTTGGAAAATATTGGGAGGGGGAGGGTTTCTGATAATTCTGCCATTAAATTTGATTGGATAAGCTGGACAGGAGTTCTCTCCCTGTTGACGTCTCACGCGCGCGCACACACACACACACACACACACACACACACAGATTGGGTTTACCTGCACTAAGGCAATGGCTATGTTTACTTGCGACTCGGGTACCCACCCCTGTCCGTTATAAGAAACCCCCCCACACACACAAACACACGCACATTGAACGTCGTTTTGTTTTGTTTTTTTCTCGAAAAAAAAATGTCATGGCGTCTCCTTCGCTGGTGACCCACTTTTGAGCTATTGAGGTCATGTTTACATCTAGATGTACTATTTTCAATGCGTAGTTCCGGAAGGTCATTGTCTATGTCATGCTATCACTTATATTATAAACCTGTTACGTTGAAACAAAGCTTTTCTCTAAATTCAATGGATTCTCAAATCACACTGTCGCCATCTCAAACTAACCTTTGTTTTATAAGTTTGGGATGTTTTTTTTTTCAGAAATGAATCCCAGGCCACCTGTAGCAGGTCAGGGGGATATGGAGAGAATCAAACCTGAGACCATCACAACAATAGTTCGAAGGTCAATGAAGGCACATGCCACAAGACAAAGCAGCCATCCATCATTACTTCACACTAAAAAAATTGCCATATGCTTATTTTATCCTAATATATTTCTATTGCCGAACGTTAACTAGGGTGTCATGTAGCCAGCACAACAACCAACCGCTTTGACTTCCCCAAAGTATGTCAGGTAGCCATTAGAGTTGGTCAGTTGATGGGACTCGCTGACGTCCAAAAATACTAAATTTGAAAATACCAGTTTTCACCAGGATTAAATTCGGTTCGAAAAACAAACGCTTGACCACTGAGCCACCACACCCCTTAGGTTTCCATCGTCTGCCCCATAGATCGCAGGGTCTGAATGGGTTAACTCATCATACCTCTTTGTGCCACCCCCCCCACCCCATTTTAACACTACAAACATTTTGAACTCTCGAGGCTTGGTAACCAAAGTGAAGATTTTATTAGTGAGAACTACTGATAGGGTAATGGTTTAAGTTTGGAGCGATATTCTCTTTCTTTCAGTTCTATTAAAACGAATGTTATTGTTAATAGGTATAACCCTCTGACAACGATCATTGTTGCATCTTTATAGGTAATCTCCATAAAACACTCAATAACAGAGGATTAACATTTCTGAAGATAAATTATTTGAATATTTTAGAAGTAATCAACAAATTAGATGATCTTTAAGCATTTGTATTTTCCACTATAATTCTTTCTTGTACTTGAACCAGAGACACACCCCATACTTGCTGCTGGTCGTGTGACGTAAACGCAGGACTGTAATTTAGTTGTCTCGAGGGTCTTGGGTTGATACCCTGCCCGCTGCCATCCCCCATCGTTCTGCGGCAGGTTTGAACTAAGATGTAGATTGTCTTTAACTCTGAAGGAACATCCGAAACATATAAAACATTTTTTTACAAACATACAGTTTTAGAATCACTCGCCTTAATGCCCTCGCAACAAAAAGGTGATGTTTCTTTTTTTAAATAGAGGGCCAGTGAGGTGGGAGGGACACTGGCATACGATACAAAAAACTGGGAATTCCCAATTGCAAAAAATAGATCTAGCTCAGCAGCAGACTATTTCTGATGTAAACAAAGACATCTTCGCATTTCTGTGATGTCTAAGAAATGAAAACAAAAGAAAAAGAAAGATGTTATGCAATCACTCCGATGTTGCGAATCGCAATTGATACACAAGATTAAAAGGCGCACAAATACTCTCCCCCGTAACTGTATGTGACGCTCTTTGACCGGGGGAGAAGAAAATAGACCCCCACTTGCCCATGATGTCACGTGCTGGTTAGTGCGCCTCGGTGATAAACACTGGCACGAGACTATGACGAGACGACCAGGGGGAGGGGGGATGCTTTCGTAAATAAACAGTTCCTAGAATGGCGTGAGATTTGAGTGCGTCTGTTTGAAGGAACAATGAGGGGGGATACAAAAGAAGGGGCGGGGGGGTGGCGTGGACATGAAGTAAGTAATAAGAGAAACTCCAATCTAATTCTTCTGCAGCTCTGCAATTTCCATTCTGTGGATTCCTTTAAGTTTGTTTTTAGAACGTAATGAAGACACAAAGTGTCTCTGACCTGTAGATCTAATTCTAATGGTGAATGTACGTAGGTGTGCTTTCAGTGAGAGGTATGTGTTAGATATGTCCGTGTTGAAGAGGAGTAGAGGTGTGACTTGAGGTTATTCATTTAGTCCTGGGATGCTCACATCAAATTACGTCGCTGATTTGATGACGCATTCCCATGACCCGTTGAACCTTTTTTTTTTGACATGCCATTTCTGCGACTATTCCTCAAATAGATTTTCCCACTTAAAAAACAAGTTCGATTTGAGGTTTCTATCATTTAATAAAAAAAAGTTCCCCTTTCAGACCCTGTGGTCTATAGGGCAGATGATGTAAAGGTCATCGGTTTCTTTGGCCTACGGTTAACGAGGGTGTCATGTGGTCAGCACAACGACCAACCACATTTACTTTTTTCCCAACTAATGCCAGGTACCCATTAGAGCTGTGTGGACTCGGAGGCTCCCAAAGATCCCGAAATTAAAAATCTCAGGATTCGAACCCGTGATCCCCGGTTCAGAAGCCAAGCGCTTTACCTCTCAGTTAGCGCGCCTTCATTTAGATGAGTTCAAAACTCTCCAGTCCCAAGGAAAGCAACCACAATAGAGACGCGACTCAATGAGGACAGACGTCACAAGGAGGAAAGTGAGTTGCTAACACAGCAAATAGTAATACCTTGGCAAGCGATAATATGATCAGAAAATGGTAAAATATTCCAAGGAGATTTAATGTTAAAAGAGTTCTCATTCATATGGGGAAAAAATTTCAAATAAACATACATCAATTTAAACGAGATGCTTTTAAAATAAAGTCGAACTCATTAACATCCAAAATTAATTGTTGGAATAAAAATTTGTTAACAAAGGTGATTTAGAAAATGGCTTACCTATCTTTTGCCGTGTCTCAAGATCTTTTGAAGTTTATTCCATACAAAAATAGCTTGCTTTCTGGAAAACACATAATCTCATAGAAGACTAAAATTGGAATGTAAGTTTGTCGTTCTGTCTCTTTGTGGATTTAATTTGATTTTACAATTCGTGATTTTAGTGCAACCAGCTCATGACCATCTCATTGTAACAGTTCTAACTTAAAATGTCAATGACTAAACTAGAGAGAGAGTTTTGTATACCCATTTTTTTTTCATCTTACAAGACAGGAAGGGAAAAAAAAACTTATTTCCATCTCCAAATATGTTTTTTACGGGCGAAACTTGAAAGAATTTAATTTGCAACGAACTGTTTCCTCGATAGTTGATAAATATTTACTAGAGACTTTACGGATCAAAACCTGTTTTCATTTTGAAAGGATGTAGAATCCAATAAGTCAACAAACAATACTAGAGTCTGGAAACATTGCCGAGCTGTTGAATCTTGGTATATAAAAACCAAAGACAATATTACAAAGAGAGTACGCATTTTCATACAAACTCAGAGACGTCCCCTAACGAGTTAGCTCCAACACCAGCGGATCTAAATGTAACATTGTGTGTTACTAACATCACTTTAGTTACGTGTTGTTCTTCTGTTTTGTGTTTATTTATTTATTTTTAGTTGGATGTATTCAGTTTCTGTTCATTTGCTTGTAAAATCATCTTCAGTTTTGATAATTTGATTTTTGGATATTAAAAACATCGGCACAATTGAAGTCATGTCGTGCCATCAATTTTTAGTTAGTTTCCTTGTAAAATCATTTTGATATTCATTTATTAAGGTTCGGTTAATTTGCTTGTAAAATCATATTGATATTGAATCCTTTTTTTTTTATAAAGAGCTTGAGAAAACTCGCATCACGTATCGAAGGCGGCGTGGGTGCCCTTGTTAGCGCTTGTTTATATCGGATCGTGTGACAGGGGATTATCAACGCCCTGATATGAGCTCGGTGGGTGTTAGATATCGCATTCTACTTCCCCCTCCAACCACCTCCCCCCCCCTCCTCGTGGGACTTGTGAAAATGCGTGACTTGTTTAGCAAAAGCAATAAAACAAAAATTGTGAACAGGCTAATGTAGTCCCTGGTGTAGTGTGCTAGAGAACCCTCACGCCCAAAACATTTCCACGGTAGGTAGATAGTCTTATTTACGGAAACACAGATACGGCTTGACTGGACGGGAGGGAGATCTTCAAGTGTGTGTGTGTGTGTGTGTTGCTGTGATGGAGTGAGTGCAAGAAGAACGAGACCTCACGTTACAAGTAAAAACAAAAAGCTGTTAAGACGTAGGCGGTGTGGTTGTAAGGTTTTGTCTTCCAAAAACATGGGTTCTAAAACTATTGAGGCTTTCTGGACTAGACAGTGAATGCCTTTGAAAGAAAACTTCGAGGCTAAGGTAGGAGTTGACGTGTGATGAGAACCTCCTCTCTCAGTGGGTCGCGTGTTTGACCATTTGGACGTATAACGGATCTTGGGCACATATGCATCTAGTTAGAAGTCCAATTGGTTAAACAGTTTGGGAACCACGTCTCTAAAGTACTGCGTGGGTGGAAGTCAATTGTTTTTCAAGTACTGCCGATAGTGAACCTAAAGTAAACAATGCATTATCTTCAAGTATCTACACATGACAAAAGGACAAGTTTCAGTGTCTGTCACCGGGTGAATCGCTGCATCCTGCATTGAAAAAAAAATTGACAACAGACCTCAAAGACTTTTAAAAAAAGGACATCTCCACAAATACATTTCCACAAGTACATCACAGACGAGGTTGAAAATAATGCTATTGTTACAAATGAACAGTGACAGATAGAGGTCAGTACGTGTGACCACGGCTTGATGACACTGCAGCAGGTGTTCTCTGGAATCTACATGTAAAAACAAAGACAGGATGTGACGTTTCCTCGCGTGTTGTTCCAGATGATACTAGCAGTGTTTGTGCAACTTAGGAGGAGCGATTAGGGACTCTATATAAGCCAGAGAGTTAATGTGAAAGTCAGTCGTGAGTGAGCCTTTACAGTCGATACAGACGATGTAAGACGTGTGCGGCTCTAGTGGAAGGGAAATGTGTACGACTCGGTGCAAGTTAACTAGGGTAGAGTTAACTGGAGTGGACTACTGTCGTTAAAGTCTATACAGCGAACTACAGTGGACTTGAGCCGTTACAGTCGATACAGTCGATGTAAGACTTGTGCGGCTCGGCTCTGATTCGGTAGACTTGAGTACGACTTGGTTCAGAGACCTGGAGCGACACTGGGAACTGTGTCGTTGGTCTGTTCTGTAGAATACAGCTCGATGCAACGAAGTGAAGAGATGAATTGCAACGAAGTATAGCTAACTGACAGATATTGTACAGTCTTCTACGCTACATGTTACAGTAACAAATTGTTAGAGTTAATAGTCAATAAAGTTATATGAAACTGAAAGTTGAGTCGTCAAGTTCTTTACAGTGTTTTTATTTGTGTGCCTACTAGTACATTTAGCCAGAAGATTCAGAAATACGTAACACTATTTAGAAATTCAAGTAAGTTCTGATACTTATACAACTTTAGCCTGGAGATGTTTACGACTGGAGATGTCTGGTAGACTCAATTTGCTCTTTCGATGCTAGAGTCGATTCCATGTACTTCACTAATCAACTAAAGAAAATAAATTCCTTACGATCCAAGCATCGATTCCATGTTGTTAAGCAGACTGTTTCTGGATTTTTAAAAAAATTACAATCTTTCATTAAAGTCGAAAAAACTTTTAAACTTTGTAAAAAAAAACACAAAAAAACGTACTTTTACAAACTAGTTGTACTTTTCAGTTGTTTTTTTTTAAGTTAAATGTTTGAAAATGACAACAAAAGTAATTTCCTTTCTTAATTAAAATCTTTGCAACATAAGGTTTTAGTTATTCATTGATTTTTTGTTTGTTTATTGTGACGTGATAAAATCGTACCAAGAATAACAACTTGTGATCAAAGCATTCTTACGCCACATAAATTTTATATCCTACAGCACACACTGGGGAAAGGGACGCTCAGGAAGGAGAATTTGCTAAAAGTAAAGTACCCCATTCTGTGGCCTATGGTTAACATGGGTGTCATGTGGCCAGCACAACGACCAGCCGCTTTTACTTCCCTCCCCCACTAATATCAGGTACCATTGAAGCTGGATTCCGAAGCGCCCAGAAAATCCAGAAATTAAAATTCCCGGTCTTTACCAAGATTCGAACCCGGGACTTCTCGGTTAGGAAGCTTAGCGCTTTACCACTCAGCCACCGCACTTCTGTTTTTTTAAAGCAAAACAAAAAAAAAAAGGAAATCCGTAAAGAAATTATTTCGACTGAAATATTTCTAAATCTTGTTAATGCAAATATATATACACCAAGTTCTACGAATAAAAACGAATGTGACATTTCACTACTTGTTTGTTTTACATTTGTTCAGATGTTCTTGCAGAATTGAAGATCATTACTTCCAAGCGCAAACTTCCCACAGGACGGATGATAATGAGGGATGACGGTAATGTTCGAACCTGGGACCATCGAGACAGCAATCCAGAACATACCACACGACCAGGCAACCCTTCAGTCGGCGATGCTGCTTTAGTTGACAAAATTTGAACCAGACTAGACTAGCACTTTGTATCAGAGTGTGAGACTTCTCTCAGGACGTTTGCTTCATACGAAATGAGGACACTGATAAAGTGTGGGTACTACTCTTACAGACCTTAGCGTTATTAGGTCTTAAAGCCTGACCTTTTTAAATAAAAATTTGGTTTTAGAGAAGCCCCCAAAGTAACTTGACACTAACTCCAACAAAGTAGTACTCTACCTTGCTATTTAAACTAGTTGACCGAGAATTACAGGAGTGACCCTCTTGACCTAATCTAAAAATCCCTAACACAGACAACCTGTTTGTTTGACCTCATTAGCCCCTGTTTCAGAATGTATGTTTGTTGACGCATGGACTTCAAAGAGACATTGGCTTTGTTAAATGCTAGTGCCTAAACAGAGTCTAGAGATGGAGATCTAGGAAGCTAATGGCAAGTGACTCACGTCTATAAACATTGAACAAAGACACGTTGAAAAGTACACACAAAGTTGTTGTCCTTAATGTTTTTATTGTTGAAGTCATCAATACAACTCAACCCTAACCCTAACCTTAACCGTACTGAAAGACACAAATGTTTTATGATCGGGTATTGCTTTAGTCGTAGACCAAAAAAATATTTGTTGATTTCGTTAAAAAGCAGAAAAAGAAAAGAGCTTTATTAATCTATATTAATTCTGTATGCAACTAAATGTTTTGATTGTTTGAAATCTAGATCTTAATGACTACAATATGGCTTACGTCAAAACAAGTATCTACATCAAATTTCGCAATCTTTTTTTCTATTAATTTGTTTACTGAAGCCTCTTGCCAGTATTTGTATTTAGTACAAATAATTCTATGAAAACAATGTTCATTCAAAACAACATATTGTGTAGAGGTAACATGTTTCATTGTATTTCTGTAAATTGAATCATGCTAGCTTGACCGTACTAACCAACCAACCACTCAATGGCGTCACTTATCAAGTCTCAAAGGTCACTGAAACATGAAAGAAACACGATTAAAAAGTTGGATCTACTTATTTGTGAAAAAAATTTCAATTAGAACTGGATGATTTCTGAAGCTATCACGCACATATAGGCGTTATTCCGCCCCTAGTACACATCTGCTTACTAAAACATACCTACCTTAGCAGCGAAATCTAAGGCGACGTTGTGGAGCTCGATAGGCCAATAGCTGGTGTTGAACACAGCCTCTTTTGGGTTACCTTTGATGAGCTTTTCTTTTAAAAAAAAATCTCTTCTGAGGTGAGGATGGAATATAGACCTGACAATCCGGTCCAACAAGTCCACCACGCTGTTCCATAAAGCGCTCGCCAATAGTACCCGTTGGTTGGAGTGGCGATCTTTGTAAGACTTTGTGGCGGTTACAGAAACTTGTATAAGAAGAAAGTTTTCGTGACTAGCGAAGACTTAGACCGCTTATAGCGAGGCTGGGCGCTATTTATATGACACGACATGGTCGCTGCCATTGTGGAACCATCAGACAGGACTTGGGATGAAGAGATTCCAGTCCAAGTCTGGCCCATATGTAAAATCTTTCTTAACGGTCAATATGTTAACGGCGCCTTCGCCGCTGATTGACTGCTGAGCTATTTGACAATCTGCGAAGTCCCTGCAAACAAACGTAGCACGCTTTTTATAAAGTCAGCAATTCTAGACTAGCACTTCATCAATGTGTTAAGCTTCTTTCAGGACTTTTGCTTCATTCGAAATATTTAAAACTTCTTCCGTACTTCTTCGTAATTGTCCTACACAGAAAAATGTGACCACCCTCCCCAGAGCGTCGCCTAGGTAAAGTTTGTATACTTTTCCTAAAAAGAAATCAAAGTATATAACACTCTTTGAAAATCTGTAAAAAAAGCAACGAGCCACATGATTTTCTGGCAAGCAACACTTTCTACTTTCACTTCTACCATATTAATTACTGAACATGCTGTCAATTAACTGACCACGGAGGTCCAGAAATAGATCTACGTGTTGTTGGCTAAATGGTTACCGGATAACATAGCGAGTATAGGACTAGATTGCGTTGATACCAACCGGTTTCTTGCAGTAGACACTGGTTCTTGTTGACAAGTAAAAAGCACAGTTTCTATTTTGACTGAAATCGATACAAGATTTAATTTGTTTTAAATACTAGTCAGAATCGATTCCTTAACGAACTATCAGTAGGAATTTGTTTACGTTGAAAAAAAAATTGAGCTTTGACTTTAAAAATCTCGTAATTTGATCGTTGTGAAATGAGTGCGTGATTTCTAGAATAACTTTTAATTAACACTTAAGTTAGTCACGTGGGAGTTCTAATTAAAATGAAACGAAAACATTTCAACCATACATCCTCAATTATTTTTCTTTCAAATAGTTCAACTTGGTTGTTGTGGTTTTCGCAGCTCGAAAGGAAACATAGATGTACGCAAATACTATTCAAATGTACACGAACTGAATATGCTATTTTGCATTCTTTAGATCAAATGTATTACGCAATATCTGGATCGCATTCCAACTCTGTTGTCTATATTATGACCTTTGTTTTCTGATTATTTGAAGGGAGGAGGGCGACTCAGGTTCAGGATGGTGCTGGAATGTGGCGTCGTTTTGTTTTGTTTATCGTTGCTGCAAATAGCATTCCATTTTAATTACTGCGGACGACGTGGCGTTTAATTAAGGCGTGACAATTAAGACTGTGTGCTATTTAAGTGCAAATGCATTGCCAACAAGTGCAGGTCACTCTTCAAATTAAAGTAAAAAGTTATTGTGCAAAAAAGAGAACAGAGATTAGTTTCAGACTCGTTTCCGGCCTTCTGACAAAGTTCATTAAGAGGGCATACACAGGTTAATGGAGGTGCTTTGGCTGAGCGGTAAAGCGCTTAGCTTATGAATCGGGGGTCCCGGGTTCGAATCCTAGTGAAAACTGGGATTTTTAATTTCGGGATCTTTATAGAGTCCACCCAGATCTAATGGGTACCTGAAATAAGTCGGGTAAAAATAAAGGCGGTTAGTCGTTGTGCTTACTACATGACACCTTTGTTTGGTGCTTTGACAGAAACAGAAGAACTTTTCATCATCTGTCCTATAGATCGTAAGTACATAGGACAAAAACAGAGCGTCCTGTTGGAGATCATTTTGACATTTAAGCTGCGAAAATTCTTAGAGAAAACGATAGCCGAGAAGTTAATGTTTCTTTTCTGACCCATGGCAGAGTATTTTTTTTATATAATTATTTAAAGTTTACAGGAGTTCGGCCTAGAGTCTTATTAAGAAATTTATGGGAAAAAAATTTTAGATTATGAATTTTATCTTTTCGATACAACCAAACACATCTGGCGCCAATAGCTCTTAATCTTTTTCATTCTTCTTTTTCGAGCATTTGATCGTCTGCTTCTGGTTATCATTTGAAATCTGTGTACATAAACCACGTGACCCACTCTTGTCCATGCCCTTGAAAAAATAAACAGCTCCATTCACTTCTCCTTATCGTTACCCCGTCCCCTTTTTCCTGGTTAAAATTAAAATGAATCTGTCAGCTCAACTGGTTGAATTGAAGAAGGGACACAGAATTTGTTTCACCTGTCATTGCCTCAGAACTAATCATATTTTATTCCAAATCGTACCTTCCAGATCTTGAAACGGACAGACCTTGACCACAAGAGCAATGAAAACAATTTTTTTGGAAATAGTGTTATACTTTATATAACAAAACAAATTGCATTCTCTGGGTAATATTGTGTTGTCGTCAGACTCATCTGTAAACATCACGACGTGCTGCAGACGACAACGTGCCGCCATATTGTTGACCTCAGTCTCCAATGTAAACACGTGTGCTCAATTGTTTGGAACAGATCGTGCCTGCTGGAATCGAATGTTCTAATTAGATTTCTTCATCTTTTTTTTTTGAATCATTATTGAATTACCTAATTGCTTTAATTGTCTTTATAAAAACATTACTTTCTCCGTAAGCAAAGGGAGGGATGGGGGAGGGAGGCACTCTTGTTCAAAGGAAGAGGTGGGTAGGCGCTCTAGTCAAGGGGAGAGGAGTATAGAGACATCTAATACTTTGGAAACTGGACACCACAGAATGATAGCGAATAAAGTATTAGTGTGTGTGTCACTGTGTGAGTGTTTCCGTGAGGCGGGGGGATTGAATGTTTAGCTGATCCATCCCTGGAGCTAACCCTTAACTCTAAACAGAATACGATCCTTTAACCTGGATCAAACCCTAACCCTAATTATATATTGAAGCTGACGCTAACCCAACATACAATAAAGCCTATATGAGTACTGGTAATATATATATATTAGATAGATAGAGAGAGAGAGAGAGAGGGGGGGAGAAAGAGAGAGGAGGAGGAGTTGGAGATAGAAGAGGGATGAAAATAGAGAGATGAAGAGAGAGAGAGAGGACTAAATAGGAGAGAAATAAAGTGAGAAGTGGGGGGGGGGGGAGACCAACATATTTCTATGTAGAGATTTCCCCGTCTCCTTCGTTATATGACCTTCAGCATATTTTAAACAGCAAAGGATTTCCTTGTAGCTTTTGGATGGACACTAGCTTTCATTAAATGCAATCAGACATCTCCACTCATTAATTTATTTTCCGCGTTTGTTCTTCCTTAAGTTTATTATTTTTGTCATCAGGTCCTCCACGCCCCTGTATCAACACGGGGTCAAATTAAAAAACCAAAACAAAACAAAACGGATCTCATGGGGTCAATTGTTTTGTTTTCACCGTGAGAAGAGGGAGAGAGAGGGAGAGAGAGAGTCGAAACTGAAAACGGAATTGACACCACGACCAGGACGTGGAGACCACCAAAAGTAGACTCTGTACTAATCACTGAAACTTTAAGTGGCGGGAAACATCCGCCTGCTACATGCCTAGTGTCAAAAGTCGTGACAACGGTAAAGGTGCAGCACTAAGGAAGGATTCCCCAAACATGCTTCTTCTATTTTAAAACTAGTATTCAAACCAATGGAAATAATATGACAGGTTTAGCTATAATTAGTTACTATGCAGATAATAAAATTTTATTTTTGGATTTTCTATTTATAGTCATGGCAATATTTTGTGGTGTTTTGAAATATGTAATCTTTACCAGTGGCGTAGCTAGGGAGGGGGGGGTCCAAATGTGAAAATCCCCTAGGCCCCCACTTGAAGGGTCCCCACAAATGAGTGTCTGAATTTCTTTTTGCATTAAATATTACGCTATTATCTCATGTCATGATGTCGAATGTCAAAATGCTGGGGCCCCTAATCCCTAGCCACTGATTTTGACTATCTCTTCTTGAGAAAAAAAAAAAAGATAGAAATAGAAAAAGTGATTTGATGTTGAATTTAATGAAATAAAACGTACATTTTCTTTTCAGAATTCATCTTTCTTAAACATAATGCAACGTACCCAAAGGATCAATGGCGTAGCAAGGTACCTGTCAATCGGGATTTTAAAAATATGATAGTGCGCCCCCCCCCTTTCCCCCCTCAAGAAAAATAAAAACAAAAAAACTAGACGTTTGAGAGGGACAAAAACAATCGAGTTATCCTCTGTGCTAGATATCGGTAGGACAAACAATCGAGTTATCCTCTGTGCTAGATATCGGTAGGACAAACAATCGAGTTATCCTCTGTGCTAGATATCGGTAGGACAAACAATCGAGTTATCCTCTGTGCTAGATATCGGTAGGACAAACAAAAAGAAGACATTTTGGATATTAATAGGCCTAATAGTAATTCCAGTAGTCATGGAACTATGGCTTTCTAAACCGTCTTTTAATTATTAAAATTATATCGCTTAATTGTCACCATGGGACCCAAACAGTCATGGGCTAGAATACAATGAACACTTTTGCATCATACGCCACTGAACGTACCACTGACGTTACGTGAGATAGATAGATAATATCTACCTACCTGTCTGTTCTTATATCTACCTACCTGTCTGTTCAAATATCTACCTACCTGTCTGTTCTAATATCTACCTAGCTGTTTATTCTAATATCTACCTCCCTGTCTGTTCTAATATCTACCTACCTGTCTGTTCTAATATCTACCTACCTGTCTGTTCTAATATTTACCTACCTGTCTATTCTAATATCTACCTATCTGTCTGTTCTAATTTGTTCCCTTCCTGTCTGTACTAATATCTACCTACCTGTCTACCTGTCTGTTCTAATATCTACCTACCTGTCTGTTCTAATATCTACCTACCTGTCTGTTCTTATATCTACCTACCTGTCTGTTCTAATATCTACCTACCTGTCTGTTCTAATATATACCTCCCTGTTGGTCTTATACTCTTAATCTATGTACTTCTATGTATTCGTTTCGAGTCTCCTATACGCGTGTCGTCATTTACGAGAAATGTCTAATTAACGAGAAATGTCTAATTTTCGAGACCTGTCGTCTTTACCTTATCTTCTTATATAATACAGACGTTACTTCAAAAAAGAAGATGATTACGTCCTACGCGTCATGCATTTAGTCATGCATATTAACCAATGACTTAAATTCTGCCAAGTCACTGGTTTTTCTGGCTAGCTCAGGCAACCCATTCCATGCTCTAATAGCACTAGGGAAGAAGGAGTATTTGTACAAATTTGTCCTAGCATATGGGACGAGGAATGTGCCTTTATTTTTGTGTCTTTCAGAGTATTTTATTAAATTTTGTTTTTGTATTTGAAGATTATGGTTCAGTGTTTTATGTATAATTGCTACTTTACTTTTGAGTCTTCTGTCCTGAAGGCTTTCTAAATTTAGTGATTTTACTAATGGTGTTACCCTAGTCAAATGTGAATATTCGTTTGTTATGAATCTCACTGCTCTATTTTGTGTTTGTTCCAGTTTCTTAATGTTTTCTTGAGTTGAGGGGTCCCACACGGTGGATGCATATTCTATTATTGGCCTAACCAAGGTTAAATAACATTTTAGTTTTATGTTCTTATTTGATTTATAGAAATTTCTTTTAATAAACCCTAATGCTTTGTTGGATTTTTTTATAGTTTCATCAATATGTGGATTCCATGACAGTTTTTCATTTATTATAACACCTAGGTATTTTGAGTTTTTAGTCTGTGTTACTGGTTTGCCATGAATAAGATAAGTGGAATTAATTTGTTTTAGTTTTTTTGTTACTCTTAACAACTGACATTTTTCTGGGTGGAAAGACATGCTCCAATTTGATTCCCATTTCTGTAATTCATCTAATTCTCTTTGTAAAATATCTGTGTCTTGTTTTGTTTTTATTGTTCTATATATTATGCAATCGTCTGCAAATAATCTGACTTTTGTTCCTGAACTAATGCAATTTGGTAAATCATTTATGTAAATTAAAAATAGTAGTGGACCCAAGACTGTTCCTTGAGGTACACCTGAGTTTACTGTTATTGGTGTTGATTTAGAGCCATTTATTATTACAGTTTGTTCTCTCCCTATCAGAAAATCTTTAATCCACTGATGCAGTGGACCGTTAATGCCGAAATATTTTAATTTTTTAAGCAAACTATGGTGGTGAACTTTGTCAAAAGCCTTGGAAAAGTCTAGTAAGATAGCATCTATTTGTTCACTATTATCTAAACCTTTTGAGAAATCATCAATTAGTCCTATTAGTTGTGTTTCACATGATCTATATTTCCTAAAGCCATGTTGGTATGGGGTGAGGACATTATGTTTGTCTAAGTGGTTTATGATGTTGCTACATATTATGTGTTCTAGTATTTTACATGTGATGCTGGTAAGTGATACTGGTCTGTAGTTTCCTGGATCAGATTTTTCTCCTTTTTTAAATAGGGGGGTGACATTAGCTTCTTTCCAGTCCTTTGGTACTCTGCCCTGGTTAAGCGATGCCTGAAAGAGTATTTTGAACACTGGGGCTAGCTCATTGCTTAGTTCTTTGAGTAATCTAGCTGGAATACCATCAGGTCCAGACGCTTTATTTGGTTTGGTGTTGGCTAATAGTTTTTTAATTCCATTTTCTTGTACTACTAAATCTTCTATGTTGTCTACTTGGTTCAAATTAAGAAATATGTCTTTGTCTCCTGGGGCTGAGAATGCTGATGCAAAGTATTTGTTTAGGATGTTTGCTTTAGTTTCATTATCATTATGTATTATGTTATGTTCATCTTTTAATGGCGCTATGCCTGTTGTTTCCATTTTCTTAGACTTAATGTATGACCATAGGTTTTTGTTGTTATCTTTAGATATTACATTGTTTATGTATTCACTCTGCAGCTGTCTGCTTACTTTTTGGGTTAGGTGTTTAATTTTTATATACTTTTTGTAAACTCTTTCTGCCTTGGTTTCTTTAAATTTTCTATATAGGTTTTCCTTCTGTTTACAAAGCTTCTTTAGTCTATTATTAAACCAGCATTTATTTATTTTGTTTGATGTGTATTTAGTTGGTATATGATTTTCTATAATGCTTTTAAGATGGTTTTTAATGAAATTCCAGAGGTCATCGACTGGTTGGTTAATGTCTTTTTCTAATAAGAATGTTTGTTGAAAGTTTAATGCAGCTTGGTGTAGTTGTGTTAGGTTACATTTATTCCAGAGTAAGATTTTTCTTTTGGTTTTTGTATTGGCTACTGCTTTTATCTGACTGTGTATTTTTATGATCTCATGGTCTGATAGACCAGGGATAATATCATAATCAACTACTAATCCAGGTCTGTTGGTTAAGAAGAGATCTAATGTGTTGTTTAATCTAGTTGGCTTTTTAATGATTTGATCTAAACTTAGGTTGTGTAAAGTTTCTATGAAAAGCTCATTTATGTCCTTAAGGTTTTGGTGTTTATCTATGGTTAGTGTTTTCCAATTTATATCAGGACGGTTGAAGTCACCCATAATCCAAAAAACTGCATTTTTATTTGTCTCTTTAAGTGTAGTAATCTGATTACATAGTTCCTGCATGTATTCTAAACTAGAATTTGGTGGTCTGTAAATGCTGCCTATTATAAGGGATGTTGAGGTGGTATTAATTTTACAAAATGTAGATTCTATGTTTTTTGAGTTAGGTAAGGTAATTTCTTCAGCTATAAGAGTGTTTTTTATTGCTAAAAGAACTCCTCCATGATTATCAGCCCTATCTTTTCTAAAAATTTCATAATTACTATTGAAAATTTCTGCATTATAAATTTCAGGATGTAGCCAAGTTTCTGTTCCTGCAATTATGTCTGGTTTCTCACATTCTAATAAAATTTCTAAGTCTGCTGTTTTGTTCCTAATACTTTGAAAATTTATTACTAAGGTTTTAAGGTATTTTGGTATTACTTCTTTAGGAGGTTTGTTTAGTGAGGCTGTTGTATTAATTTTAGTAGATTTAGGTTTAACAGGAGTGGATCTGGCTAGTGGTTGGTGAGTTGGTTTTGGGATGGTGTTTAAGATGTTGTATGGGTTAGAAGTGTCCGCATCAAAGGAATCAAACAGTCCTGATGTAAACTGAGGTAACCCACACGGTACACAGTGCCATGATGCATCTTTGTTGCCTAAGGCATAATACACAGGTGTATTCATATGGAGACATGATGCATGGTACCATTCATCGCAGGTGTCACATTGAATGGTACCATGCATCAGGGGTCTAAAAAAAAAAGCGATGTCTCATCATTCTCAATGTCTAAAATTATTCAACCTAAATCTGTCAGTTAATTACTCGCAACTTAAAGTACAATATAAGACTCTATTGAGACATATCTAGATGAGTTCATTAGAATGTCTTCAGACGCCATGCAAACGTTAGAGAGTCCCTTGACTATAGGAACGATTGGGTTCGAGATTAATGGCGTCAAATAAGTAAATTACCTCAATTATTTGGCGGGATTTCTTATTTTCAATGAACTTCCGTTTCTAATTTCACACAAGACCAGACGTCTTTCTTACTCAATTAAGAAAAGGAGAGAGAGAGAAAATAAAAGAAAGAATGATAGAGAGAGAGAGACAGAGAGAAAGTTATTGAATACAAAATATTCTAAATGTACTTTCACATAACAGTACATGGACAGTACACGGAAGCTCAACCTGCCATTCAGAATTCTAATGTCTGAATAATGACGCTCAATGACGTCTTGGGGTAGACTGAATTCAATCTTTATAGTTTAGTTGAAAGTGTGAAGTTAACAGTTCAGAAACTTCTTAGAAATACATCGAGGTTATATGTATCTGAATTTCTTAACTTTAAAAAAAAATATTATTGACTTTCTGATGAATAAAATAAATGAGAGAGAGAGAAGAAGAAGAAGAAGAAGAATAAAAAGATAACTTATCGAACAGACAAATTTTTGATAGATAGATAGATGGATAGATATATAGATAGATAGATAGATATTGGTGGCAATACTATTTGACATTCCTGAATTTGTTTTCCATTTATCATAATATCTCTCTAATTTCATAAATTGGTAAAGTATGTTTCATTGTTTACACTCCCGTGATTCTATTTTGGCTAGTCAATATTGTGTTGACCAAAAAAAGGGAGGGTATTCTCGAGACTTTCCCAAGGAGGAAGAAAATGGACCGATTTTCCACTGGGAATATCCGATCTTACTAGTTACCGGGACGATCGTAAACAATGCTCTATAAATAACTTCGACATTTTTTTGTTGTTTTTTTGGTTTCGGTTTAGTTAAAATGAATACAATAGTATCAAAAGTCAAAGTCGACTTCTCTTTTTAGTTTGAGCGTTTCAGTACGTTAATAGCTATCTTAGCTTTTTAATAACCATGGTATTTTAATTAGAATCATGTATTTTTATCTATCGAAAGTATCAATTTCAGTATATCTTCCTTGCTTACTGTGTAGAGTAGTTGGGACATGCATTTGCCACGTGATCTGTTTGTTTTGGTTTAAAGATGTTGACAATCAAGAGTCAAGGATTAGTTGCACTGCTGGTAAATCCCAGGGTTTAATAACTCTCTCAGCAGCCGCATGCTTTCTTATTACGTTTCGGACATCCAGTCCTACAGATTGTTGCGTCCTAGTACAGACCTCCTGCAGGGTGATGGCAGCGGTCAACATTCGAACTCGGGACATGCTGTCGACAGCCCGGAGCACATGCAACCTAACCAATGTTAGTCTACAAAGCGTATATCAACTCAATCCGTCTGTTGGTCTCGGCACGTGATGTCTCCCACTTCCCATTCTCGGATGAAGTTGAAACTTTGAACAATTAGTTAAAGGGTTATTAAGTCATTAGGTTTGATATAGAAAAGGAAAAAAACTGATATATATATATATATATATGTATATTTAAATAAAGAAAGAGAGAGAGAGAGAGAGAGAGAGAGAGAGGAAAGAGAGAGAGAGAGAGAGGAAAGAGAGAGAGGAAAGAGAGAGAGGAAAGAGGTAGATTTGGATACAACTATTTGTATTTCCTTTACTACATCCATTTTTCAACCCAAAGAATAGACAGCAATCTGTCAATTTATCCATCAAGTCTGATTATTTATCTATAACTATTGTCCTGCATAAAGATTTAAGAAAAAACATATATATATGTATATATATATATTATTTAAATGTATTTGTATTGAATGTATGTATGTGTATAACTCATAATCTACATCTTGAATAGGAACGTGACAGCTGGACTATATTAACAGCTGACCTTGTCGAGAAATATAGCATCAAGGTCATTGTCACATTTTGCAGGAAAACAATCCAACATCAGTAAGAATATGTAGGCCAATGCCTGGTCTACTAAACATCTGGCTTGAAGAAATTAATCTTCTAACTTTAAGAGTGGATACTTAGACTGTTGGAACTGCTGCAGGACGTGGGATGCCCTTCGTTTAACAATGCAGCAGCATCTAAAATACAAAGTAGAATATGTAGGTCAACTGCCGGGTCTACTTAACACTTTAAGACAATAGTATTCTTAAACGAATCGAAGAGAAGATACTTACATTTAAACAATTGAAACTATTGCAGGAAGTGGCATGTTCATTAATACACTTATATAGCTCGAGTTGCACAGACATGGAACCTATTTCCAGCCCCAAGTGCACAGAGTTGCAGTATTAAAACTTAAAACTTGGTTTTACTATTGAAATGTTGAAGTCAGAGAAATGATTTAGAGCGATGGATATCTTCTTCATCGCTTTCTCGACGAGTCAGATTCTTTCTTCTCTTGCGCACGTGCAGTCTTCGGCATCAAAGTTTGGAATGGCTCGCGATGATTGAACACCACATTCCAACGTGCTTGAGAGAAATAGTCAATAAAGAAAAAATCCGCAGACGTAATTGAAAGCTCTGATGTGTACGTGAAGAATGTCGTCAGGTGATCTTGTCTAACTATAGTAGCAGAGCCGTTCCTCAAAGGGCCGTTACCTAAATGGCGTGTCCTGCAGGCACCTTCGACACGGAGGTCACGGTCCTGCACTGTTAGCCTGTATAAAAAAAGGAAAATGGCAGGCGTCCCGGTGCACCCGGTCTCTGGCCGCGAGTCTAACACCCCGCCAGACAGAACAGTGTACACTGTTCTGAGTGTTCTCATTCAGGCCGAGAGAGGGAGCTCTTGTTCACTTTTGCTGGCTTAGAGTTCCAAAGCCCGAAGGCTCAACTCTACCTGACAGTTTCAAGAGGAATGCGCATTGCGAAACATGACTGAGCGTGAATGTATGAATTTGTTACATTTTAATATAATTTTCCCCCAAGTGATAATTCTTTTTTTTTGTCCATTCTCCCCAGCCTTAGACATGGTCTTCACCTAAGCTAGTAGATTTTTTCTTTAGAGACCAACTTTACAAGATGTGGACAAAATTACCTGCTTTTTCTATGCAAAAATTTTTGGCCAAAAACTTTGCAAATGTTCCCGCCTAACACTTGGCACATGTTTCCACCTAAAACATGACTAATGCTCTCGTCTAAAACCTGACAAATGCTCTCGTCTAAAACCTGACAAATGTTCCCGCCTAAAACCTGACAAATGCTCTCGTCTAAAACCTGACAAATGTTCTCGTCTAATACCTGACAAATGTTCTCGTCTAAAATCTAACAAATGTTCTCGTCTAATATCTGACAAATGTTCTCGTCTAATACCTGACAAATGTTCTCGTCTAGAACCTGACAAATGTTCTCGTCTAGAACCTGACAAATGTTCTCGTCTAATACCTGACAAATGTTCCCGCCTAAAACTTGACAAATGTTCCCGCCTAAAACTTGGCACATGTTCCCACCTAAAACCTGACAAATGCTCTCGTCTAAAACCTGACAAATGTTCTCGTCTAATACCTGACAAATGTTCTCGTCTAAAATCTAACAAATGTTCTCGTCTAATATCTGACAAATGTTCTCGTCTAATACCTGACAAATGTTCTCGTCTAGAACCTGACAAATGTTCTCGTCTAGAACCTGACAAATGTTCTCGTCTAATACCTGACAAATGTTCCCGCCTAAAACTTGACAAATGTTCCCGCCTAAAACTTGGCACATGTTCCCACCTAAAACCTGACAAATGCTCTCGTCTAAAACCTGACAAATGCTCTCGTCTAAAACATGACAAATGTTCTCGTCTAAAACCTGACAAATGTTCCCGCCTAAAACCTGACAAATGTTCTCGTCTAATACCTGACAAATGTTCCCGCCTAAAACTTGACAAATGTTCCCGCCTAAAACTTGACAAATGTTCCCGCCTAAAACTTGGCACATGTTTCCACCTAAAACCTGAAATATGCTCTCGTCTAAAACCTGACAAATGCTCTCGTCTAAAACATGACAAATGTTCTCGTCTAAAACCTGACAAATGTTCCCGCCTAAAACCTGACAAATGCTTTCGTCTAAAACCTGACAAATGTTCCCGCCTAAAACATGAAAAATGTTCCCGCCTAAAACTTAACAAATGTTCCCGCCTAAAACCTGACAAATGTTCTCGTCTAAAACCTGACAAATGTTCCCGCCTAAAACCTGACAAATGTTCTCGTCTAATACCTGACAAATGCTCTCGTCTAAAACCTGACAAATGTTCTCGTCTAAAACCTGACAAATGTTCCCGCCTAAAACCTGACAAATGTTCTCGTCTAAAACCTGACAAATGTTTCCGCCTAAAACCTGACAAATGTTCTCGTCTAAAACTTGACAAATGTTCTCGTCTAAAACTTGACAAATGTTCCCGTCTAAAACCTGACAAATGTTCTCGTCTAAAACTTGACAAATGTTCCGCCTAAAACTTGACAAATATTCCCGCCTAAAACCTGACAAATGTTCTCGTCTAAAACTTGACAAATGTTCTCGTCTAAAACCTGACAAATGTTCTCGTCTAAAACCTGACAAATGTTCCCGCCTAAAACATGAAAAATGTTCCCGCCTAAAACTTAACAAATGTTCCCGCCTAAAACCTGACAAATGTTCTCGTCTAAAACCTGACAAATGTTCCCGCCTAAAACCTGACAAATGTTCTCGTCTAATACCTGACAAATGCTCTCGTCTAAAACCTGACAAATGTTCTCGTCTAAAACCTGACAAATGTTCCCGCCTAAAACCTGACAAATGTTCTCGTCTAAAACCTGACAAATGTTTCCGCCTAAAACCTGACAAATGTTCTCGTCTAAAACTTGACAAATGTTCTCGTCTAAAACTTGACAAATGTTCCCGTCTAAAACCTGACAAATGTTCTCGTCTAAAACTTGACAAATGTTCCGCCTAAAACTTGACAAATATTCCCGCCTAAAACCTGACAAATGTTCTCGTCTAAAACTTGACAAATGTTCTCGTCTAAAACCTGACAAATGTTCTCGTCTAAAACCTGACAAATGTTCCCGCCTAAAACATGAAAAATGTTCCCGCCTAAAACTTAACAAATGTTCCCGCCTAAAACCTGACAAATGTTCTCGTCTAAAACCTGACAAATGTTCCCGCCTAAAACCTGACAAATGTTCTCGTCTAATACCTGACAAATGCTCTCGTCTAAAACCTGACAAATGTTCTCGTCTAAAACCTGACAAATGTTCCCGCCTAAAACCTGACAAATGTTCTCGTCTAAAACCTGACAAATGTTTCCGCCTAAAACCTGACAAATGTTCTCGTCTAAAACTTGACAAATGTTCTCGTCTAAAACTTGACAAATGTTCCCGTCTAAAACCTGACAAATGTTCTCGTCTAAAACTTGACAAATGTTCCGCCTAAAACTTGACAAATATTCCCGCCTAAAACCTGACAAATGTTCTCGTCTAAAACTTGACAAATGTTCTCGTCTAAAACCTGACAAATGTTCTCGTCTAAAACCTGAAAAATGTTCCCGCCTAAAACTTGACAAATGCTCTCGTCTAAAACCTGACAAATGTTCTCGTCTAAAACTTGACAAATGTTCTCGTCTAAAACTTGACAAATGTTCCCGCCTAAAACCTGACAAATGTTCTCGTCTAAAACTTGACAAATGTTCTCGTCTAAAACCTTACAAATGTTCTCGTCTAAAACCTGACAAATGTACTCGTCTAGAACCTGACAAATGTTCTCGTCTAAAACGTGACAAATGTTCTCGTCTAAAACTTGACAAATGTTCTCGTCTAAAAATTGACAAATTTTCCCGTCTAAAACCTGACAAATGTTCAAAATCTGACAAATGTTCTCCTCTAAAGCCTGGCTAATGTTTCCGCCTAAAACCTGACAAATGTTCCCGTCTAAAACCTGACAAATGTTCTCGTCTAAAACCTGGCTAATGTTCCTGGCTAAAATAGGACAAAGTTTCCCGCCCAAAACTGATGACGATAATTGCTTATTACAGAAGTAATTTAATAAGGTGTGAATGATATCGATCTTTTTTATGTTTAAATCTTGCGGAGTCCCTAAACCTGATCACATTGAATTCTTTTTAACACCACTATAGATCTACTTGAATAGAACAAAGTTTTTAATGAAACCAATCCCTATCCTTAATAAATAATGTACACTTATGTCCTTTGACCCATCGTTAGTTTATACACTCACAGGGTTCAACTATAGGCCTACATGTATGGCTTACGTATCTAATAACTTAAAGAAAAATGAATTAATCAATAAATATTTTGAAATATCCATACATTGGCCCTTGATCCACATTACATCCACATTACATGATGATCGTTGGGCTTCCCCCCTGAACAAGAAATGCTTTTTTCTATAAAAAAAATTACACTAGCTTTCAAAGTGTTTCAGATTGCTGAATGATTGTAAGGCCATGACCTTTTGATTGCTGAACTTTGCACTGCCCAGAGCACAACAAAAGCCTATCAGAAAGTAGTACTTGTTGTAAGAATAGCTTGCTACAACTATGTCAACAAATTCTAGGTCAAGGCTGTTTGATAGGGTGAAAAAGAGGAGGGGGGGGGAGAGAACTGCCAATTTAAACAAAAAACAAAACAAAAAAACAATGAGATAGTAATTTGACTTCCTCTTTTCGTAGAAATCTCTATTTCTGTTTAGTTGGGCTTTTTGCTGAATTTCGCAGTCAGGATTTACAATTAAAAAAAAATGTTTTTGATGGGAAGTGATTTCTAGATAGGGAAAGAGTGGAGCGCTTATTTAGGAAGTCAAACGCGTGGTATACAAGGCCCAAGGCCCTGTCCTATATAGACTCTCAGCAGTAATGTACGAAGTTCTTGTTTTGTAAAATAGTTTACATGTTTTGAATGATCCTTCAGAATTGAAGATTATGTACTTCCTAGTCTAAACCTCCCGCAGGACTACGAGAGATGACAGCGGGTATGAACCCTTAAAGTGAATGACCAGGCATGCCTCTTCTGGATAGTTGTGTGCAAAAAGGTTTACACACTTTCTTATAAATTAGGCTATACAAGAAATTTAAGAGCAATATTCAGCAGTCGCATCGTTTCCACATTGCGTGATTCCTGCCTCAAGAGACAAAGGATGCGCACAGGTTTTCTTTTCTTAATAGTACGTTCCTGTGTGTTAAACTAGGATCATGGCTAGTCCATGCGCCTATCTCGACCTTGCTGGTGTAATCCAGAAGAATGCTAAGCATTAAGGGTACCAACTAAGATGCATGCTTTCGAAGGAAATTAGCGAATAATCTAATGGCTCGCCCGTTTTTCTTGAGGTTGACCGCAAAAGAGAAGAAGTTCAAAATACATTTTCGTATTTCTAGACATACGAGCTCCAACTGCCCAAAGTTCCCGGGTTTAGAAGAGCCAAGTCTGTCAGTAGAAATGTCACCAAACTCAATAAATGATTCACACCAGTAGGACACGAGCTGACATTGGATGGCTATTTCATGTGCATGTCATTTAGAGGTATTTTATATACAATAGGCGCTTATCTCCATTATCCCCATCCCAAGCTATGGCAAACTTTGATACCATATACACATTATACACTTGAAATTAGAAAAAAAAAAAAAAAAATGTACAATACAGAATACAGACACGTTTGAAACATCTCTGGATCTACTACATTTACCAAAGGCAATGTAATGGAATATCATATCGTGTGTTTCTAGTACATTGTTGTTCTTTCATATTCAGTAAGCTAGCAGGGCCAGCCTAAGGTAATTGGAGGCCCTCAGGCCGGTTTTAGGCTAATGCAACTATGCGGTCGCAGTGGATTACTAAATTGCAAAATATATACGAAAAAATCCTGGAAATCTTCTGAATTTATTAAATCTCAAGAAAACTCATAAAAATCTCCTGAAAAATTTGTGGGTGTCTTTGCGGAAAACGCCAAACCTACGCGCGATAAAAGAAAAAAGTCATTGTCAACTTTCATGTAATAAGATGTAATAATGGGGCGAATTTTCACCTTAATCGGAAGTTCCAATACTTTATTTACTTTTATAGACATTGGCATATAAATATGTCATAGGTTGCAAGGTTCGTAAAGTAAAGTTAATTTGATCGCAATTTTGTACTTAGTAAAGAATGAATACAATTCAAAGTCGAATTATTTTTCTAATACAAAATCCTTATTTTCACTTATTATCCTTATTCCCACACAAACTACGCCCCGCGCAATCATTTTCGCATAGGGCCCCGCAATTGTTAGGACCGGCCCTGCAGGCCATACGCGAAGCGAATAGGGATGCATTAGGCGAGGCGAATAGAGAGGCCCTGGGCGAAGCGAATTGGGACGCCTTAAGCGAGGCGAATAGGGAGGTATAGGCGAAACGAATAAGGAGACGAAATAGAATAGTCTGGCCCCAACTGAAATCGAAAAAAAAAAATTTAGTCGGAAAAAAAAATCGAATAATTATAAACCGTCCTGGATTTATAAATCAACAAATAAGTTAAATTCAAATAGGGCAGATAGCATCGGTGTGCTTATTGAGGTCATTCATGATCACCAGACTAGAACTAACTTTTCGACATTTCACGAAAGGAAAGAAACAATGGTCTTCCAACATCTGTAGTCTAACAAGTAGATCTAAACAATGGTCTTCTGTCATATGTAGTCTAATAAGTAGATGTAAACAATGGCCTTCTAACATATGTAGTCTAACAAGTAGATCTAAACAATGGTCTTCTATTATATGTAGTCTAACATATAGATCTAAACAATGGTGTTCTATCAATATGTAGTCTAACAAGTAGATCTAAACAAAGGTCTTCCAACATATGTAGTCTAACAAGTAGATCTAAACAAAGGTCTTCCAACATATGTAGTCTAACAAGTAGATCTAAACAATGGTCTTCTAACGTATGTAGTCTAACAAGTAGATCTAAACAAAGGTCTTCTAACATATATAGTCTAACAAGTAGATGTAAACAAAGGTCTTCTAACATATGTAGTCTAACAAGTAGATCTAAACAATTGTCTTCTAACATATGTAGTCTAACAAGTAGATCTAAACAATGGTCTTCTAACATATGTAGTCTAACAAGTAGATCTAAACAATGGTCTTCTATCATATGTAATCTAACAAGTATATCTAAACAATGGTCTTCTAACATATGTAGTCTAACAAGTAGATTTAAACAATGGTCTTCTAACATATGTAGTCTAACAAGTAGATCTAAACAATGGTCTTCTATCATATGTAGTCTAACAAGTAGATCTAAACAATGGTCTTCTAACATATGTAGTCTAACAAGTAGATCTAAACAATGGTCTTCTAACATATGTAGTCTAACAAGTAGATCTAAACAATGGTCTTCGAACATATGTAGTCTAACAAGTAGATCTAAACAATGGTCTTCTAACATATGTAGTCTAACAAGTAGATCTAAACAATGGTCTTCTAACATATGTAGTCTAACAAGTAGATCTAAACAATGGTCTACTATCATATGTAGTCTAACAAGTAGATCTAAACAATGGTCTTCTAACATATGTAGTCTAACAAGTAGATTTAAACAATGATCTTCTATCATAAGTAGTCTAACAAGTAGATCTAAACAATGGTCTTCTATCATATGTAGTCTAACAAGTAGATGTAAACAAAGGTCTTCTAACATATGTAGTCTAACAAGTAGATCTAAACAATGGTCTTCTATCATATGTAGTCTAACAAGTAGATCTAAATGTGAGCTTGCGCTCCCTGAGCTAGTTTTATATATATTTTTGTGTTTTCTATTTTTTTATAGGCTAGTGCCAAATGTATTATTTGTACTTCCGCTTTTTGTGTAAGTTAGGGTGGGGTGTATAAAAAGTTCGCCACGCTGTTTTAAAAACAGTTCAGTGTACAGTTGACCAGTGGTCAGTATAGTATGTCTGTGTGACAGCCGAAGATCTTTGTGGTCTGTCGTGTACTTATTTTATTCCTGTACCTGGGACGGTCTGTAAGTTTGCTATTGTTACTGCTTTTAGCTGCATAAAGTAACTGCTGTTTTAACTGTTGATTTTAACTGTTCTAGCCAGGCTGCTGTTGTAGATTTAATTTGTTTCTGTAGGTAATACTAGATACTAGTGTAGTGTTGCCTTAGAGTTCTATTAGTAAACTTAGTTATAGTCTGTTTCTGTTCTTAGTGAATAGATCTACAAATACTATAGTAAAGTACTAACTAAGGTGTTCTTTTTTAGTTTTAGTTATGAGTTGGTAGTAGTAGAATATTGTAGATCTAGACTAGTTTATTGTAGTTTGTTAGTGTAGATCTAGGTCTAGACTAGTGTATTAGTTTTAGTGATTTAGTTAGATAGTTGGGTTGATCAGTTTGTTTGGTTTGGTTAGTATTTAGTGGCGTTGAGTCAGATGGTTTTAGTTAGTATTAGTTGTTCTCGTTGTAGTGTATATATTTTATTATTGATTTATATTTTTGTATGTTAATAAAGTTTCGTTTGTTTATTTATCCTAACTAAAGTTTCGTTATCTTGTTTTCCTTTAGTTTAAATTAGTTATAGCTAGTTGTCTGGTTACTTAGGCGACTCTAGCCCCTTGGTCACCATACTGAGGTGCACAGATTGAGCCCACCCAGTAGCGCTAACATCTGCCTACTGTTGGTAAATTTTAATGTTGAGCAGAAGAGAAAAGGTATCTGAGGTTTTTGTACGAGTTAAGTTAGGCAGTGATAGGAAGTAGTGATAGTGGAAGTTTAGTTTTCCTTGAGCGTTTGTTAGAGAGGTTAGTAGGTTTTTTTTGTTGAGTAGTTACGTAGATGAACAGCGAGGCAGCAGCAGCAGCAATAATGCAGCCGTCTCAGACAGTGATTGTGGTACCAAGGACAGAGATGAGTATCCGGCGCTTCCATGGCGATGGTCCTGCCAGGGAAGTTGAAGAGTTCCTTCAAAGTGTTGATAGAGCCTGGAAGTCTCAACACATGGTACATCAAGAGGAAAAATGTGACTTCCTCTTTGCACATCTAGGTGAGGCAGTGAAGGCCGAACTTAGGTGTCACCCTCAGACAACAAGGGCATGTCCAGATGCCCTGATACAAGTTCTACTCTCCACTTATGGAGAAAGGCGGAGCATCAACTTCCTCATTGGGCAGCTTTTCAGAATAAGCCAGCACCCGAATGAGTCTGTCCGCACCTACTCACACCGTCTCCTTCAGGCATTCGAAGCACTCACTGACAGGCAGCGAGCTCTATCGGAAACTCCTTTCAGCGAGTCTATCCTGAGGGACCAGTTCGTAGAAAACCTCAGTGACAGGACCCTAAGAAGAGACCTGCGAGAGAGACTACTTGATAGGCCAGAAACCGAATTCCTCGCATTAAGAGACATGGCCATTAGGTGGGCACAGGATGAGGATGTCGCACCGCAAGTCAATCTCACATGCAGTGAGATAAAGATTGAAGGTCAGCTAGCTACTCTCTCCAAGCAAGTGGAGGAGCTTGCAGCCCAGATTGTGCGCCTACAACTTTCGGGGCCACAGAACTCTAACTGTCCCCACTGCAACCACCATCAACCTGATCAAATTAGCGGTAGAGTGAGACAGATTGCCTCACAACCAAAGCGCACCCTTAGCCAGAGGAGGCCTTTGATGAAGAACAGGAAATGCTACACATGTGGAAAACATGGCCATCTTGCAAGAAATTGCAGGCTGAAGAACATGTTCCAAGGCCAACAAGGGAAACGTGGGAACCGAGATAATCGCCAACACCACAGACGCAACTGCTCTAACTGTGGAAGCCGGGACCACTTCACCCGGGCTTGCCCTAATGTCACTGCAGCAGTGAGTCACGTTCAGGTTGCCTCAGTGGAACAACCACAGGCAGTACAACTTATACCTGCCCCCAAGTCAGCAGAATTGTCAGTTGATGTGCCACTGAATCCTAGAGGATCCAACACTGCAGTGGTCCACACAAGCCAACCCGCAGTGGCAGAAATGTTGTCAATGCATGCAGAAGTAGCCTCAGCTGATGCTACCCAAAACCATACGGAGGGTGATAGGGAAACACACACCTTCTTAGATTTGCGTCAGCCTGAATCCTCCCTTAATTCTCAGGATGATTCAGAAGGCCGTAGGAAAAGGAACAACCTTCTGAACATTGGATGCAGAGTTCTTGTCGAACAGAGAGTCAGAGGCCAAGGCAGAATGTTCATGCAGTATGAACCCTCGTGTTTTGTAATTACTGCAGTACCCAAGTATGCTTCTGGGTGGTACATCGTAGAAGCAGAAGATGGGAGTACTTACAGATATGTACGAGAGGAGGAAATGAAGTTCGTTTCCTCCCCTTACTAGCATGATTCTTGCATTTGTAATTTTTTTATTTTAATATGTTGATTGCATTTCTATTTATCAAGATGTATTAGTTTGTAGTCACTCTATGAGTACATGTTATCTACATGTTTTTGAAAAGCTTTTTTAAAGCTTAGTAGTTGCTATACCTATTTGAGAATGTACAGAATCAATAGTACTTTTTTTGTGTTTTAGCTGATGTAGTATATTCTTTTTTTTTTCTTTTGTCCTTTGAAAGCAATGTAATTTAAGTCATGTCATGGAGCTGTAATATTTTTGTGTCAAATAGATTTTAGTGTGTATTTTCTTTGATGGTAGAATATGTCAGCAGCTCATATGTAATGCATTTTAAGTAATTTGTTATTATCTTGTTTTGCGGGGACGCAAAAATTTAAGGCGGGATGAATGTGAGCTTGCGCTCCCTGAGCTAGTTTTATATATATTTTTGTGTTTTCTATTTTTTTATAGGCTAGTGCCAAATGTATTATTTGTACTTCCGCTTTTTGTGTAAGTTAGGGTGGGGTGTATAAAAAGTTCGCCACGCTGTTTTAAAAACAGTTCAGTGTACAGTTGACCAGTGGTCAGTATAGTATGTCTGTGTGACAGCCGAAGATCTTTGTGGTCTGTCGTGTACTTATTTTATTCCTGTACCTGGGACGGTCTGTAAGTTTGCTATTGTTACTGCTTTTAGCTGCATAAAGTAACTGCTGTTTTAACTGTTGATTTTAACTGTTCTAGCCAGGCTGCTGTTGTAGATTTAATTTGTTTCTGTAGGTAATACTAGATACTAGTGTAGTGTTGCCTTAGAGTTCTATTAGTAAACTTAGTTATAGTCTGTTTCTGTTCTTAGTGAATAGATCTACAAATACTATAGTAAAGTACTAACTAAGGTGTTCTTTTTTAGTTTTAGTTATGAGTTGGTAGTAGTAGAATATTGTAGATCTAGACTAGTTTATTGTAGTTTGTTAGTGTAGATCTAGGTCTAGACTAGTGTATTAGTTTTAGTGATTTAGTTAGATAGTTGGGTTGATCAGTTTGTTTGGTTTGGTTAGTATTTAGTGGCGTTGAGTCAGATGGTTTTAGTTAGTATTAGTTGTTCTCGTTGTAGTGTATATATTTTATTATTGATTTATATTTTTGTATGTTAATAAAGTTTCGTTTGTTTATTTATCCTAACTAAAGTTTCGTTATCTTGTTTTCCTTTAGTTTAAATTAGTTATAGCTAGTTGTCTGGTTACTTAGGCGACTCTAGCCCCTTGGTCACCATACTGAGGTGCACAGATTGAGCCCACCCAGTAGCGCTAACATCTGCCTACTGTTGGTAAATTTTAATGTTGAGCAGTAAGAATAGGTATCTCTCCACTCGCGCCTGCCTGACCTGCTCACATAAACAATGGTCTTCTAACATATGTAGTCTAACAAGTAGATCTAAACAATGGTCTTCTAACATATGTAGTCTAACAAGTAGATCTAAACAATGGTCTTCGAACATATGTAGTCTAACAAGTAGATCTAAACAATGGTCTTCTAACATATGTAGTCTAACAAGTAGATCTAAACAATGGTCTACTATCATATGTAGTCTAACAAGTAGATCTAAACAATGATCTTCTATCATAAGTAGTCTAACAAGTAGATCTAAACAATGGTCTTCTATCATATGTAGTCTAACAAGTAGATGTAAACAAAGGTCTTCTAACATATGTAGTCTAAAAAGTAGATGTAAATACATATCTTCTAACATATGTAGTCTAACAAGTAGATCTAAACAATGGTCTTCTAACATATGTAGTCTAACAAGTAGATCTAAACAATGGTCTTCGAACATATGTAGTCTAACAAGTAGATCTAAACAATGGTCTTCTAACATATGTAGTCTAACAAGTAGATCTAAACAATGGTCTACTATCATATGTAGTCTAACAAGTAGATCTAAACAATGATCTTCTATCATAAGTAGTCTAACAAGTAGATCTAAACAATGGTCTTCTATCATATGTAGTCTAACAAGTAGATGTAAACAAAGGTCTTCTAACATATGTAGTCTAAAAAGTAGATGTAAATACATATCTTCTAACATATGTAGTCTAACAAGTAGATCTAAACAATGGTCTTCTAACATATGTAGTCTTACAAGTAGATCTAAACAATGGTCTTTTAACATCTGTAGTCTTACAAGTAGATCTAAACAATGGTCTTCTAACATCTGTAGTCTAACAAGTAGATCTAAACAAAGGTCTTCTAACATCTGTAGTCTAACAAGTAGATGTAAACAAAGGTCTTCTAACATCTGTAGTCTAACAAGTAGATGTAAACAAAGGTCTTCCAACATATGTAGTCTAACAAGTAGATCTAAACAAAGGTCTTCCAACATATGTAGTCTAACAAGTAGATGTAAACAAATGTCTTCCAACATATGTAGTCTAACAAGTAGATGTAAACAAAGGTCTTCTAACATATGTAGTCTAACAAGTAGATCTAAACAAAGGTCTTCCAACATATGTAGTCTAACAAGTAGATGTAAACAAATGTCTTCCAACATATGTAGTCTAACAAGTAGATGTAAACAAAGGTCTTCTAACATATGTAGTCTAACAAGTAGATCTAAACATCCGAGAATAAACCTTGAAGAGACTTTGAGCCAGTTCTGCTGTGTTTCAGGTGTTTCATGTTGCTTCGCAATTTTTCCTAAAAAAAAAAAAAAAAAAAATCTGTCCTGTGCCAGGCTCCCACCAATTGGAGGCCCTAGGCGGCTACCTAGTTTGCTTTTGCCTAAGGCCGGCCCTAGAGCTTGAGAAAAACAAAAAGCGAGAAATCTTGGAGTTGTATTGGGTCTGTTAAAAATATCATATATCATTAAACTGATTAAAGAGTCGACCGAACATAAAATAGTTGATGTTTTTTTTTTTTGTAACTGATTTTCAAAACAAATTCTTATATTGTTTTCAATGCATGACAATGTTGGATCTAAGGGGCTTTAAGGTTTTCTGGATTTGCGGTTTAGAATTTAGAAAAAAACACCTCCCACCTAATCGAAATTTCTGGATCTGCGCTCGGTGTGATCTTAAGCAGCTGTTACAAAAAAGAACGAAGCCTTTAGATTTGGGTATATACTAACCAAAAGTAGAGCAATAAATTGTTTCTGCTCTAGTAGTTTCTCACATCTGCAATAATTTGTTCTCAGGTTCAAGGACAGGCACTTCCTTGTCAGCGGGACGCGGGAATGCGTAGGGTTCTGGTGAGCACACTTTTTTCCCCATAAAACATATGACGTCATCGTGTGTAAGAGTCATGTCCCGCCCTACTTAAAGGCTGACACGTGACCTGCTTGATTACTTTCGAGGAAAATGTCATATATCAAAATAGTGGGTAAAACATCCGGGTTCAAAGACTTGGACATGCGCAGCTTGATATTTCTGTGTTGGGTTTGTTTGGAGTTGTGATTGGATACGATTTGATGATGTTCCTGAGTAATAATAAGCAGCCTTAATGTCTATTTTAATTTAATTTTAATTTTTTTAAATGTATTCATACGCTAAAATTGTGTAGCTGTTGTAATCTAATCAGCCATTTTAATGGTAATAGTGTATGGCTAAATTTAGCTACATTTAATTTACAGGACGAAATTCTGGTAAAGTGTCATTCTAAAAAAACAGCACGGGAAGATGTGGCAACCTCCTGGCCAGATCAGAACTTCTTACATTAGGTTTTTTTCTATATAAACTTTTTTATTTCTGTTGTCCTTAATTGAGACTAATATTTTGACGCTCAGTGACAGAAGAGAAATAAACAGAATAATGAGAATATGAATTCACAAAATAAAGAATTCTTAGTTTTCAAAGCACACGCACACATATGTAAAACATACAAATATAAACCATAGGGAATCGCTTACGAGTTTGATGCAGGAGTTGCATCCTATGCATGTTGTATAATAAACAAACTTCTCTCCCTCTCCCACACCTCAATATTTACAAAAAACAAACAAACTTCTCTCCCTCTCCCACACCTCAAGATTTACAAAAAACAAACAAACTTCTCTCCCTCTCCCACACCTCAAGATTTACAAAAAACAAACAAACTTCTCTCCCTCTCCCACACCTCAAGATTTAAATGATAATAAAAAAATACACTTCTCCCCCCTCCCCCCAATAAAAGTAGTTTGAATTGTCCTCCCTTCCTCCAAATGATCTCATCTCTGCTGTATTTATTGTTGTGGGCATTGAGAATATACTACGTTGGGCAGGTCACCTTGAAAGAATGTCAGATTTCAGAGGAGCGAAAATCGTATTCAGGCAAAAAACAAAAGGCAGGCGACCTAAAGGCAGACCCCGAATGCGGTGCATTGATAATGTGGGGACAGATCTGCAACAGTTTGGGGTTAGGGCGTGGAGATGAAGGGCCCAGAAGAGATCTGAATGGAAGGTTGTGTTGAAGCAGGACATAGCCCACCATGGGCTGTAGCGCCACTGGGATGGATGGATGGAATGTCCCGTCCAAATGCATGAACTCGGCTCACCTTTGGCTTCTCAACCTATCTATCCAACTTTTTTCCTGAATGTTTCCAGCTGATGGTTCATGCTGATGCTGGAAAGCTTTGTCTGGGACTCAGCTAAAAACAAACTTGAAGATAGATGCAAGCTCACGACATCCTTTATTTATTTCTCTCTTTCTTCTAAGAATAACTCATATTCTCCTCTTTTCATCTCTCTCTCTCTCCCCCTTCACTCTCTCTCTCTCTCTCCCTCCACCCCCCCCTCTCTCTCTCTCTTCAGATGTAAAACTGTTCATATATTACCATATGATTGTTTCACTACTGTATATATGTGTGTGTGTTTCCACTTGAACCTAGAGCCATCAGCGTTGTTCTCTAGTTATAACACAAGGAAAGTACTTTCGGTTCCCAGTACATTTTACGACTTTCGAGAAAATTGAGGTCTGCGGTACTGTTTATGTTTTTAAAGGAAAGTTTAATCATAATGTTAATGGTAATCATATAGTTCAATACATTTAGCCTTTGTCTCAATTGTATTACTAACTGGCACCTTAATGTAAAAAAAAAACATTTCTTGAAAATTGACTTTGCCGAGAACTTTTACAAAATGAAAAATTTTAATTAGTTACATTTAAAGAAGGCGCTTGGTCATTTTGCTGGCGTTAATTGTTAATTATATAAACAGATTACATTTACATCATCTGAGCAAGATATGAAAGGCGCACTTTACTTCCGTTAAAGAAAAAAAAAACATTAGTAAACACAACCTGGGGGTGTAGACTTGATGTCGGAAGGGAAATGTTTGGGAGATTGTAAGTTTCCGAAATCTTATTGAATGTAAAAATGATGAGCTGTTCAGATCAGATATTTAAAGTTTTCTTTTGGTAAAACGTTTTGGCAGTCAATTCTCAATTAAAAATCTTAAAATCAAACATATTAGGCAATTGAAAACGGTTGGTGAAATCCCCCTTTTGAAAAACTGGTGACATATTTCCCGCCTTTTTCAGACGTTTCTACCCTTCAGACTCGTTATCGACACCAGGTTTTCGGGACTCAGTCTTGATACTAGTTCCTTCCCCTTAATCGCAATGCGCCCCCCCCCCCCAGCACTTTAAGAGACAAAGGCCAAAGAATTTTCAGACGACTAAAGTCTCTCGCGTGGCGGAAGTGACGTCATACGGCTAGACGTCTGCTTTTTGTCTAAAAGAGAATGAGGGGGGAAAATGTAGGACAGGAAGTAAATTGAAGCCCCTTCCATCCCTTTTCTTTCAAATTTCGACCAATTAGGAAATAGGAAACTACCAAAAGTATCGGAGTAACGCTGTGACTAATTATTTATATTTCTCAGAGATCGTCTGCAACTCTTTCCTGAAAAATTGTGTATGGGTTTCTATTCCGCTTTTATTTGCTGGTACTATTCTTTATTAACTTTGGTAATTTGGGACAGCCCATGTGATATTTAGATCTCGTTTAGGTGAAATGTTTTAACCTTAGCGCAATTACGTAAACAGTGCACCACCGTATCAAACTTATGCTAAATATCTTATGAATACTATAATCTACCCTTCTTTGCTTCGATAACTAATGTCATTTTAGGTGTTTTTTGAGCTATGGTAGATCACAGAAAAATGTGCTAAATACCTAAAAACTTTTAGTATGGAATTATTCTAGTAAGGATTGTTGTATACATCTCAGACGTTCCGCTCTATAGGAGAAAAATTTGAGGGGGGGTGGGGTGGATTTGGAATTTTGGTCCTTTCTCACCTATCAACATCGTCCGCCATCTGCAACTTTGGTCTACTACACTTCTGGCTTGTTTGTTTTTTTTTAACTGCATTATAAAATCTTTTCTTCAGTAATTTCAAAATAAGGTTTTGAAGCCAGGAGTCAACTTGAGGACATTTTTAAAGATTATTCACAGTTGGCGTCGTAAAGAAAATTTGAAACAAATTGACAACTCACATTCTTCAAATTGTTTCAATACGAAAATGAAACCATTTCAAAACTGCACCAAGATCTTTGGATTGAATGTTCTATGTCCCAAGAGATCACTATACCAAAATGTGCACTGGCCTAAGTAAGTACAAACAAAGTGGTGGAGATATCGCAGCTACCTGTTATCAACCAATGTGGTCATCCAAGAGTTCACGACAGAACTGTGTCCTTTGTGGACATGAACTCTTCCTGGGCACTGTTATAGTGTTGTTGTTATCTCTAGCTCATCGTCCTTCTCTCTGGGGGGGGGGGGTAACTTTCTGTGTCACGAGGGACTGGACAATGGTTCTCACACAGTTTCGATGTATACTGCAAAGCTATATAAGACGTTATAATGTTATAATGGGCTTTAAATTAAGCGATGAAAGCCTGAGCATTAGTTATGGTCGGAACAATGTCGCATTCCCCCCCCCCCTTCTAAACGACAGCAAATATCCGACAATAATGGTATTGTAGCGGACTGCTTATATGGGCATTCGATACCCCATTGGGCCGGAAGGGCCGCATGAATACCAGTAAATTGTTTTAAGATTTAATAATATTCTCTTTAAAAAAAAACACACGTCGAGCGTCGTGATTTAAAAAACAAATAAA
The DNA here is from genome assembly GCA_036873155.1 of Biomphalaria sudanica. Classification (NCBI taxonomy): domain Eukaryota; kingdom Metazoa; phylum Mollusca; class Gastropoda; family Planorbidae; genus Biomphalaria; species Biomphalaria sudanica. The sequence continues at coordinate 684,285 of JAZGLO010005605.1, read as the reverse complement.
AATCCTTACAAGACGTCAATTCCTTATACAAACTAAACGATAGACAAGAAACTTATGGCTTTTATTGTGACAGAGATCGACGTGAGTGTGAACATATTCGAAGGAATCTATATAGGGACCAACAACAACGTTCCAAGTCCTATAGAGGACACGTCCTGTTACATACGAATACTTATTGCATGGATGGGTGGAGTTTGATCTCGAGTTGGCCCCGCTACAAAGCTCTTCATAAACCACAAGTATTATCTTGAACAGTGGAGCGATGTGTTGAGTGGAATCAAAATGCAAAAGAATAGAAAAAGAAGGAGCAGAAAATAAGTCAGATAAAAAAAGAAATTATTATTGGAATCCTGTGCAAAGAAATGTAGCAAAATTAATTTTTTTTTCTCGCAAGCTCTAGAGATTCACAAATGCATCAATGAACAGGCTCAACGCCGTAAGACGACAAAGATATAGAGTCGAAAGACAAAGAGGCTTTGCTCAAATATGAAACAATCTTTGTTTTACTGAACGTAAAGATATTGAATTACCTTCAAACTAGTGAACTATTCTATGTGTGTAACGAGCTATAAGATGCAGACAGTCAAACTAGGTTTACAAGTTATTGAGTAAACAGTCAGTATATGACTTTGTTAGTACAGTTCTCCTTTCAGACCTTACGATCTATAGGGATAATGATGTTAAGGTCATCTGTTTCTTCGGCCAACAGTTAACGAGCATGGTGTCACGTGGCCAGCACAACGACCAATCGTCTTTACTTTTCCCAAATAAAGTCAGGCAGACTTTTGAGCTGGGTGGACTTAGGGGCGCCTTAAAATTTTCCGAAATTAAAAATCTCAGTCTTCACCGAGATTTGAACCCAGGACCCAGGTTCGGAAGCCAAGAGCTTAACCACTCAGCCAAAGAGCACCCACGACCTTTTAAGATGGGCAGTTAAATAATGAAGGAGGAGTTATATTTGTAAATTGAGGTCCATATGCCAGAGAAACTGGCGAGTAGTGAAACTGAATCATAAACACTGTGTTAATTGGTGGAGGATCTTCAGATGTCTTGAATATAAATGTCAAGTACATGTATATGTTCATGTATGTAGTAGAAGGTACTTTAGACAGATATATTTATAAAGAATTGTCAACAGGCAATAGATTTTTTAGTTTGTGAAGCCATCCCCCACCCAGTGCAGTTAATCCGGCCTTGGTTATGACCACTGTTTCATTAAGCTTGATTTTCATGCTGTGACAGTCATTGGAATGTCAAGTATACTTTCCTAACTAAAAACAAATTAGATCTAGATCTAGGTTTACAGGTTCATGGTGAACCTGATTGACCATTAACTTATTTCACTCAGCAGGTTTTATAGAAACATCTTTAGCCGATGACCTGTGACAACCACAGTTGGCATTGACCTGAATGTAGAGCTCTACTGACTAATGACTAATACCCACATGCCCAGAGTGTCTGAAAATATTGAGGAACAATAGTGCCCAGTGGCGGGGGAATTACGGGAGATGTGTGATCAGGTCAGTCAGCAGAAAGCTCTATTTTGTTCTTTTGCAAGTAGCAATTAACACATTTCAGTACTGGTTTCATTTATAGCAAACGATAAACTGTTCCTGGGTTTAGGAAAAGATAATTCGGCATTGTGATTTTCTGATCGTTTTTTTGTTTTGTTTGTGTTTTTTGTTTGTTTTTCTTTCGTGTGTACATTTCTCCCGACTCTATTCTTCTATGATAGAAAGGTATAGGTTTAAAAGGTAATTTTTCTTCAATTCAATGAATGACCTATGGGGAACATTTTTTTTTTATCCAAGTGCGAAATTAAATGATAACCCCCCAAAAAATCCCTCTCCCCGGCAAACCACACTTCCCCATTTGATTAATCTTAAAAAGTTTTGGATATATTGGTTAATCCTCTCCACCTTTTCAATGTAAGATCTTAATCCTGTAAAATTCTACCATCATTCGAATTAATTCTGTAAAAATACCCTTCCTCTCTGTGGAGCGTGGTGGCCGACTGTAAAAGCACTTGGTTTCCGAACCGAGGGGGTCTCAAATTTGAATCAACTGGGATTTTGAACTTCGAGATTTTTTGACACTCCTGAGTCCATCCAACTCTGAAGTGTACTTGACATGCTCTAGGGAAGTAAAAGCGGTTCGTCGTTGTGCTGGCCACATGACACTTTCGTTAACCGTCGGTCATAGAAACAGATGAGTTTTAAACAATCCCCCCCCTCACTAGATCTAAAGGAGATACTTATACCCCTTCTACGTCGTTACCCAAGGGAAATTGTTTTAAAAAAAAAATACGGAGCACTTGGACCACCATTAGTCAGCTTACCTAATTTGTAAGGTCCAAATTTGAATCAACTGGTAAAAAAAGAGACTTAACAGTTTTTCAGCACTCCAGTTTTAGGTGGAAATATATGATGTAAAAAAAAGTCTACCCCCTCCCCCCATCCATTTATACATTACAGTTCTCTCCTCCTGAGTGTATAGATTTTATAACCCCTCAAACCTTTTTTTTTCATGACCCGCCCCCCATTTTCGTTCATTTTACCCTCCCCCCCCCCAACCCTTTTAAATCTGCCATATCTATTGTCTTGCCCTTATTGGTAATGTAACTAGGGTTACATCCGAGCGAACCAGTCCTTTCTGGATGCCCCGGTCAAACTTGTTTATGTCCTGGAAACTATTTGATATCGTTGGTGGGGTGGGGGGTGGGGGGCTTGATAGTGCAAGGAAAGGGGGTTGATGTAAGGTTACGAAGGTCAAAGCTCAAACTATACTAATTAACAAACTGTTACGCGCTAAAAGTTAAGTGCGTTGGTGATATCTTGAGATATCTTGATGTAGGAAAAAGAAAGATACCGCACTGCTTTAAAGCTTGGAAGAAATTAATTCAACCTTTAAGTTCGGATGAACAGGGACTAGGCTGTGTACTTTTATTGTTGTTTACGATTGCAGTTTCGCATGAGGACAGGAAAAACTTAATCCTAACTTTTCGTCAGAGAGCCTCTTTGGTCACGTGATGGGACATTCACGTCATTTTGAGTTCCTGCTGTCAGCAGACGATGTCCAGGCTCTGACCTCGTCCTGCCAGATGAACCATAGTCGTTGTACGACATAAGAGTTGACATACAACAAGCGCCACATAGGATAGTGCGAGTGTACGAATGTTTCCTGGGGAGCAATACTAGAAATGTTTGCTAACATTTTCAACTTTAATAGTTTCCTACTTCTGCCGACTGTACCATTGTTATGGGGTGTGTGTTTCTATGGTGACGGAGGGAGAAGGTTAGCGATTGGTTGTGAATGATGTAACATAGTTGGCATTGTCGTCTTATTAGGACCGAGTATTCAAAACGTGAGACTGAACAGTTGTGTTATAGTAATGAATTAGATTTTGTAAAAAAAATAAATAGCCTATTATTACTTAAGTCTACTACCTTTATTTCATTTTAACACAAGTTGATTTTGTGTATGTTATAAATAAAATTATATTTAGTATTGTTTAAAGGGAAGTTATTCAATTCATTTCAAGTTTTATTAGCTAAGATATAATACACCTACAATGGTTTAGTTGTCTACCAGCAGTTTGGTGCTACAAGTCAACTACCGGTAACAATTAGCACTAAGACAAAGAAAAAAATATATAATGTAATACTGTTGACTCTTGATAGTTCGACATTTCTTAATCTGACACACTTAGTAATCTGACAAACTCAGTAATCCGACACACTCGGTAATCTGACACACTCGGTAATTCGACACACTCGATAATCTGACACACTTGGTAATCCGAAAGGCTATGAAAGCAAATTACAGTCAGTAGTAACGAAGCAGAGGAGCTAAAAACTCAAAAAACATAGAATCTACATTTTGTAAAATTAATACCACCTCAACATCCCTAATAATAGGCAGCATTTACAGACCACCAAATTCTAGTTTAGAATACATGCAGGAACTATGTAATCAGATTACTACACTTAAAGAGACAAATAAAAATGCAGTTTTTTGGATTATGGGTGACTTCAACCTACCTGATATAAATTGGAAAACACTAACCATAGATAAACACCAAAACCTTAAGGACATAAATGAGCTTTTCATAGAAACTTTACACAACCTAAGTTTAGATCAAATCATTAAAAAGCCAACTAGATTAAACAACACATTAGATCTCTTCTTAACCAACAGACCTGGATTAGTAGTTGATTATGATATTATCCCTGGTCTATCGGACCATGAGATCATAAAAATACACAGTCAGATAAAAGCAGTAGCCAATACAAAACCCAAAAGAAAAATCTTACTCTGGAATAAATGTAACCTAACACAACTACACCAAGCTGCATTAAACTTTTAACAAACATTCTTATTAGAAAAAGACATTAACCAACCAGTCGATGACCTCTGGAATTTCATTAAAAACCATCTTAAAAGCATTATAGAAAATCATATACCAACTAAATACACATCAAACAAAATAAATAAATGCTGGTTTAATAATAGATTAAAGAAGCTTTGTAAACAGAAGGAAAACCTATATAGAAAATTTAAAGAAACCAAGGCAGAAAGAGTTTACAAAAAGTATATAAAAATTAAACACCTAACCCAAAAAGTAAGCAGACAGCTGCAGAGTGAATACATAAACAATGTAATATCTAAAGATAACAACAAAAACCTATGGTCATACATTAAGTCTAAGAAAATGGAAACAACAGGCATAGCGCCATTAAAAGATGAACATAACATAATACATAATGATAATGAAACTAAAGCAAACATCCTAAACAAATACTTTGCATCAGCATTCTCAGCCCCAGGAGACAAAGACATATTTCTTAATTTGAACCAAGTAGACAACATAGAAGATTTAGTAGTACAAGAAAATGGAATTAAAAAACTATTAGCCAACACCAAACCAAATAAAGCGTCTGGACCTGATGGTATTCCAGCTAGATTACTCAAAGAACTAAGCAATGAGCTAGCCCCAGTGTTCAAAATACTCTTTCAGGCATCGCTTAACCAGGGCAGAGTACCAAAGGACTGGAAAGAAGCTAATGTCACCCCCCTATTTAAAAAGGAGAAAAATCTGATCCAGGAAACTACAGACCAGTATCACTTACCAGCATCACATGTAAAATACTAGAACACATAATATGTAGCAATATCATAAACCACTTAGACAAACATAATGTCCTCACCCCATACCAACATGGCTTTAGGAAATATAGATCATGTGAAACACAACTAATAGGACTAATTGATGATTTTTCAAAAGGTTTAGATAATAGTGAACAAATAGATGCTATCTTACTAGATTTTTCCAAGGCTTTTGACAAAGTTCACCACCATAGTTTGCTTAAAAATTAAAATATTTCGGCATTAACGGTCCACTGCATCAGTGGATTAAAGATTTTTTGATAGGGAGAGAACAAACTGTAATAATAAATGGCTCTAAATCAACACCAATAACAGTAAACTCAGGTGTACCTCAAGGAACAGTCTTGGGTCCACTACAATTTTTTATTTACATAAATGATTTACCAAATTGCATTAGTTCAGGAACAAAAGTCAGATTATTTGCAGACGATTGCATAATATATAGAACAATAAAAACAAAACAAGACAAAGATATTTTACAAAGAGAATTAGATGAATTACAGAAATGGGAATCAAATTGGAGCATGTCTTTCCACCCAGAAAAATGTCAGTTGTTAAGAGTAACAAAAAAACTAAAACAAATTAATTCCACTTATCTTATTCATGGCAAACCAGTAACACAGACTAAAAACTCAAAATACCTAGGTGTTATAATAAATGAAAAACTGTCATGGAATCCACATATTGATGAAACTATAAAAAAATCCAACAAAGCATTAGGGTTTATTAAAAGAAATTTGTATAAATCAAATAAGAACATAAAACTAAAATGTTTTTTAACCTTGGTTAGGCCAATAATAGAATATGCATCCACCGTGTGGGACCCCTCAACTCAAGAAAACATTAAGAAACTGGAACAAACACAAAATAGAGCAGTGAGATTCATAACAAACGAATATTCACATTTGACTAGGGTAACACCATTAGTAAAATCACTAAATTTAGAAAGCCTTCAGGACAGAAGACTCAAAAGTAAAGTAGCAATTATACATAAAACACTGAACCATAATCTTCAAATACAAAAACAAAATTTAATAAAATACTCTGAAAGACACAAAAATAAAGGCACATTCCTCGTCCCATATGCTAGGACAAATTTGTACAAATACTCCTTCTTCCCTAGTGCTATTAGAGCATGGAATGGGTTGCCTGAGCTAGCCAGAAAAACCAGTGACTTGGCAGAATTTAAGTCATTGGTTAATATGCATGACTAAATGCATGACGCGTAGGACGTAATCATCTTCTTTTTTGAAGTAACGTCTGTATTATATAAGATAAGATAAGATAAAGTGAGACTAATCGTCTTTGAAGGCCTGAACACTGACCTGTCACGTGGCATCCTATGGTCAGGCAGGGGAGGCCAATAGCTTGTTGCCACGTCAATGGCCTGACGTATTGACCAGTGATGTGGCAATGAGCTATTTGTCTCCACTGCCCACAGGTTGCGACTTCGTAGGTCAATTTTGAGGCTTCTATAACGATTGGTCTCAGCTGCAAACACGTATTTGTGGTGCGAAGGTCATGACCTGATTTTAATTACGTTTTTATCTTTAAAGACCTTCCCCAAATAGCCAGGACAAAATTCATAACAATCACTAGTATTGATTTGTACAAGTCTCACATTCGGAGTCGGCAAAATCTTCACGGTCGGATAACGGCTCTATCGATTTTCCTAGAAATATGACACGTCTTCTGATATTTTAGTGGGAAGCGTGGTCGAGAGGCTGAGTACGCTCGAACTTGGCTTGGCTACCTATGAAGGGGGCTCGAGGTTCGACACCCGACTCGAGCAGAGTTGTGTTTTTCTGGGCATCCAAATGCAGCACGGAAAACCCTCTCCCAGATACCTCCTTCCACCTGGTGAGATTGGATCGTAGCGCTCTGAGCATGCTATAAGCATGAAAGTAGCGTTATATAAAAGCTATAATTACATTTCCACTCGTCTCCTCTATTCATTCAAGAGTTTAATTAATTTAATGTTTTGCGCATCGTCTTCTAAATCTAGACATAAAGGGTATCATTGGAATATTTTTTTTCTCTGGGTGGGGTGGGGGGGGGGGGGACGGGGGATAGGGTGGTGTAAAAAAAAATCTTTTTTTTTTTAATCTAACATTCGTTGGCTATATAAGATTGTCTTTTTAGACGAGTATTTTTATGTTTTTTCTGGTCATTATTTTTCATATGCCATTATTGTATACTGTAGTTTGTATATTTTGTAGAATGTAGGTGCGAATAAAGTGTACAGGGCATGAAAGCTGAAATCATTCGATTTGTATTTTTTGTATCTGTCCTCTTTTTGTTTAGTTCATATTGTTTTATTATGTACATAGAATGGTCTTGACACATACAATGATAGCCCGTGAAGTACAGCTAAACTTTGAGAATCCAACAGTCCTCGATCCAGTTACCGCTGAACTATTAAGAGTCAACTGCATACATCTAACCAAAAAAAAAAAAACAATACTATTGAGCATGTTGTGACTGCGCATAACATGACCTATAGCAGTACACACCACAAGGTCATGCTGGTCTTTCACACCCCAGATCCAACTGGTCCACGTGATGGTATTATTATGTACCGTCTGATTCTTCTTTTTTTCTTTCCAGTAACTATCTTACGAAATGACCTTATAGGTTTTCCCGCCTCCTGCACAAATAGATTATAACGTATCTACATATACACACTGTTTACACACATACGCATTCATCTACACAGACCACGGAATCTCAAAGGATGACATGTTGTTGTTTTTCTGGCACTTATTACTTGAGTTGGTGGCCCTAATAAATTAACCATTATTCCCGCGTATTTCCGGGGGGGGGGGGGGAGTTTGATAGGAATAGAAAGATGGGCGGATTTAAGGAAGGCCAGTCGGGGCTACTGCCCAGGGGACAGCAGCTTTCCATTTTGTTTTCACTTTAAATCTTACAGTTGGCAACACTGTCGTTAGAAGTTTTTGCGTATAGCGTGCTCGTAATATACAAAAGCAGCTCCGGATTTAAGGCAGTGCGTATATAAACAAAATACATAAAAAGAAGGAAATGAGATTAACTCTTACAGGTACACAATTTCTTTCTTCTAAAAGTAGTTGACATGCTTTTAGATAGAAGTACTATAGTCATTAAGTGGATTTTAATTTAAGCTTTCGAAAAAGTGTAAGAACTTTGGCATCCACAAAAATCCTGCCCCGGGGCCTCCACATACTTAAATCCGGCCCTGTGTAGATAGGACGGATTAATATCAGTGCAGCCAGTCAGGGCGTCACTGTTTAAAGAGGCCCTCCACAAACTTTAGAAATAGAAAATGTAAACACACGCATGCAAAAATATTTTTATAAAAAAAATAGGAAAATGAGGTTAAATAAATTTCAATGTGTCAATTATCCTAAAATTCAAGTAAGTCCATTTTCACAAAGCCCCCAGCAAAAAAATAAATAAAATAGGGTTTCCACAAAAGCCTTGACCAAGGCCTCCTGTCACGTATTACGAATTGAATTCTACTTTTAAATGGCTTGCCTAGGGGAACGTGACAATAGAAAAGGAGTTGTGTCACTTATCTTAAGTCTGAATTTAATCAAAGACTTACAATGAATAACAAACAAAAAAAAAATGACACAAGAAATCGGAAGGTAAACTATCAACTTAATGTTTAATCAAATATAAAGTTACAAGAAAGAAAAAATAAACATTTACTCAATACAGAATTGATGTGTTGACCAAAACCCTTTTACAAAAATGGCATGTAAAAATATTACAATACAAGAGTTTGAAAATATAATTACAAATACAAGCAAGGCCTTGAATAAAAAAAAAACTTACACGATCAAGTGGTATACCACGCACGGGTAACGCAATGTCTCCGCTATTCTGTCCCACGGCTGTCTCCGTATGTCTGTCTGTCAACGTTACGCGAGCGGTCTTATATAATCTACCGCGCGTCGATATCTCGTAATTTCTAGAATAGAAAGTCATAAACACCCAGATCTAGAACGCTCTTCAAAGAGACAGAAAAAAAAACACCCTCCTTTCAACCAGAGGTACACACACAGGTCAAGGACCGGTCACTGTCTGTGTGGCTTGACGAATAAAATAAAAAAAAACTTATTACACAAGGGGCAGACAACCTACCCGTCTCTTGACCGCAACAGGTCAAAGAAAGAAAAAAACAACGCCTAGATACGTAACACCTCCCCCCTAAAAATAAAAAGTTTACATTTCCACGAAATGGAAATCTTTTTAGAACTACAAAAAAAATATTTACATTACAGAATGTATTTATCATGATATATATAAAAAAATATATACATCAAAATACTTTTTACAATCTAGACAAGGCATCGGCGATAACATTTTCGCTGCCTTTTATGTGTTTAAGATCTAGGTTGTACTCTTGTAAAAATAAACTCCACCTAAGAAGTCGTTGGTTCTTGCCAGACATTTTGTGGATAAATGTAAGGGGATTGTGGTCAGTAAATACAACCAGTGGCCATCTGGACCCACTGATATAAAAATCAAAGTGTTGTATAGAAAGAATCAACCCAAGACATTCTTTTTCCACAGTAGAATAATTTCTTTGATGTCTATTAAATTTCTTGGAAAAGAAACAAATAGGATGCTCTACTTGGAAATTATCTTCTTGGTAAAGGACTGACCCAACACCTGTGTCACTGGCGTCAATAGCTAACCTAAAAGGTTTTCCGAAGTCAGGAGCCATCAAAATGGGGGAGCTAGATAATATCTGCTTGATTTGGTTAAAGGCTTTCTGACATTCATCCGTCCAAGTAAATCGGACGTTCTTTCTCAGGAGGTTTGTTAAAGGACTGGCAATGACAGAAAAATTTTCGCAAAATTTTCTATAATATCCAGACATTCCCAAAAATCTTCGGAGTTGTTTCCGATCAGCAGGGATAGGGAAAGCTTGGATAGCTTCTACTTTGGCCATTACAGGTTTCACCTGGCCTTGTCCTACAATATGGCCTAAGTATTGGATTGAAGCCTGGCAAAAATCACTCTTACTCAGGTTTACAGTAATTTTTGCATGTAACAGTTTAGTAAAAAGACAATGCAGTTGTTTACAATGGCTAGAAAAATCTTGGCTAAAAATTACTACATCGTCTATGTATGCGTGGCAATTCTCCATGTCAGCAAGCAGGGCATTTATCATTCTCTGGAAAGTGGCAGGAGCATTCTTCATGCCAAATGGCATCACTTTGTATTGGTACAGACCATCAGGGGTGACAAAGGCGGAGATTTCCTTTGCCCTATCAGTCAGGGGAACCTGCCAATAACCTGAAAGTAGGTCTATTTTGGTGATGTACTTAGCGTCACCAATACGATCTATGAGATCGTCTATCCTAGGGATAGGAAACGAATCGGTCTTTGTTACAGCATTTACCTTACGGTAGTCTGTACAAAAACGATAAGTCTTGTCCTGTTTAGGTATCAAGACACATGGGGAGCTCCAGCTACTGGAACTTGGTTCAATGAGGTCATTTTCAAGCATATACTTGATTTCTGACCTAAGTATGGCAAGTTTTTCAGGGTTAACCCTGTAAGGATGCTGCTTGACTGGAGTAGCCTCGCCAACATCTACATCATGCATTATAACATTAGTCTGTTTTGGTACATCAGAAAAAATGTCATTAAATTCATTAATGAGCTTCATGATAACTGGCCTTTCTGTCGAAGACAGATGAGACAGTTTTACATCCAAATTCTGTAATACAAAAGAATTAGGTATTTTGTATTGTCCAAATTTCTCCTTTACAATATCATCATCAATAGGAGAAACATGGCTATTTGAACAACTTTTGACTGTATTTAAAACACAATTACTCTTATCTGAGTGATCTGGCCGAGATACATAAGGCTTCAGCATGTTTATATGACATAGCTGAGTCTTTTTCCTACGGTCAGGAGTTTTGATTGTATAATTGAGGTCACTAATTTTGGTCTCAATTTCATAGGGACCAAAATATCTGGCTTGCAAGGGTTGACCTGGTATGGGCAAAAATACAAGCACCTTATCCCCGGGAGAAAATTCTCTAACACGGGCCTTTCTATCATACCAGCGTTTCATGCTGGATTGGGTGTTTTGTAAGTTATTTTTGGCCAGAACACAAGCATCATAAAGTCTAGTTTTAAACTTAATTACATAGTCTAAAAGTCCTTCAGTGGCTGTTGGTGACAACAAAGTCTCTTTTATACATTTCAAGGGACCGCGCACCGAATGGCCAAAGACTAAGTCAAAAGGGCTGAATCCCAACGATTCCTGGACGGATTCACGGGTTGCAAACAGCAGCATGTGGATTCCTTCGTCCCAGTCTTTTTCGTGCTCAAAGCAATAGGTTCGGATCATGTTCTTGAGGGTCTGATGGAATCGCTCAAGAGCGCCTTGCGACTCGGCATGATACGCACTCGACATGCAGTGTTTGATGCCCAACTGAGTCATGACTTGCTTGAAAAGATTGGCCGTGAAATTCGTTCCTTGGTCCGATTGGATGGACTTTGGTAGACCAAATAGAGTAAAGAACTTGATTAAGGCCTTTACAATGTTTGATGCTTTTATGTTCCTTAGAGGAATAGCCTCAGGAAAACGAGTTGAAGCACACATAATGGTCAACAGGTATTGGTTGCCAGCTTTTGTCCTTGGGAGAGGACCAACACAGTCAATAAGTACTCTGCTGAAAGGTTCTTCAAAGGCTGGAATCGGCTTCAGAGGAGCAACAGGGATCTTTTGATTTGGCTTGCCAACCATCTGACAGACATGACAGGATCGGCAGTACTGGATGACATCTTTCTTCAAACGTGGCCAGAAGAAGTGTGACATAATCTTGTGGTATGTCTTGTGGATGCCGAGATGACCTGACATTGGTGTGTCATGAGCCAGATTCATGATGTACGCTCGGTATCTTTCTGGTAACACGATTTGATGGCATATTCTCCATTCTTCTTCGTTGGATGCGTCTGGAGGTTTCCATTTCCTGAAGAGCATATCATCTTGGATGTAGTAGCACGTTGATGCTAGCTCTGCCTCTTGTGATGTCATTGCGGTTTCTCGGAGTTTGGCGAGCTCTGGATCCTTCTTTTGGTCCTCAATCAACTGTTTTCGAGTTGATGCCGGCTTTTCAGAATTTGGCGTTGGTTCTTCTTCAAGAGAAGCAAAGAATGTGGTGCTCAAGTCCACATCATCTTGGTAACTGTTGGCTTTGATGACGTTTTCTTCTTGAGATGCTTTCAACCTCATTGCCCTTGTTACTGCACACGCTGGATATAACTCTAGGTCTTCCTCGGGTGTGGCAGATAAGTCGGGTGTTTGAGTGACGATGGGTTCGGCTATCACCTTTCCACCTGCTAAGTCATTGCCTAACAGCAACGAGATGCCTTCCAATGGTAATGTTGGTCGGACACCTACAACAACCGGTCCAGTAATGAGATTTGACTTTATGTCGATTAGATGTAGAGGCACATCTATACATCCAAGCTCTACGCCTCGTAACAGGATGCTCTTCCCAGTCGATGATGATTTAGACAAGGGCAAGATACCCTCTAAAAGTAACGATTGTGAGGCACCTGTGTCTCTCAAAATGGTGATAGGTCGTAGACTTGTAGAATCACCGGGTAGTGATACAAATCCTTCCGAAATGAAAGGCTTAAAATCCTCTAATAAAACATCAATTTTGGTTGATGCAGACTGGACTTGGGTCGAACTCTCGCTGGAGTCATTGACATCTCTAGGAGACGCAGTGGAGAAACTCTTTCTTGAGTCAGTAGAACATCTTGTGGATGTATTTGGAGAACTCTTGATGGAGTCATTGGAACATCGGGGTGATGTCTTATGGGAACTCTTGATAGAGTCATGGGAACATCGGGATGATGTATTATGGGAACTCTGGATAGAGTCATTGAAACATCGGGGTGATGTCTTATGGGAACTCTTGATAGAGTCATGGGAACATCGGGATGATGTATTATGGGAACTCTGGATAGAGTCATTGGAACATCGGGGTGATGTATTATTGGAACTCTGGTTAGAGTCATTGGAACATCGGGGTGATGTATTAGGTAAACTCTTGTTTGAGTCATTGGAACATCGGCTTGATGTATTTGAAAAACTCTTGTTTGAGTCATTGGAACATCGGCTTGATGTATTTGAAAAACTCTTGTTTGAGTCATTGGAACATCGTAAAGATGAATTTGAAGAACTCACTGTTGAGTCATTTGAACACCGTGGAGACATTTTCGGAGAGTCTTGTACAGTCAATACATTTGAAACAGGTGGTGTCGAGGTATTCTTGATATGACTTGAGGATGAGGGAGTAAACCTCGACGACCACTGTACTGTGCAAGCGCTGACTTTTGAAGGAGCTTTTTCGTTTCTCTTCCTCAGTTTCCAACAATCGTCAACTTTATGGCCTTCTCGTTTGCAGTAGGAACAAGTAGCTTTACTTGTAGTAGGTTTTCTGTCATTTGTACTGCTGTTCTTGATGGAGTTGCTAGCAATGGACTCAGGCTGTTTGACTTGTTTTGGCTTGACATCCGTCGTATACTTGGCAAATTGATGTGATATTATATAATCGTCTGCCAACACTGCAGCCTTGTGCACATCTTCCTCGCCACGATCAGCTATATGCGTACGGACGTCCAGCCGCACACAACTCTTGAACTCTTCCATCAGCATTAGGTTCTTGAATTTTGCAAAGTCGGTGCCGATTTCCCTGGAAGTGAGCCATTTCTCAAAGCGTCGCTCCTTTTCCCGCAGGAATTCTACATGGGTTTGGCCATCCGATTTGCGACAATCCCTGAACTGCTTTCGGTAAGCTTCCGGAACAAGTTCATATGCCTTAAGAATTAAGGCCTTAACAACATTATAATCTTTTTGTTGTTCAATGGTCAAAGAACAAAATACCTCTGCAGCTCTACCAGTCAAAACTGTTTGCAGCAAAGTGGGCCACAAAGTTTCAGGTACATTAAAATTTTTCACAGCAAGTTCAAATTGTGGAAAATAATTGTCAATTGTGGCTTCATTAAAGCGTGGAATTATTTTCAAAAATTTTGTTGCTTCAGCAGTATGACTGGCAGGGGAAGAATCTGGTCTTACATTAGCAGCTAACTCTAATTTTTTTAACTCTATTTGTAATTTCATTTCCATTTCTTTCTGCTCTCTAGCCGCTGCAAGCTCTAATTCTTTTTGTTTAATTTCTCTCTGCTCTCTAGCCGCTGCAAGCTCTAATTCTTTTTGTTTAATTTCTCTCTGCTCTCTAGCCGCTGCAAGCTCTAATTCTTTTTGTGCGGCCTGTTGTTTAATTTCCTTCTCTTTTAAAGCTAACTGGGCTTCTATTTCCATTTGTTTTAATTTTATCTGAAGTTCTAAATCTGATTTACCCTCATCGGGTCTAAGGGTTTCTAAAAGGTCTTCAGAAAACACTTCCTCGTCTACATAATGGATTACAATGTTATCTCTGATTTCTTGTTTAAGGGCATTTGATTTTATTTTTAACCCTAAATGTTTAGAAATAAGGACCAGTTCCTTCCTAGTAAAAGCATCAAGCTCTTCCACAGAGGGATTTGCAAGAAAAACCTGAATATCCATGACTAACTAGCAACTATTACAAGCAAAAATATGTATACAATGTAAATATACAGTACAAAATCAGTACAACAAAAAAAAACCTTAAGAGAGTTTGGTCAATACTATTGATACTTTACTTCCGACTCTTTGAACCAAAAAAAATTTTGTTAAAGTCAACTTCGCCTTTACAAAATTACTCAAGTAAGACGAAAATAGGTTCAGAAAAATATCCGGGACGAAAGCCCTCAAACTTCTTTTGTCACGTATTACGAATTGAATTCTACTTTTAAATGGCTTGCCTAGGGGAACGTGACAATAGAAAAGGAGTTGTGTCACTTATCTTAAGTCTGAATTTAATCAAAGACTTACAATGAATAACAAACAAAAAAAAAATGACACAAGAAATCGGAAGGTAAACTATCAACTTAATGTTTAATCAAATATAAAGTTACAAGAAAGAAAAAATAAACATTTACTCAATACAGAATTGATGTGTTGACCAAAACCCTTTTACAAAAATGGCATGTAAAAATATTACAATACAAGAGTTTGAAAATATAATTACAAATACAAGCAAGGCCTTGAATAAAAAAAAAACTTACACGATCAAGTGGTATACCACGCACGGGTAACGCAATGTCTCCGCTATTCTGTCCCACGGCTGTCTCCGTATGTCTGTCTGTCAACGTTACGCGAGCGGTCTTATATAATCTACCGCGCGTCGATATCTCGTAATTTCTAGAATAGAAAGTCATAAACACCAGATCTAGAACGCTCTTCAAAGAGACAGAAAAAAAAACACCCTCCTTTCAACCAGAGGTACACACACAGGTCAAGGACCGGTCACTGTCTGTGTGGCTTGACGAATAAAAAAAAAAAAAACTTATTACACAAGGGGCAGACAACCTACCCGTCTCTTGACCGCAACAGGTCAAAGAAAGAAAAAAACAACGCCTAGATACGTAACACTCCACAAAGCTAAGTCTTGATGTGAAGAAATAAACTTTGACTTAAATACTCATGAGAGCCCTTTCACAATTCATGATGTCTTTCTATCTAGCCCCCATGACGTCACCTAACGGTTGACATTATGTGACCGAGACCTCGCCTCTTAAAATGAAACACAATGAGAACCAATGTCTAGGACTTACATCTACATACAGACTATATGAACTGGGCCTAGTATGTATGGTTAAAAAAAAAGAGGGGCGCAGAATATTTTCGAGGGTTTTTCAAATTTAAAATAAAAGGCGCGCTCGTCTTTCGTTGAGGTCTTCCCTTCCCGGCAACCCTTTTTACGTAATGAGAAAAATAGAATTTGAAAAACAAACGCCAACTCCCACGCTACTAAAGCACCCCCCCCCCTTATCCCCCTTCCACCCAGTAGACTATACCATCACACCAACCCAAACATCGAAACTGCAAGTATTTTTTATTTTCGTAATTGTTTGTGCTGCGCAGTTGAAACAGTGTCAAGGTTGAACTATTTATAGCAGTCCGCACCGAGTGTCCCATAGGAGGAATGCGCGAAGTGTTGGCAGACGGTAGAGCGTGGACAAATAGGACTAACGCTTGTAGCATTAAAAGTGTTTTATAGGTCACGTGGGGCAAACACTTATGTGGCGCCGTTTCTATGGAGCTGCCCAACTAGGGCTTCTGTTGACAACCCTTCACGCGAAACATTTGAACTCAAAGAGATGTTGAAATCCTCGAGGGTCACCGATAAATGTAAGGTCTTAATTAGTGTCAGTTTGTAAGTTTTATTAACGAGATGATATCAAGCGAACTGTTCGGGAAAAACAAAACACGCATTTCCATTCCATGTTATATACAATCATCATCTGACATTACACAGCGGCGGAGCTGGTGCTTCGACTGGTGCGCGCAACCAAATCTTTCCAGGTATTCAATAACTAGATCCTTTATAATACTTAATATTTATAGATAATTCAGACGCAATAGATACTCCCCACTTGAAAGTTTCAAACACCTTAAATTAAAACATTAACTATGTTGGAGGTATCTTGGAGTGAGACATTCAATCAGCTAAAACATTATTTGACTAGTTTTATTGCACTACCAATCATCAACTTCTTAAGTAGGATGTGAATGGACGCAATGTCGGTATGCTTAATTTGATCACTAATGAGATTATTAATCTGTTACAGACCCACGTGCAAAGGTCAAAGTTTATTTCCTTACATTGCAACAGCTCTTTCCGAAGAGAAAGGTTAAGCAACAAAATAGAAGCTTGTAAAAAGAGTTACGGAGAATTCCTCCCGACTACCCCTCCTCTCCACTCCCAGTAAATAAACATTTCAGAAACATTCACTGCTTCAAGTTCCGATCGCGTACACGTTACAATATGTACCTTACTCACTTATTTCCCACTTAGAGGGGTGTGGGGGCGATCAAGTGAAGCCCTTATCCCGCCCCTACACCCACATACAATCTCGCTACTGGCACCTGGAGTGTGGTTTCGTTTGCCCCATTAAGAAATATTTTCAATCATTTTATTTTGGAAGCAAAAACATTCATCTTAAAAAAAACAAAAATTAAGAAAAACAAAAACTAAATTTTGGGGGCTAAACCTAAAGAACTTTTCTCAACTTCTGTCAATCTATAGCCTCACTCAAAGTGATCAGGTTAAAGCACTGATCCAAAGCATTGGCAATCGGAACTTCAGCAGGCTCCTCTTACCTTCTATAATAAACGTACACGGTACATGCCAAAACTTCGACTCACAGTGCCCCACTTCGAGGAGGAAGGAGCAATCGTGTCGTAAATTTTTTTGCGACTTTCCCCCGATATGCTAAAATCCGTTTCGACGCTTATGGGAAACCTGACCATTCTAGGGACATGAGAGCTTTAAGCACAACTGAAGGGTTTTTGTCCAGGGCTCTTGAAACAGAGAATTTGAATCTTTCACATGGAGTTGTTTATTATTTATTTATATTTTTTTATGATGATACTGATTATTAAAAGAAACTTAATGATAAAGCATTTCTTCGAATCTAAAGATTAATGCGGAGTACTAGCTTAACCTATATGTAAAAACAATTCTTTAAGTATGACAATTTATAATAGAAGCCGTGTCTGGACTCAATGGAGGATTGCGGACCTACTTTGTACATGTGCTGTATGTTATATTGTTTTAGCTTTGAATTTAAAGGCCCTTAACTCAAGAAAAGTATATCAGCACTGTGCGATTTCATTGTTTTTAAAGTGGTTTAAACCATAATTACATCACCTCCGACTCCGCTTATGTTTGATGTATTTGGAGGAAGATATACTACGGAAGTCTGTGTCTTAAATAAAACTCGTTGTACACTGCAAAAACTCAAGGCGTGTCCGTGTATCGCTGAAAGGTGGGAGCTGCAATTGTCTCAAGTAAAAATGAGATCACTTTTCAAAATGGAAACACGAACTTCTGGATGTACAAGTTATTAAGCTTTGTTCTTTACCGCCGTGCTGTAACCAAGATAAATCTGTCACGACTGCGACACACACACGCACAGACAACGATTGACATTTGACAGACAAATTGGCGGCATTGTTTTCGTTGTCTAAGTGCTAGTTCTGTTCTTCGTGTGACGTAGGAGTGTGTTTACTTTTTTGTAGATTTTAAAGTTTACATCCGGTCAATTTAAAGAAGATTCGTCAAGGATGCTTGTTGGATGTCAACATAGTCTTAATGTTTCAACAAGTTTGGGTGGGATTTCTGAGATGTCCTGAGAGCGGAGTCTTAAATTTCCTGTGAACAACTATTTTCTAACTCGCTCCTTTGATTAGGTGGCCACGTACTTCATCTCTACAGTATCACATTTACACTAATATACTCTGCAGTCTTAAAGAACGAGTATGGTCAGAACAATGAAGTCATAAGCAGTCTAGAATTTTCTAAACACCTCAGATGAACTGAATTTAGTGGGGGATCTAATGAGCTGACCTCGGTCAGTTCCGCTTCTAATGGAGTTGGCTGTTGACTCCAAGCCCTACTCCAGTTCGAATTATAAAGGATAAGAAATTGGAATTCAAACAATTTGCCACTTTTATGACGACATTCAAATGAAAAAAAAATTCAACATGTTCAATGTAACGGCGTGTGTTGATATAGTTTACAAAGTTCCGTCTCTGTAAATAATGACATTAAGGAAACAGGATATACTTGTTTTCAGTGAACCTGTTGGTAAACCACTTGAGGATAGTTCCTAATTAAAACTTTTACTTAAAATTAAGCAGTTCTGTACAGTGCCTCTGCCTCAGAGACTTTGTGCTTATGTGACTTGTGTGTGTCTGTGACTTGGTGTTTCTGTGACTTTGTGTGTCTGTGACTTTGTGTGTCTGTGACGTTATTGTGACCAAGACACTCCTATGTCAGCAAGTTCTGTTCAGGCGCCATGTTTGTGAAACCAATAGTGACTTAAGAATAAGAGGTGGGGGTGGATGAGAAAAATGAATAAGAAATGACAAGGGAAAGAACTGTTTATCAACTTTCTCTTAGACACAACGTGTTTGGGTATGTTTGATGTGACACTAAGTTCTTATCAAGTGGTCGGGGGATTCTTTGTTTTAACTTTTATTTTACCTAGACACATCCATATCACCAAACATATTCGCATACATTATTTTTCTTCTGCTAATTTCCAAACCGTAATAAACAAAGTAATATCATCCACCGCAATGTCTAGACTATACAGAACGTATATGGTGTTGGCGTTGTTGGACTCCTGTGATGACAATGCTTTGATATTGAGACTCTGTTAACCTCCACAAACAAAAGAGACGTTCAAGATTGAAACTAATATTTGAAAATTAACAAATGGGAACGATGTCTGTTCATGGGAGTGTGACGTGATGAATTACTAATACGAACGAGAGTTTGACTTAACACACAGGTATATTGATAAACTTGACTAACAGCAGGGAGAGTACATTTATTAACAGAAAGGAGCTCTGTGGATGTCGCTGTTACGTGCGCAGCGTAGGGTCAATGTGTCGAATGGTGCGAATGCGTGTTGAAAGAAGAAGAGAACCAACATGGAGGAATAGAAACTAAATAGTGTTTACAGTGTTCATTCATGACGATTAAATTAATTAGAAACCATGACTTTGTCGTTTTGTGTTGATGTATTGTTAAAAAGAGTCTCATCATATAACAAAACGTAACAGTCGCTCTGAACGTTGCACGAGCTAGATCTACAGTCAGCCTTGACGGTGAAAGGCAACCAAAACTAGGATTGGGGGGTGTGGGGGGGATTAATACCTCAGTGAACAGAAATACTGACTTTCAAGAGCGGCCCTTTTTAATGGTGTGGTTCAGTCACGTGACTAAGTCATGTGTTACTATTCTAAACAATAACAGCCCTAACACCAATAGTTTGCACTGACCTCTCTACATTTCAGTTCCTAGAAACAAGTACAGAACACTACATTTGAAACCAAAGAAAGTAGCGCTAATTGAGAAACACGTTGTAAACATCTTTAAAAGAAACATATTTATTTGGTGATTATGAACATGGATGCATTTATTTGCATTACATAATTTAAACCAAGAAAGACCAATACTATCAAGATATCATTCGTTTTTGTTTTTTGTTTTTAAACCCAACATATAATCCTGACAGTGTTGGCTTCCAAAATTACCCAGTTCCAAAATAGCAACCAATGTCTGTAGTCTTCATCAACTCGACAATGTTAGCGAGTGCCCCTCAGTTTACGAGTTTATACCTTCACGTTTCAATGTAGACAGAAGCTTCTCAAAATGTGTAGACATATTCTAAGAAACAACTTTTACAAAACAAAATACAAAATTTGTAAGCTTTGAAACATTAAAAACAGATTTATTATTTAGAATTGTCACATTTAGAACATAAATTCTATGTTGAAGTCAAACTTATTAACAACATTAGATAAAACGTCCAATATACCATTGTATAAAGTATTACTTTGTATGATTAAAAAAAAGAGTTTGTCTATATTCAAATTAAAGTATATAAGGTATATCAGCTATCAAAAAAATGCAAAATAGACTTTTGTTGTGATGCTATTGTTACAATGTATAAATGTAAGGAGGTCCTAAATAAATGTCTTCATACTCTTCAATCACTCATCTCTCTGTTTGTTCCATCGTGGTCTGTGGCAGCTTCCAGGGATGTAACAAACATGCAACATAACACATCGCTCTACGCTCTACAAGTGATATTGAGTCTTCTATTGGGGCACACACAGAGTGAATTTAGGGATATCAACCTTAGGCTTGGACACACCTTGTGTGAGCTTGGGCAGACCTTAAGTGAGCTTGGGCAGACCCTGCATGAGCTTGGGTAGACCCTGCGTGAGCTTGGGTAGACCCTGCGTGAGCTTGGGCAGACACTGCCTGCAGGGCCGGATTTAGGCCACTGCAACCAATGCGGTCGCAGTGGGCCCCGCGCTAATACTAGGTGTCAATTATTAAATTAAAACATTATTATAACTTTTTTAATAACAGGATTTTGGTGGCCTTCTGATTTTCCTGGGCCTCTTGGAGATCTCCTGAAATTGAAAATATCATGAAAATTCATAAAAACCTCCTGAAAATATACAAAATTGTCATTTTGGGGGTGCCAATAATACGCGCGATAAAAAAAACGGTACAGTCAGTTATTGCAAAGACAAATGTATTTTCTAATACAAAATCTTAATTTTGACATTATGCTAATCCCTACCCAGACTGGGCCCCGCGAAATCCGTTTCGCATAGGGCTCCCCAATTGTTAGGGCCGGCCCTGACTGAGTGTGCTTGGGCAGACCCTGCATGAGCTTGGGCAGCCCATCCTTTAGCTTAGGCACATCCTACTGAGATATGACACATCCTGATGGAACAATGGAACCTTTTAAGTTAGGCATAGAAACATTTATTGGTGGCTTTTGGAGAACATTCTGGATGTTGTTTGAGACATTCTTGGTGGGCCTAGTAACAATCTTGGTGGGCTTAGTACATATCATCTAATCCGAATAGAAATTAAACGGTTCTAAACTGAAGCTGACCAAGTGACATCCAAGTGCCCTGCCCAATTTGTAACAAGAGTTCTCCAATACGAATCAATTAGCAGGGTTTAATTGGTTTTAAATTACTGATTGTGTCAAGCGATCATTTTCCAAGTGGCTGAGATTAGAAAACGTCTTGAGAGCCTCTGCTTGTGAGGAAACAAATTTGTAGGTTGAGTCACTACAGTTATGCGTCACGGCTATCGTTGTATCGTGAGTCTTGGAGTCATTTCAAAGTGTTCAACTGGAAGGAGGTGGAAAAAGAAGGTGCTGCGTTTTTTTATATTTTTTTATTTTATTTAAAGGGGAAAAATCTGGGAAATCTTCGTGGGAGAGGGTGTAACAGGGAGGTGTGATTAGTGCTTTGTACTTCATGGCCACTTTTTGTTTTTCAGACTCACTTTTTGTTTTTTCTTGATTTCTTTCGCTTCAGTTTCAGCATCGCTTTTATTTTAGCGTCGACTTTTTCTACCACGGGTTGTTTGACTTGAGCTTTCACGCGATAACCTCCAAAGAGAAGTTAAAAATAGTCACTGAGCTGCACTTTGCGTCTATCAACTGCGTCTAAACATCACAGCCATATCTTGGATGTAGCATGGCCAGCAGTGATGGGTAGGCACGGTGTAAGCCGAGGTGCTCCAGAGATGGCTGTCCGCGAACCCTATGCCATGAACACGTGATATAGTTAACATATTTTAGAAACATATCATCTTACAGTCTAGCATAATACAAAGTCTATATGAATGGCAGATTTGAGCCACAGAAGGACCCTGCAGGGGTA
The DNA here is from genome assembly GCA_036873155.1 of Biomphalaria sudanica. Taxonomy (NCBI): domain Eukaryota; kingdom Metazoa; phylum Mollusca; class Gastropoda; family Planorbidae; genus Biomphalaria; species Biomphalaria sudanica. The sequence continues at coordinate 661,739 of JAZGLO010005605.1, read as the reverse complement.
GAGGAAGGGGCAAGGTTATCAAATGGGCAAGTGTTGATATGAATTTTGTTGTTGTTGTTGTTTTCAATGTTAGTTTGTCTATTTAAAGCGACACTTTGTGACATAAGATAAGAAAAAGTGAAAAACAAAAACAAATAACGTGTGAGAATGACTGCTGGGGCCTCCAAGTCCACTCATCACTAATGGACTAATCGGTATCTGACATTAGTTGGGGGAAAAACAAGGGGATTGTTCGTTGTGCTGGCCACATGACACCCTTGCCAACCAACAGAAACAGACCTTTACATAGATTGCCTTATAGAACACATAGTTGGACATAAGAATTTTACTTTTTTCTTTTTGAATTTTGATGTATGAGTGTGTGTGTGTGACTGGGGGGGGGGGGGGGACAAAACCTCTTTCAACTGGTTCACATTTTGTCAGGCAGTCTTGATGTATTATAATAATTTTTTAAATACTTTTTTAGTTCATTGATTGTTTTTGGCATTGGCGCATAAAAAAGCACAAAAATTACCTTTACCTTTACTTTTAACTATCCCTTAGTCTGTTGGACCTTTGGGGCACCAAGCAAGATTCGTCGACAGTCTTTCTCCATTCCTCTCTGTCTTTTGCCTTGTTTAGAACCTCTTTCAATGGCAGGCCCCTCCATTCTTTTATGTAGTCCTCCCTTCGCTTTCTCTGTCTGCCTCTTCTTCTTTTTCCTGGTACTGTTCCCTGAAGGGTAAAAAAGCACAAAAATAAAAACATAAATATGAATGTATAGGAGAAGAAGTTGTATTTAATTTCCCCCCCCCCTCTACTATATTGATCTACCCTACATTCAGTTTCCACTATTTGTACTCAAGACATTTCAAGGCGTAATAGTCAATGAGCCCACGACTTATTAATTATTTAACAAAACGGAACAACCTTCGTGGAGATCTAAACGCTACAATCAAAGACTGGCGGCTTTTAGTAGTTTTTTGGCCACAGCCAGCACTATCTTGAGGTATCCCCAAGGACAGTCTGAACATAAAAAGTTATACACAGCATGAATGACATATACACATATACATTAGAGTTAGGATCGGTCAAGTGGTCATTAAAGAGATTCTCCACATCTTTGCATTGTTAACGACCATTTCGTTTTTATGCTTTAAAAAATCTTAAGGTCTACTATTTCAATGTAGGAGGATTTGGAAATGAATTTGTAGTCGGCATAGTAGTATGAATATTCCTGCTATATTTCTTTTCAGACCATGGTTTCGTATAATGACTACACCATAACACCAGTCAGGCATTTGACGTGACCTATAGTGACTACAACATTACACGAGTCGGGCATTTGACTTGACGTATAATGACTGCACCATATCATCAGTCATGCATTAGACTTGACTTGTAAGTGTAGAATCTTCATTCAGAAATAATATATCATAGCACGAATAGCCAGCAGGACAACAAGGGATGGCGGAGGGCTGTGTTCGAACCTGGGACAAATAGAAGCTCATACCGCATGATCAGGCAACCATCCAACTTCTCACTTTTTTGTGTGTGCTAACTTGAGACCTACCAGACTGTATCCAAGGTCTTTGTACAAAAATAGAAAAACCTCGATAGGACCGCCCAGCCCCCCCCCCAGCACTCAGAGAGCTAGAGTGGGGAGGGCAGTACATGCAATCGCCCTCCCCTCAACCCCACCGAATCGGCCAAAATACCAGAAAGGGAGCGACAAAATATAAAGTGTATATTAATTCAACTAATTTTGTTCACAAACTATGATTTCTCCATAAAAACGGACCGCCCCCCCCCCACTCAAAGGGTTTAGGTGGGAAGGGCAGTAGAGGTATTCGCTCCCTCCCCCAAGCAATCGGCGAACAGGGAACGAAATAATATAAAGATCGGTAAAACTATCAATAACAAGTTTTAGTCATATGGATATTTAATTGATTCTGTTAGCAAGCTGTGATTTCTACAAATAAATTGGACCGCCCCCCCCACTCGAAAGTGTATGGGGGGAGCGGAAATGATACCATCGCCCCCTCCCGACCCCACCAAATCGGCCAACATACTAGAGGGGGGGGGGCGAAATAATCTAAAAATAGGTTGAAATATAAATAATTAGTACATATTTTTAACATAAGTAATAAATTCGTATACAAATTGTGTGAATTCTAAAATAAAATTTGTTTCGGGGAGGGGGGGGTCGGCCGAGAGGGGGGGGCAATCGCCCTTAGAGCCCCCCCCCCATGGATCCGCCAGTGCCACAGATAAGGCAACATTCCATGTCTGTATTTTACTGTATTCTAATAAATGAGTCCACAAATAAGGCGACTTCCCATCTCTGCATACCAGTGTTTTCCAAAGTGGGGTACCCCCAGAGGTACTGGAAGACTTTGGAGGGAGTACGCGTTGCACCTCATTAGCTATGCTGATTTTTTTAAAAATATCCATTTATTATGTTCTGTTAATAAATTAAAGTGTGTTGGGGGGGGGGGGGTGACGAGGAGTACTCTAGATTACAAAAATTATAAAAGGGGTACACATAGGTCAAAAGTCTGGGAAACACTGCTGTTTAATAATAAATGCGTCCATAAAAGAGGCAACAACCCATCTCTGTCTACCAATAAATGAGTTCACGTAGTGATTGTGAGTAATGTCATTAGTTGTTTCACCAGAGAATTAGAAATCTTTTCCTGGCAACTCATCTCGGTAATGAATCACAAAGATTGAAACGGAAAAAATATGAAAGTCTATTAATAACAGATATTCGTCAACAGCGACCTTTGAAATAATAATCGTTTACATCTGGAGTTAGTCTCATAGGTTCTTCCTTCTACTAGTTAGACATTTCCAAGAACAGACCTACACCTAGAGCAGCGGTTCTCAACCTTTTAGTCTCGGCGACCCCTGTTTGCAATCCCCCACTCTGCCGCGACCCCCCCCCCCCAGCACACACACACACACAGCAATAGAAGAATGGACAAAAACAATCCATTTTTCGATGGTCTTAGGCGACCCCTGGCAAATCGTCAATCGACCCCCAAATTACGCGCTCTTGGCAAGATGGCTGCTCCCTGTTTACTGTTATCAGAAATGAGTTTAAATTTTCGTTTTCTTGTATTAAAACCAAACCAAATTCCTTAAAAAAGCTATTCAACTAATATCTTTAAATTATATATTTAACTTAATTCAGCATTTTTTTTTACTAATTAATTCAAATTAACAACTCTTAGTTTAGGACTATTTTGTCTCACTAATCCTTTTTTTATTAGTCTTATATAGATCTAAATATAATTAGATCGATCTAGAATCTATATATTTAATATTATTTAGATCTAGTCTATATTTATTATTATATCCTTAGATTTTAGATCTACTCAGTCTAGTGTTAGACTTAGACTTTAATGAAGGCTTTAGATCTACTAATCATCTACTAATACTACTAATAATAACTAATAGTAATATTCTATATAGTTAGTTATAAACGTAAATATATTGATCTAGAATTAGATCTAGTCTAGGTCCATATTTTGAATTTAATAAACCATTTGATTTGATTTAATTTTTATTGTAAATTAGCTTTCACTTTGTTTGTAAAATGTTTTGTAAAATGTTTTACATGTTTCGGATGTTCCTTCAGATAAGATAATTACTTCCTAGTCCAAACCTCCCGCAGGACGACGGGGGATGGGAGCGGTCAGGGTTTGAACCCGGGACCATCGATAAATCTGAACGACAGTCCAGCGTGCAAACTTAACTTAGGCATTGTAAACCTTAAACTAGATTTAGATTAGACCTTTAAAAACTAAAATCAACAACAGTCATCATGAAATTGCTCTGGCTATTTATCCTAATAATTACTAAATACACTCTAGCTGAACATAGAACTAGATCTACCTTAGTCAACACTAAACTAAAAAAGGAAACAACAGTCGTAATCAATCATCACACTCAATGCAACTTCAAAAATAACATAACATACACATCCATAACATTAAAGAAGATCACCCATCACAAATGGAAGTTCTCAATCAGACACAGCAGAAATAAATACCTATCACTGTTAATATTAATAGCAGGAGATGTAGAGTCAAATCCAGGGCCTAGATCTAAAGATAGATGCAACATCTGCAAAAAAGTATGCACCATGAAACAGAAAGCCATTCAATGTAACACCATATGAATACACCTGTATATTATGCCTTAGGCAACAAAGAGGCATCATGGCACTGTGTACCGTGTGGGTTACCTCAGTTTACACCAGGACTGTTTGATTCCTTTGATGCAGACACTTCTAACCCATACCATATCCTAAACACCATCCCAAACCAAACTCACCAACCACTAGCTAGATCCACTCCTGTTAAACCTAAATCTACTAAAATTAATACAACAGCCTCACTAAACTAACCTACTAAAGAAGTAAAACCAAAATACCTTAAAACCTTAGTAATAAATTTTCAAAGCATTAGGAACAAAACAGCAGACTTAGAAATTTTATTAGAATGTGAGAAACCAGACATAATTGCAGGAACAGAAACTTGGCTACATCCTGAAATTTATAATGCAGAAATTTTCAATAGTAATTATGAAATTTTTAGAAAAGATAGGGCTGATAATCATGGAGGAGTTCTTCTAGCAATAAAAAACACTCTTATAGCAGAAGAAATTACCTTACCTAACTCAAAAAATATAGAATCAACATTTTGTAAAATTAATACCACCTCAACATCCCTAATAATAGGCAGCATTTACAGACCACCAAATTCTAGTTAAAAATACATGTAAGAACTATGTAATCAGATTACTACACTTAAAGAGACAAATAAAAATGCAGTTTTTTTGGATTATGGGTGATTTCAACCTACCTGATATAAATTGGAAAACACTAACCATAGATAAACACCAAAACCTTAAGGACATAAATGAGCTTTTCATAGAAACTTTACACAACCTAAGTTTAGATCAAATCATTAAAAAGCTAACTAGATTAAACAACACATTAGATCTCTTCTTAACCAACAGACCTGGATTAGTAGTTGATTATGATATTATCCCTGGTCTTTCAGACCATGAGATCATAAAAATACACAGTCAGATAAAAGCAGTAGCCAATTCAAAACCCAAAAGAAAAACCTTACTCTGGAATAAATGTAACCTAACACAACTACACCAAGCTGCATTAAACTTTCAACAAACATTCTTATTAGAAAAAGACATTAACCAACCAGTCGATGACCTCTGGAATTTCATTAAAAACCATCTTTAAAGCATTATAGAAAATCATATACCAACTAAATACACGTCAAACAAAATAAATAAATGCTGGTTTAATAATAGACTAAAGAAGCTTTGTAAACAGAAGGAAAACTTATATAGAAAATTTAAAGAAACTAAGGCAGAAAGAGTTTACAAAAGTATATAAAAATTAAACACTTAACCCAAAAAGTAAGCAGACAGCTGCAGAGTGAATACATAAACAATGTAATATCTAAAGATAACAAAAACCTATGGTCATACAATTAGTCTAAGAAAATGGAAACAACAGGCATAGCGCCATTAAAAGATGAACATAACATAATACATAATGATAATGAAACTAAAGCAAACATCCTAAACAAATACTTTGCATCAGCATTCTCAGCCCCAGGAGACAAAGACATATTACTGAATTTGAACCAAGTAGACAACATAGAAGATATAGTAGTACAAGAAAATGGAATTCAAAAACTATTAGCCAACACCAAACCAAATAAAGCGTCTGGTCCTGGTGGTATTTCAGCTAGATTACTCAAAGAACTAAGCAATGAGTTATCAACACCAATAACAGTAAACTCAGGTGTACCTCAAGGAACAGTCTTGGGTCCACTGCTACTTTTAATTTACATAAATGATTTACAAAATTGCATTACTTCAGGAACAAAAGTCAGATTATTTGCAGACGATTGCATAATATATAGAACAATAAAAACAGCACAAGACAGATATTTTACAAAGAGAATTAGATGAATTACAGAAATGGGAATCAAATTGGAGCATGTCTTTCCACACAGAAAAATGTCAGTTGTTAAGAGTAACAAAAAAACTAAAACAAATTAATTCCACTTATCTTATTCATGGCAAACCAGTAACACAGACTAAACAGGCAAAATATCTAGGTGTTATAATAAATGAAAAACTGTCATGGAACCCACATATTGATGAAACTATAAAAAAAATCAAAGTATTAGGATTTATTAAAAGAAATTTCTATAAATCAAATAAGAACATAAAACTAAAATGTTATTTAACCTTGGTTAGGCCAATAATAGAATATGCATCCTCCGTTTGGGACCCCTCAACTCAAGTAAACATTAAGAAACTGGAACAGACACAAAATAGAGCAGTGAGATTCATAACAAATGAATATTCACATTTGACTACAGTAAAACCTTTAGTAAAATCACTAAATTTAGAAAGCCTTCAGGACAGAAGACTCAAAAGTAAAGTAGCAATTAAAGATAAAACACTGAACCATAATCTTCAAATACAAAACAAAATTTAATAAAATACTCTGAAAGACACAAAGATAAAGGCACATTCCTCATATCATATGCTAGGACAAATTTGTACAAATACTCCTTCTTCCCTAGTGCTATTAGAGCATGGAATGGGTTGCCTGTGCTAGCCAGGAACACCATTGACTTGGCAGAATTTAAGTCATTGGCTAATATGCATGACGCGTAGGACGTAATCATCTTCTTTTTTGAAGTAACGTCTGTATTATATAAGATAAGATAAGAAGACAAAGGGGTCGCGATCCACATGTTGAGAACCCCTGACCTAGAGCGATGTCAATTTTTTTTTTGTCACTTGTTTTTCCGAAAAAAAAAATCATTGTTACTCATGATAGCAAGACGCTTACTATAAGCTATCCCAAGACCAACGTCTAATCTTTCGACTCAGGACTGGACACACAGAATGCGACAACACATGTACCGGAAGCTTTAAATTGAACCAGTGAAATATGTCCATGTGGAGTATTTACAGAGAATGACGACCTCGTCCTCCAAAACTTCTCTCTTTACTAAGAGGCCCGTATAAGACACTGGCCCCAAAACACCATAATAGAAAGAAAACTATATGGAGAGCTCCCTGATTTGGAAGCCACTGCGCAGTTCATCTTATGTATTGGTCTAGTCATCTAAAAGCTGCATCATAACAATTAGAACAAAGAAGAAGTTCTGCTATGTTTTGATCCATGTTTTTCAACAAAGCAGAACGTTTTGGCGCAGCCGTTTTTGGCACAACCGTTTTGATTGTGCTGTTTTGCCGCGATGGTCGAATTTCAATGAGTTCATATTTGTATTATTCTCCCTTTAAAAGAAGCACTTAATCACTTAAGCTTGAAAAGACCCTAAGCTATTTGAGATATGAACAATTTTGAGGACCTTTTCAAAGTTCAGATATTATATGTTAGTGCTAACAAATTGTTGGGGGCCCTAGGGTATAGCCTGCATTGAATTACGTGTCCACAGGTTGCGACGTCCCGCATAAATTCCAGCCTAACAAAATTTAACTCTTCCTCTCCTAATCGACGATACCATAATTGATTTTAACCTCATTTAAATAAATTAATGTTTAATTCTATAAACTTGACTTTGTGTTATATAAAAAGAGCATGCATTCCCTTTTAATTCTATACCAAATGCAACATTTTCTGATAACAAACAACAAAGCTATTGAAGCTTAATCTTAACAGGGAAGTGAAATAGTAATGAGCAAACTGAAGAATTCCTTCGAAACGTGGACAAATAATTACGGAAAGACATTGCAGAGATCTGACCTTTTGTCAGTTCTCGCGTCGAGTGCCTCATCTACTATATTTGTCTTTTCCTTTCAGCCTTAGGGTATTTCATTTCGTTTATCCGGAATTCTTGACTTACCAAGTCATTAGATTGAGCGAATGGCCATTAAAAAGAAACAAAACAACTGTTGTTGATTGTAGGTCGTCACATTACAGCACTAAGAACCACAGGCGTGGTGCGGGTTAAGGAGAGTACGCGCTTCCGCACCGGACTCTCCCCCCCCCGCACACACACACACATTTTGGCTTCTTCAGTGTTACCTCCCTCCTTCGTCTCCCCTCCCCTCCCCGTCTCTCTCTCTCTCTCTCTCTCTCTCTCTCTCTCTTTAATCTTGTTATACTCGCTTGTAAATCATTGAGGTCTAACCCCTTACGACATCATTCGCTTATACATTATAAGTCTCTAGCGTTCCGTGGCTGTCACTTCTTAGCACAATGTTAAGTTTATCCTGACTAAGCTATCGATACACCAGAAGTAAAGTGGCTCACTCACTCCCACACTCTATCGACTGCTCATCACGCATGACTGGACATGTGAATACGTTTATAAAAAAACAAAAACTATGTTTGAGCACTCACGCTGAAAAGAGCGCAGACCCGAACACATCTCACTGAAAATTAGTTTCGTTTGAATCCCGGCTGTGCATGAGTTAAATTTGAATTATATATATATATTTTTTTTTCTCAAATGTCGCTTTGTGGAACACGTCAGCAGATAATGTTCTAGTTGAAACTTAGCTATCACTGGACTGTCACGTCCACCCACGTGATTACAATTAATTATGCCTATGTGAAAGTAGGAGTATATAGAGAAATAGTAACAGTTAGCTGACGGGGAGTGAGAGAAGGACTAGAGAGGTGGGTCGAGAACAAAGAGAGAGAGAGAGAGAGAGAGAGAGAACAGAGGCACACAGAAAGAGAGAGACAGAACAGAAACAAAGAGAGAAAGAATAGAGACAAGGACAGAGAGAGAGAAAACCGAAACAAAGATACAGAGATAGACTAAAGCCACAGAGGCAAATAAAGACAGGAACTGCTTTTTACTTTTTTTTCTGGTTTCCTTTCTAACAGATCTTCGCGAAATCTCCTAAATCTATCTCTATTTCTTTCTATCTCTATTTCTTTCTATCTCTATTTCTTTCTATCTCTATTTCTTTCTATCTCTTTAGCTTCCACTTGACCACTATTTCTCCTCCTCCTTTCTCCTCCTCACTTTCACACATATTGTCTTTTCTTATGCCTTCAAAACTTTACTCGTGTATACCTTGTAATAATACCATACTTGACAAGAACCAGAGCAGATATACTATTGTTCTTCATTTATAGTATTATTGTCTTGAAAAAGTTTTTTAAAGACAAAAGCTATTCTGTAAAAAAAGAGATTTTTCCCGACAAAGTCAACAAAAGAAATAAGAACCAAAACATAATTCACATTTCAATTATTGGCAATTTAAAAAAAGGCACACTGTCTTAAAAACATTAATGTAACCAGAACAAAAAAAAAAAAATTTTAATGATTCCTAGAAACTCTGCTTGTAATAAGTGAAATTACATCAATTATACTGAGTCAGGATCCGAACTCTAGCCTCCATGATAAAAGGCTGACTGAGCTATTCAATTACTTGACAACTGTAGGTTTTATTAGTTCTAGAATGAAAGAAGTCTGTACATTAGTCTTGACTAGAGTCCATATAAATCAAAATTAATAAACTACAAGAAATTGATTGACTCATTTTTATTGGTTTGTTTGAATTTATCAACAATGAATAATCGTGCCAACTTTCAGTAGTTGCATCCGAGAATGGAAAGCGGGAGAACAAAAAGTGTACAAGACAGACAGACAGACAGACGGAGTGAGCTGATATAAGTGATCGTATACAGTATGACATTTGGTAAAAACAACCACAATGTCAAAGTGTATCTATAATAACTGTTACTGTTGTTAAGTAGAAAAAGCTGTACACTGTACAATAATAGTAATATTGTAAAGCGTTTTTTTAGCGGCCCCTGAAAGGGGAATAGACGGTATTAGTTTTGTGTGGTGTGTCTGTCCGTCCGTCCGTCTGTCCCGTTTAGATCTCGTAAACTAAAAAAGATATTGAAAATCTGACATCATGATATTTTATACCTTTCATAGTTCTGAAGCAACAGCTACGTTTTTCTTTTCTGAAAGAGAAAAAAAATTCTTAAAATCAACTATGCAAGCAGTTTTTTCATAAACTGCTTACACCATTTTGACAACTATTCACTAATAATAGTAACAAACAGGGGATGCTATTTAGTAAGGGAGACGGCTATTTACCATAATTATAACACATTTATACAAACGATTTTACATTTTTTGTCAAAAAATATATATCTTTCAAAATTTATTGCCAAGTTATGTAAGTTCTGTCATACTAACTACTTTATTTACAAAAAAAGATTTACTTTTATTTTCAATGTGAAAAAAATCTATTTATTATGCATATAAGCGGAACATGTTTTAAAACAACAATTAATAAGTAGTTTTTCATATTTATTGCGTGAACTGCACTGTCGGCAATGCAGTGTCGTCCAAATACTTGATTTTAGAACGCATCGCTAGATTAAAGTACTGAGCATTGTTTCTTCTTCAAAGTTCGGCTGAAATAGTACGACGTGAATGATCACACTACTCATCCAGAAATCTAGGAATGTTTAATTTTTTTTTTTATTTTTGAGTCAGCTTTTTCTAATTCTTCTTATACCTAGATCTAGATCTACTTCGTATTTTGATGAAATGCACCCCTACTGCTTTTGATGGATTCGCTGTATATGAGTACGCGTGAGCGTGCGGTGGTAAATTATGAGTCGCTGTTGACTGCACACCTGGCTTTCATGATGAGCTGAGTCCAGGTAAACAAGAGCTTAAGAAACAAAAGAAACACAAGAAACAAACAAAAAATTGCGACAAAGGTGCGCGGCACGCTCCAGGCTGGATCCTGCGGTAGATGGCGGGGAAAAGGGGGGGGGGTAAAAAGAGAAGATGTAGCGACGGTTGTGATGGCTACGTAGATACGGTGGTCTTAATAAATGGTAGCAACCGTCGTTCCGAGATAAAAGACCTGACACCGCTGAAAATAGATGCACTCTTGCCTGACGATAATGACGATGACGGCGAGGCTGATGATGATTCAATGACAAGGCAGCAAAGGGCGATGTTCTCCGAGATGGATGCTGCCAGGGAGCAAGGTGAAGGACGCATGTGAGATGGAATAGCAATTTGGAGGCCCGTCTGTTTCGAAATTACATTATTACTTCTGCAGGAAAATGTTGTTGTTTTTTATATCACGTAAGCTTCTGGAAGTGATGGTACATTCCATCTGGTTGACTTTAATTAAGAGATGATTTGATATTAATATTCCAAGGAGGTCTTAATGTGAATAGTGTTTAATATGCTTAGGCACCCCCTTCAGACCTTGAGATTTGTGGGGGCAGATGATGTAAAGGTCGTATGTTTCTACAGCCGACAGTTAACGAGGGTGTAACGAGGCCATTACAACGATATAGCTATCTCCTTAGATAAGCTTTCTTTTTTGTCTTTGTTTTTTTTTTTTTGTGTTTTGTGTGTGTGTGTGTTGTTGTTTTTTCTTGTTATAAACGTGGAGCTTTTATATTGCGGAGCGTCAGCCCAGACTAAAATCACACTCAAACCCCAGGAGTCCACCAGCGATTTGAACGCAAAATCTTAAGGTTAAAAAAAATACTTCCTTCTTTTAATGATGTATTTCTTAAATATTGAAGAAGTAGTTAAAAGTACCCCACCCTTTTTTTTTCCACCAAACCAAACACACGCAGGCACAAACCACACTTAACAACTCAGGGACCCAAGAATGACCTTTCCTGCCACAAACAAGTTGTTGTTTTTTTTTTACTTAGATGAAAAGAAAAGAAACAAAAAGGCCCCTTTTACAGAGATGGTCTTAGCAGCACGCGAGGTTCCTGGGCGAGCGTCAGTTTTAGGGCCTAACCCAAACTCTTACCCAAAATGTCATTCTGTGAGCTTACATAGGTCAGTGATATAGATAGGCTTCAGCCACATTAAGCCATAACTTCTTGTTTCTTAGAAGTCAACTTCACCTTCATCTATCCCTTAGTTTGTTGGACCGTGGAGGCACCACCCGAGATCTGTCGACGGTCTCTCACCGTTCTTCTCTCTCCTTTGCCTTGTATAGAATTTCATTCACTGACAGGCCTGTACATTCTTTAAAGTTGTCTTCCCATCGCTTTCTCTGTCTTCCTCTTATTCTTCTTTCATCTTCCTGGTACTGTTCCATGAAGGAAGGTCTTTTAACCATGAGGACCTTATAATGTGGCTTAGAGTTTGAGATTACGTTTTTTTTTTACCTTGGTGAGTAGGTCATCAATTAGAACTATTTTCCAATAAATCAACTACACTAATTTCATTTCAGAGTGTATTGGTTATGTACATCAGAATTCAATGAAGAGGCCCGCATATTTTTTTCATAGGCACATGGTAAAAAAACAAAAAGAATTTCTATAACCCATGATTTCTTGATCTGCCACCCCAAAAGGCCGCCTTTGATTTAAAGAAGAGAAATATCACAGAATATGACTTAAATCGCTTGAATGCGAAGCAGGTTTAAAAGAAAACATTGGAAGTGGGCAGTAAAACAATTATTCAAACTATCTCCCTAGAATACACGTGATTCAATGTACACAAAAATATTTATTTATTGAAGGAATTTAATGTAAAATGTATCAGTTAAATTTCAAACCCAACTTAAAACACACTTTGTATAATTTCCCAGCAACCCTGCGATTCCGAAAGCTAGGGCTAAACATCTATATTTCCTAGACGGTAAGTCTATATTTCCTAGACGGTAAGTCTATATTTCCTAGACGGAAAGTCTATATTTCCTAGACGGTAAGTCTATATTTCCTAGACGGAAAGTCTATATTTCCTAGACGGAAAGTCTATATTTCCTAGACGGAAAGTCTATATTTCATTTTGGAAATGTCTTGAGTCTGTGACGTCTCGTTTGTGACACATTCCACATTAACATAGAAGCCGGAAACAGCACCTAACAACTAAACTTAGAAGCACACAAAAGCTTTATAAAACCTTATGAAGCAAGGCTACCTGGTAATGTGGTATGTGCTCTGGACCCGGGTTCGAATCCTGCCTTCCGCTACATCAAGCCCTTTTGAAGGAGTTCGCAATAGAAGTAGGTTTGTGGTTAAGGTTTAGAAAAATAGTTTAGATGATTGTATTGTAGGTTTAGTTCATTGCGATGAAGGTTTGAGGAGTTAACGTCTGTTTACGCTTCTGTGTGTACATTCCTGACAGATTGATGTCGTAGGTTGATGAAGTCAGCAGATCTCACTCTTTACTTCCGTCTTTACCTTTTTTCGTTTCCGCTTCGTAAGAGTTCCAAGCCATTCATCATGTAGGTATTTAACTTTGGAAGTAGGTCACGTTTACTTCTGGTACATTCTGATCTTAAAACAAGATATAATTAATGACTTTTCTCTTTTCCTTGTCCCCCCCCACACACACATCATACACCACACAGCACGCATTTATCACACACATTTACACAAACGCACATACACGTCGGTATTTCTTCGTGTTATGTCAACAGTTTTGTTCACCTCAATAATTGTTGTAAGTCTCATAACCAAAACGATAAGGTATTAAAAAGCTTTGGTATCAACTACATGTTTTTAAAAGCGAACTCCTACCTCTAGGCTTGGCCTTTTAGTTACTATATTTCTACAAATTCTTTTTTTTTTATATTATTATCTTATCTTATAACTAAAGAGCGTTCCTTCTTAAAGAAAAAAAAACGTATTAGGGGTATCCAGGCGTTAATCTAGTGGTGCTTGTTAATCCTTTACTCGGAGTGATAGATATTGATAGACACGTCGCACAGATCATGAAAGAGGGAAATGGTCAATGAAAAATATTGAGTCAATAAAAGAAGAAGAAACAAATGATTACATTAACCTGCTCGTAACATGGCTGTGGGGCTAAGCCTCTTGTGTAGAACGGTCTTGGCTGTGGGGCTAAGCCTCTTGTGTAGAACGGTCTTGGCTGTGGGGCTAAGCCTCTTGTGTAGAACGGTCTTGGCTGTGGGGCTAAGCCTCTTGTGTAGAACGGTCTTGGCTGTGGGGCTAAGCCTCTTGTGTAGAACGGTCTTGGCTGTGGGGCTAAGCCTCTTGTGTAGAACGGTCTTGGCTGTGGGGCTAAGCCTCTTGTGTAGAACGGTATTGGCTGTGGGGCTAAGCGTCTTGTGTAGAACGGTCTTGGCTGTGGGGCTAAGCTTCTTGTGTGGAACGGTCTTGGCTGTGGGGCTAAGCCTCTTGTGTGGAACTGTCTTGGCTGTGGGGCTAAGCCTCTTGTGTAGAACGGTTTTGGCTGTGGGGCTAAGCCTCTTGTGTGGAACTGTCTCGGCTGTGGGGCTAAGCCTCTTGTGTGGAACGGTCTTGGCTGTGGGGCTAAGCCTCTTGTGTAGAACGGTCTTGGCTGTGGGGCTAAGCTTCTTGTGTGGAACGGTCTTGGCTGTGGGGCCAAGCCTCTTGTGTGGAACTGTCTTGGCTGTGGGGCTAAGCCTCTTGTGTAGAACGGTCTTGGCTGTGGGGCTAAGCCTCTTGTGTAGAACGGTCTTGGCTGTGGGGCTAAGCCTTTTGTGTAGAACGGTCTTAACGGCTAATACCTTGTGCTTAAGAGAGCATTGCCATAGGATAGTTATTATGATGATGATGGTGGTAGTGTTGATGGTGGTGTGGTTGACCATGGTGATAATAATGATAATAATGATGTAGATGTTAGATGATAACAAGGATGATGACGGTGGTGATAGTGATGTTGATTATTGTTGTAGTGATTCTGCTAGTGTTGTCGATGATGGTGATGATGATTAAGATAATGATTATGATTATAGTGATGAGAATGATGGTAAGGATGATGATGATAATGATACTAAGACAAAGACACTGTGAATGTATTTGTGTGTTGGTAAGTAACGCATCAAAAAGCTACCACTCATGGTTTCATTACTAAAGAAGCTCTTGGTTTTAAGACAGGGCGTTTTATTTTTTACTCCCTTGACCCCCAACAACCATAAAACAGTTGCCCTAGTACCCCGGAATACCAACAGAAGCCAAACATCACTCTCTCTTAAACGTATTAACGCGATGTTTCTACTTAGTCTAATCTCTTCTAGCAGACAAGTTAACAAGAACGAAATGGGCGGGAGGGCGCCAGATTAATGGAGCTGCTACCAAGACGAGGGTAAGCTGTGGAGCGCCCCGAAGCATAAATAACTTCAAAGTGGACAGGTAGGTGCTGGCACCATTGAACATCGCAGCTCTGCGTCTGTCCGACAGTTTTAGTGGTACTAGATTAGTATAGAATTACTGAGTTCGTGTTTTGTGTTTGGCAATTAGCGCATCAAAAGCTACAATTTGAAGTACATGAAGTTTCTCTTCTGGTTTTTACACTAAGTGCTGACATTTATTTATCGGAAAGTACAAGGTCTATCCTCAAAAGTTATATTGAATTGCATATGTTCTTTGCAATATATATATATATATATATACCTGGATTTTTTCGTGGTGGTAATGGTGGTTTTCAGGGTATTCATCAATACCTGCCTGAGGATGATACTTATGATCCGCTGGCCAGACAAGATCTCGAATGAGGAACAGTTGCAAAGAACAAAGCAGCAGCCCATTGAATTAGGTAACCTTTAGAGACGCTGGAGATGGATAGATCACACCCTTCGCAAGCCTGCATCCAACATAACAAGGCAAGCCCTAACCTGGATCCCCCAAGGAAAGAGGAAGAGGGGATGGCCCAGGAATACATGGCGCTGCGATTTGGAAGCAGAAGGGCAAGACGTGGGGACAGTTGGAGAGACTCGAGATGCCTGGATGAAGCTGGTTGGTGGCCTATGCCCCAGAAGGGACCATAGGCAGAGATGAGATGATGATGATCATATATATATATATATATATATATATATATATATGATGTTATGGTTATAATGGTTTGCTACGGGTAATGCACACATTGTTATAGGAAAAATAACTAATTTTAAGTCTCTGGCACTGCCAGGGTTGATCTACTTTAGATGGAAACAGAATCGGCTAGGACAAAGTCTTACAAGTGCTCCTTCTTCCCGTATGCCACTAGAGCATGAAACGGGCTGTCTGAACCAGCCAGGAAAAACATAATCCTATAGAGTTGAAGTCTCTCATTAACATGCACCATTACATTGACACATGGAGACACGTAAGGTGTAATTTTATTCATAATATAACACATACACATTTTTTGAGCTTTGAAAAGAAAAAAAACCCAAACATTTTATCTGATTTCATTTGAAATGTTTAAACCCCTGGTTACTCGTTTGTTTCATTGTTCTTATCTCATGATCTCACTTTTTAATCACTTCCTTCAATATCTGTATTACTTCTCTTTTTATTATGAGCTTCCGGATGCGAGAACCAAAATGGCGCCGTGTCTGGCAGAGATAACAATGACACAGTTTTAAAGTCCAGAAAGATCAACTTTGTGTACTAGATTTGTCTGCCGGGTCAAAATACAAGGAAGGTGGATGCTGCATTATCTATACTAGGAGATATATACATATATCTAAATATTCCGGTGAGTTCTGAGGTTTGAAGGTAAATCCAGCCTGTGGTTCGCTTAGCTCCGAGATCCAGTAGGGCGATGCTCGAAAATAAACTAAAAACCGGAAACGGAAGTGAAGAAGAAGATTCAGATTTGAGAGACTAGTCTGTGAGTGGGAGTGTTGGAAGTCTTGGAAATCAAACGTTAACTAAGAAGTGATGAAGGATAACGGTTGAGAATCACTAGTCTAGGGCGATTTTATTTGTCTGTGCACACTTGTGAAATGTGTTTCCTGTCATCCATAAATATTACCGCCTTTTCCCCCAACCAGCTTCATCATTTATTTACATTTTAAAAATAGTTTCTTACGCGCTGGTTTATAGTTTAGTGCTCACGTTTTGAAGTGCTAATGTCTAGAACACCAAGACGTTTATCAATTACTGCTGTTTTTGAAACAGTATATTTCTATCAGGGAAAAAACATAAATTACTTCTCTATTCTTTACTTCTTCAAGTGTTAAGATATTTAATACAAACTAAAAAGTAAAACTCAAGAAAAACAAAATGACAAAACTATTATAAGACCAGTAGTTTTGTATGCAAGTGCGAGCTGATCAAAGAAATACTGTAAATCTGCTAACTTCTTGGAAAAAGGAAAATCCTTTTAAAAAAAATAATACAAGACGAAGCTGTCTGCTGGATGGAGGACACGCACAAACCAGGAGATTATTTGAAGACCCAGAAAAACAGATGGCGTTTAGCAGATCACTTCAAAGTAGTGTCACTGTGTAGTGGAAAGAATACATCCAACTAAAGACAGATGGCTGGACGATGTACACGCAGATCTGCAACATTTCTGAGGAAAAGCTCGGGACAGATCTGACTGAAAAGAATGTGTTGAAGAGGGTCAAGGCCGTTTATTGACTTACATGAAGGATTGCAATGTTTCCGTAGCTTGGGGCGAGATTCTTATAACTACCTACCGCAGTAGGGGATCAATACTTCTTATTAAAGCCGGAAATAATTTCAACGAAATTTATTTGTCTCTAACGAAGCTCGACTGCAGCAGTACCAGAGAATGGACATTAGTTCGTTTCGAAAAAAATAATAATAAAGATGTGACTATTATACAGAACTATTTTCATCTTCTTCTATCTTCAAGTCCTAAGAGTTAAATCCAACACTCGTGGAACTGTAGGTCAATGAAAGCTCGCCTCTATCAGCCTGTCTGCACAAACTATTGTGTCTGGGAAAAGCAGATGTACATGTTTATATCCCTATTACCGATAGCTTGTATCCTTATTGATTCTCTGTACCCTATTACCCATTAAAAAGGGGCTCTTGAGGAACGGTGTGTGGATAGTGACTTATTTCTTGGAGCATTGTTTCCATTCCCTCAAGTGCAATAGACTCGGTCCCCAACGTGGGGTTCTGTTTTGGTTTCCTATTGGCCTAATCGTCTCCTCTGAAGGCCGTTTCCACCCTAGCGTCACGATGAGGCTGACAAGCGTTGTCCGGAACAGCAATGATATTAACACCTACATTCTTCAAATATGGATGACAAATTGGAAAATTGTCTCACTAATGTCTTTTTAATAAAATAATTATTGTAGTTGATTAGGTGTTGAAGATCATTGAGATGGGAGATTGAGATGAAGAAAAAAAAACTGAATGACCACGTGGTGCTTTTTAAAGACAAGAGAGAGAGAGAGAGAGAGAGAGAGAAGATGAAAAAGAAGAGACGGAGAGACGTGGAAAGACTGAGATATAGAAATGAATAGGAGATAGGGTCTGAAAGCGAGAGAGCTGAGAGAATAAGAAGGAGAGAGAGAGAGAGAATGAGAGTCTAAGAGAGAGAGACAGAGTGAGATAATGTATAGAGAGAGCATGTAAGACGTGGAGATACAGAACGGGCAGACAGAAAGAAGAGACAGCAAGAGAGAAAGGAGAGACAGAAAGAGAGAAAGGTGAAACTCGGAATGAAGCTAATAGAAAAAGTACTAAATCTGAGAGAGACAGAGAAAAAAATAGAACGATATATCTTAGCGGAAGGCTAAAAGATATAATTGAAGTTAAGTGTTTTTTATTACAAACTCAGATTTATAACAACTTTACTATTAAGTATCTTTTGTGTTTTGTTGAAGTGTTCTCTTCTGGTTATTGTAAGAAACCTCTACAGAAGTAGTCGATAAATTGCAAGGTAGCACACACACACACACACACACTAAAATGTAGATTTTTGGGGGGAAACATGTGATCTGCTTGGCTTATTGCTTCTTACCCCAAGCTCTATTCCCTCCCTTACCAAAACCTATCTAAACTATCTATTGTGCTTTGATTTATTTCCCTTTAGGAAACGCTCTGCAAAGGTTCGTATGTGGGACATCGACCGAAAAGCTCGTCTAGACATATTTCTTTTGGAATACATTTATTATGTCGTCGGGATCTCCGTAAAAAGAATCGCCTTTTTTCGTCCAATAGTTGAACAGCACGCGCATCGCATTGTTCTGACATCAACGTTGCTATGGCGACACAGGGTCATGGCGCCACATCAAACGATTCTAAGATGGCGTACGGAGAGTGTTTATCATAATTGTCTTTATTTTTTTAACTGTCTTCTCTCTCTATCTCGCTCTCTGTCTGTGACTCTTGTCTCGCTGTCTGTGACTCTTTTCTCTCTCTCTCTCTCTCCCTAGCTCACTCTCTTCTTCATGTCCTTCATTTTTTTCAATTTTCTCTGTATTTTATTGTTTCTAAACAACTGCCTCCAGCAGAACATAGTTATTAGCAAGGTGTAGTCCTGCCAGTGAAGACACCTATGATGGAAGCGTACGAAGAACTATAGATGCCTTCAATAGGGCACACAGCCGTAAACAAGTGTCGTGAAAAACAGTGCTTTATAACATTGATTGTTTTTTTCTTTGGTGACGAGATACATTGTAGAATATTGCACAGAATAGGCGACAATGACGCATGGCTGGATACAGTAGAAGTAGGTAAAGTGGTCGACAACATTAAGGAAGTGGCCCTTCAGATTGATTATGAGGCTGGGTTAAATCTGTTTGTGAACTTCTGAAGCATGATCTCCCGTTTTTTGTTTTTAGTTTCAGGTAGATCGACCAAACGAGGCAGCAGCCTCGGCTAATTCATTGACGGAAAGCTGAAGCTTCTGCTGGATGTGTCCAAGAAGGTGCAATCGTCCACACACAGCAGTTCAACAGCAATTACCTCTAATTTCAAAGAGATTAAGCGCCGCATGCTGAATTAGCTGCCTTTGGTGTGGAACTTGATGTAGATGCCCTCATTCTGGCGTCGCCTCATTTTATTTAGCATTATAGAAAAATAAAGGCAATAGACTCATGAATGTGTGGTTGCGTCTTGTAAGTTATAAAAACATAACTGAAATGTATGAAGCACTATTTTTTTGTTTTGTTTCGGGTATATGGGTAGAGTTACGCTGCACAGAATGAAGGAAAAGAAAACAGACACTATAACAACGTAATCCCTGGAGATGCTAAAATTCAATGGCCACGTGTATTTTAAAAACTAGGCACAGTTAAATTTAACTTTTTTTACATGACCTCAGATGATTGTTTGGACATCTTGGAATTTTCTAATAAGAGCATTTTGTGTATCCAAAAGTACGTCCTCTTCCCTCCCGCCTCGTCACTTCCCTGATCCAACGGTGGCCCTGCAGAACATTTGCATAGCAGCATCACAACTATTGTACCACAACAACCACTATGTCATCTATGTACTATAAAGCCAGATTCCAATAAAGACCGCTAATGATTCTGAAAAAAAAAAAAAACTTTATTTCTTGAAATGAAAACGTCTACTAGAGACTATTTCTGAAGGAATCGGGAAAAGGTGGGGGGGGGGGGGGGCGGGTGGAAATAAGAATTTAGAAAAAAAAAGGAAGGTTTCTACTTAAGATTATTTTACTTTTTGCGCTGTTCGCTCTTTAACTATCAATCCTGTTTTCTCTTTTTTATGTTGTCTCTCAATCCTCTACTATGTATGTCCTGTTTTTTTAGTTCTACGCAAATATTTAGGGGTGAGAGAAGAATCACAAGAGTGGGAAAACAAACAACATCACTTCTCTCCAGGTGGGCATTTCCATCCAAAACTTCCTTTTTTTTTGGGGGGGGGAAGATATGTGGGGAGAAGGGGGTATGAGTTGTGTCAAATCCTGCTTTATCAAATATCAAATATTTTAATGTCTTGCTTATGGGTTGGTATGACACCTTAAGACGAATTATTAGAATTGTTCAAATATCTTGACGGCGGCTTTACTTACAGCCTTCATTACAAAAGCCGAATACATCGGACAGCATAAAATTGGCCTTAGGGTCTGAAAAAAATTTAAAGGCAATGTAAATTTTAAGTTCAAATTTTTTTTTAAACAACTTTCTTTTCTAAGCAGAAGTGAACTACTTTTGAAAAAGGTGAGTAATTCTTAAGAAATTTTCACCTAAATTCGAATAAATTTGTCTACATTTTCATGCTTATTAGGCGAACCTTCAGAAACAAAAAGTCTTTTTTTTTTTTAAATTGATGAGTGTTGAACTAAAGGTTTTAGTTTTGTTTTAAATCATCAAATGTTGTCTCGATCATACTAAACGTACAAGAAGAAAAGTCAGGAGAGCGAATAGGTTCTTGGTGACCAAATAGAATTTGTTTTTGTTTTTCGATGTCAGATTTTTAAAAATTTTCAATTGGAGATTTTCACCAAAAACTAACCAATGTCACAGTAAACAACTAAATAAAAAGAGCTTTAATTTTAACAGTCCCCCACTTAGTGGTACTTTTCCTTTATTACCGCTAATTAGATGACTATTTGTTTTGAAATAAGTTAGAACTCTTAGAGGAAAGTCTAATGCTGCTTCCATAGTCATTAGTCCTTTATTTTGTACACCGGATACACCGAAAAGATATCTATTTATAGTTTCTCCGCCATTTTTGAAATTAGTGAATAGAAAATTGTAGTTTTTTTTTACGTTATGCATTCCATGACAAAGCTGATTTCAATTTCACAAGGCACGGGCCCCATGAGGCTAGTAAAGAAAGAGTGCATGAGGACAATTCTGTGGACAGATAAAAAAAAAAATTTCACCAACCAATCGGAAGCAAGGAAATTCGGAATAGCATCTGTCTAGCATTAGGTAAGTTTAGTCTGAGTACTATGATAAATAAAATACGCACTGTGTGCAATCGTTCAAGGCGGACTTGATGGGAGGGGTGGGATCACTGGCGGATCAAGGGGGGGGGGGGTAGGGGCGATCGCCCCCCTCCCCACTCGGCCCCAGAGGGGGGGGCGGACCAATTTTAGTATAGAATTCACACAATTTGTTTACGAATTTATTAATTATGTTAATAAAATATACAACTTATTTATATTTCAAAACCTATTTTTAGATTATTTGGCTCTCCCCCTCTAGTATGTTGGTCAATTTGGTGGGGCCGGGAGGGGGCAATACATCAATACCGCACCCCCCCCCCTATAAACTGTCGAGTGTGGGGGGCGGTCCAATTTATTTGTAGAAATCAAAGCTTGCTAACAGAATCAATTAAATATGTATATATATATATATATATATATATATATATATATATATATATATATATATATATATATATATATATATATATATATATGATTAAAACTTGTTATTGATATTTAACCTATCTTTATTTTATGTTGTTCCCCTGTTGGCCATTTGGGTTGGGGGAGGGGGCCAATACCTCTACTGCCCTTCCCACTCTAGCCCTCTGAGTAGGGGCGGGCGGTCCGATTTTTATGAAGAAATCATAGTTTGTGAACAAAATTTGTTGAATATCTATACAATATAAGCTACGTATTGATATGTGAACCCATTTGTATATTATGTCGTATCACATTCTAATCTCAAATTTTATCAATAGTAAATATAAAATGAAAAAAGGGTTGTACAAGGTGGGAGGGGTGATACATGCAAACGCCTTCCCCCATCGGACAAACCAATACTTCTTTTTTTATAGTTTATAAGAAATTCCAAAATTAAACAAATCTGTCACTAATATAATTTATATATGCTATTGATCCAAATTCTTATATCGAGTCGACCCACCCCTATTCTTTATATATATAAAGTCATATACGTCATTAAGCTCACGTTTAGATATAGGGTTAGGGTTTACTGGGCGTTAGGGTTTGGAAAAAGATCGCCCCCCCCCCACTTCAAAGTTCTGGATCCGCTAGTTGGTGGGGTGGGGTCAGAACACATACGAGGTACACTCATTGAATGACCTCCCAAACGTGCCCATGTTCCCTGCCTGAACGTCAACATTGCAACGGACTCACAATAAGCTCCTTTGTATCCAGGACGTGTTTTAATGTTTTCATTGGCGCTGGGCAACATTAGTGACCTTGACATTGGCTACAGTGCTGCGCCCTTCATTTGTACGAAGACTACTGGAAATTAGGATTTAATGGTTCTAATTACATGCCACAGTTCAAGGTCATACTGATACCATCCTATAATGCCAACGCTCCCCACCCCCTCCTTTTTTCTCCGGCTTCTTCCAACATGTTTCACATTAGGGATGAACGTCTTATGAGTTCAGAACGCGAGTCTTTAACAGAACAAAACATGTGTGAGCGTTCTCACGAGATTACGGCGTGTCGACGACCCGGGGTATGCTGCTCAGTACATGGAGCAACGTTGGTAGAGGGGATAGACAGCTCAACTGCTATAGTTTGGTAGATGGTTTAAATCTCAAACAAGAACATTCGGTTTTAACTTGTGCCACATGTCTGAACATGTTATCTGATGGAGGCTTACGTGAACATAAAATTGTTGCATAGTTTTATATTTCTGTGGTCACATCAGTGGTGCGACTAGCCGGAGTGCAAGAAAGAGAGAGAGACTGTAAGAACCGCAGCCTTTTTTATGCTTTGATGATGGAAAAAAAGAAATATCTTAATTCACACGCCGTTTTTTGGGGGGTTGTAGGTGTTTAAGACATTATTGATTTGGGACAAGGCATTAGGGTCCATTTAGTTGCTTTTAGCCCTTTGTATACAGTAGGCTACTTTGTCTACGTCTCCTAAGATAAGCTTCTAAGTCGTCGTCAAAGATGAGCACAATCTCATTTTTAGAAGCTTGAAAATGACTGTGAAGTCCAATGATTGCTTTGAAAAGCGTGTTACACTGGAGACTCACGGAGGTTGGCTCTCTTGAAGTATTTTACCTGTTTTCGTTCTAAGGTTTTTTTTCGGCAAATTTTTTTTTCCGACTTGGATAAAACTTGCGATGTCGCTTTATGTAAGAATCATTTAAAAAACAAACTGTTATTGTTTTAGATATTCTTATAACTTATTTATGAATCAGACCTGAGTGTTAAGACCTTGAAAATATAGTCCATGCTCAACTTCTTGGCCATTCTTTCTCAAACTGCAAGAAGAATCAAAAAGTTTAGAGATCATTTATTCTGAAGAAAAGTCACAAAAAAAAAAATTAAATACATGTTTCTCTAAATGGAAAAGTGCTTTTTAGCTCACAAATGCAGTAATTGAGAACAGATTGACTGCAGCAGCGTTAGGTCAAAGCTGTTTATGATTTGCAATGGTTAGATATTGTGTCATTTGCAAACTAACTTAGGCATACATTTATGTATCGTGGTACTTTGAGTGGACGGAAAAAGGGGAAAAAAATACAAATAGGATTGAAAAATATTTGCCATAAACATTATATTTGCATACACTAATTCCGAGTGCGGAAAAAAAATCTCACATCTTCAACTACAAATGTGTTATTTACTCCGCCCCCCGCCCCCCAAGGCATCTCCTAATATATTTTTATATTTACAGCAAGGATGTTTCATTCTACAGTTACATAAGATCTTTAAAGCATGAGCGTTAGAGACTATGTTACTTGCTTGTGGCAGGGGAAAAGCACACTAGTGATAAAACCGCAATTACATTCTATGGCATTTACAAATTATCACTATTACCAATGACACCTATATAGGCCTAGCTAATTATAAAAAAAAAGAAACCTTTAGCAAATTTGAATATTACGACAATTAAAAAATAAAAGTGCACTTTTATGGAGGGAAAACAAATAATTGTTCTTTTACAAAAAGAAGAAAAAAAAAACAGGCAAAATGTTTCATCCCAGTTCGGCCTTGACCTAGTAAGCTCAGAGGGAAGTCTTGAACATATGATAAAGTTAAGTACTATCTGACTGTGACGACTAAGTCCATTGTTATCAAAGATTCCATAGTGTGCACACAAAGAACAAACACTACTTACAGTCGAAGCCCCACTTATGGAGAACCCCGTGAGGTATAGCTCGATACGTAGTTTTATTTTGTAAAGAGATAACATAAAACACTCGCTCATTAAAACTTTCGGGATCCTCCTCATCCAAAGTCTTTTCACTGTCTTATGTTAACACCAGAACGTTACGCCATTTGAAAAACGCACATCTTGGTAAGCTGGTTCAAATACTGTAGCCTCGACTTCAATAGTGAACTTCTCGGTGTGGCGCTGTCGTCATTTTGCGCACAAAACTGCGCCACACGTTTGGTGTAAAATTGCGCGCGTTGTTTCCTCTTTGCTGCCGAAGACTGATTCTATTGTGCGTATATAAGGTTGAGAAAGTCTGGTTCAGGCAGTGCGCGATTTTTTTGTTCTATCCAAACTATCTTACAACGTCTGACTAATCACGTGACCATAGATAGTATTATTCCGTACTAGTTTATAGCGGTAAACCATTTTTACTATTGCTTCGTATTTTGTTATTTATACAATATTGAGTTAGCTTGTATTTAGGATAAACGGAGAATTTTTTAAACCTGAAAAAGGAGGGGGTGGGGGCATAAAGTCATGATAATAACATTTTAATTAATGGTATTCAATGTTTTATTTATTATATCCATATTCACTTGATTCCCAGAACACATCAACAAAAGATAATTATGTTTGTTTGCTTCATTACGATAAGGAAACACTGAATGTCAGGGACAATATTTTGTTTCATGTGGTGTGACCAGAGGGGGGAGGAGTTAATCACTGTGACCTTCAACCAACGGATTTAATCACTATCACCTTGAGATGTGTTTGAATCGACAGAGAATATAATAAAAGTATATTTTACAAAATGATCTTTTCTGTTGTATAGCTCTTTATGTTTGAAGCTGTTTTATTTGGGTTTAGATTTTTACATTTTCAATGTTGTACTTTGTTGTCTTTTCAATTCAGACTTATAAAGGATTTCATAAAAAAAAAATATTTGTTCTAGACTTAGAGTGCAAGCAGTGGTGGGGGTTATATGTTGTCCACATGAACAATTTGTATAACACTCTATAGATTCGGATTCGTCTTGTATTCACAAACGTCCAACAACTACATAACTCCAACCTATATACTTTTATGTGTGGTACATGTCTTGAAATAATGGCTGATAACATGAATTACATATAATGTTGAACTTCAACTTAACACCGCCATCGCGTATTTTGAAATTACTTTATGGTGATAATGAAGTGTTCTTTATAAGATTTGTCAACTTTCTCTATTATTTTTACGATTTAAAAGACAAAAAATAGAAAGATATTGACTTCCACCAAACTAAAAGTTATGTTTTTATTAACACACTTTTCAGGGGTAGGGGGCGGGGGGTAGCTAAATGATTAAGCGCTAGGCTTCCGAACGTTGAGTCCTGGGTTCGAATCTTAGTGAAGACTGGGATTTTGAATTTCGGCATTTTCAGGGCGCCCTTGAGTCCATCCAGATCTAATGGGTACCTGACTTTAGTAGGGGAAAGTAAAAGCGGATGGTCGTTGTGCTGGCCACATGACACCCTGCTCGTTAACCATTAGCCATAGAAACAGACGACCTTAACATCATCTGCCCTATAGATGGCAAGGTCTGAAAGGGGAACTTGACTACTTTTTAAAACAAATTTGTAAAAGTATGAATGAAATCAATGATGATGAAGAAGCAAAGGGTGACTATTCTTTCTTTTAAACTATAAAAATGTAAAGGTTCTAATAGTCATTTAGAACAGACGAGATAAAATAAACCAATGTCGCTATGAAAATAGTGGAAATATAAGTAGAATTTGACCCGGAAATAATTCTTTAAAAAAATCAAGGTCAACGGATGTACTTGTACATTATGAGGACAAATGTTTGAAGTGAAGCAACAAAAAAAAAATCTGGCAATATGGTACGTCTGCTCCTTCAAGGCCATACAGCAACACGCCTGCACACACACACACACACACACAATAATTAATAAGAAGAAAAATACGTTTGGTTAATAGTGCTGACTGGATAATTTTTAGAAAACTACAAAACAATCTATGCAATTATTTGAATATTATCATTAAATTATATTTGTCACATGTTTTACATGTTAAGCTAAAATGTTAGGGGAAGTAAGTAGATATATTAAATAAAGATTATATACATGTCTTTCATTTCACTCTTATCTTATAAATTACGTACCTTAAAGAAAATATCATAGGGATATCTATTTGTTAGAATAGAAAATGAAAAGAAAAAAATCCTAATATTATATCTGAATGGAGGCGCGAAGGATGAGTGTTAAAGCGCTTGGCTTCCGAACCTAGGTATCTTGGGATCGAATCCTGGTGAAGTCTCGGATTATTAATGTTGGATCTTTTGGGCGCCTCATACCTCTAATGGATAAATGATATCAGTTGGGGAAAAGTAAAGGCAGTTGGTCTTTGTGCTGGCGACACGACACCCTCGTTGGTTGCAGAAACAGATGAACCTTTACATTATTTGCCCTATAGATGGCATGGTCTGAAAGGGGAACTAGTTAGTGTGTGGAGAGGAGGCGGGGTGGGTGTGAACGTTAAGCTCTTCTGCATATAAATTCTCTTTTTAATTTTTTGTTTTTTTACATTAATTCTTTAATATCCTATTAAACAGTCACGTGATCTCTGAAACCTTGTAACAGATTGAAAGAAATCTCTGGGTGGACTGGAGATGTAGCACCAATGTCGTCTTGAGGCCGATACGAATGAAACATCAGTCTCCTAAGAGTGCACGTGACCCTGGCTATCAGTGGACGTGCGTGACAACGTGACCTACATTTGAAACGTCGCAGCATGTGCATAAGTGGTGGAGCTCTTACTACATAAAAATAACATATTTATAATAAATAAAAATAATAATCATAATAATGATAACATAAAAGGAGGTTAGTAACCAGTCTGAGGGAGGTAGTTCTGTAGATCCGATGACTTAAGAAATATTGGCAGTGGACACTGGACTACACAGACTTTTTTTCCCTTTTCTCACTCTTGTAAGCTAACGCTGTGTGGAACTGCCACCACGACTTATACAACAGCACTTCTAACTACTGAACGTCTTTCGTCTCATTAGAAAATGGTTCAGTGCTATAGACTAATTTCATGGGCTTAGAGTTCCAAGAGTCTTCAGCGCAACTCTTTTAGACAATTCAAAAGATCTAACACTGACAAATGGCCTTATGTTTTAGATTACAAGAATTCACAAATTTAAGAAAAGATGTTTCATATTTAGACGCCGGCCACAGGATGTTTGGGCCACCTTTAGACCATGCCTGAATACTTCACTATAACCATGTCTGATTATTTCACTGTAGTGTAGACCATGGCTGAACCCTTCACTGGAGACCATGCCTGAATACAGTGAATACTTCACTGCAGATTATGCCTGAATATAGTGAATACTTCACTGTAGACCATGCCTGAATACAGTGAATACTTCACCGTAGATCATGTCTGTATTTTAGCTTGAAGCAAATACCTACAACATGTAAATAACTTATTGATCGATGAGCTGATATCTGTTCTTTAATGTTAACAAAATACAACAAAAATAAACAGACAAAAGTACATTCATTTAGTCAGTAAACAAATACTTGACTTTCATCGTAAACAAATTTCTATTGAATTAAAGCGATGTTTATTGTTGTCTAAAATATAATGAAAATGAACTTTTCATTGCTTTATTTATTTATTTTGCAAAAAAAGTGGTTTATACATTTTTTTTCTTAAAAAAAAAAAAGATAATGTCCAGAAATTATTTTCAATGACATCATCAATAATTACGTTTATGTGTACTATTTTTAGCACGAAGGGAGAGAAACACTTTTAAAAAAAATAAATGGACTTGTGAGATGGAAACGAAACGAAACCTGTAGTCATGCTGAGTAGTTCACGTTGTCTAGTGATCTATAGAGCTAAGATCTGTGTTAGTAGACAGAATTTGTTACGCTTGTAGACAGAGGTTCTGTTTTGTTTTTTTGACAAGGAAAGTAACAGAAGTTTTGTACATTTTTTAAACATTTGCTTTTATTAGCTTTCAAACACAGAGTGCGACAAAATTTCCACTAGGCCGGGCTCAATCATTACAGTAGGCCTCAACACTAACCATTCGACGTCAAAACCTGTGGGCAGTTTAGACCAATTGCTAGTTGCCACGTCGTACTTTTACAATATTTGCCCTATAGATCTCAAGGTTTAACCCTAACCTTTCCGAACCAGGGGACCCTGGTTTGAATCCAGGTGCTGGTGAAGTCAGATGAAGACTGGGGCTTTTAATTTCGGGATCATCTGCCCCATATATTTTATTTAAGAGCCTAACAGTGTTCTTAGATCTAAACTCTAGTGAACTCAAATAGTATCGCGAGTCTCCGCTAGGTCTGACATATCCAACTTCGGCTAGCGTTGTCGATAAAATTAAATCACAAAACTGTGGGGCATTTAATTGTTATTATAGATAAATGAACACAAAAATAATTGTTCAACTCAGGTACTAACAGTAACGTATCTTCTATGAAGTAAAAAAAAATATTTAAAAAAAAAAGGAAATACTTTTTAAACAATTCCTACTTTATATTCAAATAAAATCTGAACGTATCGTTTCGTATCGAATCCTATAATCAGATCGTCATTGCAAAAAAAAAAAAAAAAAAAAAATTGTAAAAAAAAAAAAGGGCCAGCTGGGTGATCGAAAACATAAATGACTAGAATGTATAATATTGTATATCGAACCCTCGACATTTCCCGTTATTAGTGCGACGCTTTATCAACTTCGCTACAGTTTTCGGAAATTTTCAGAACATTTCACCAAGTTGTTCTTTGCACCCATGAAGACAGTGTCATGTACTTGTCCAAACTGAATCAGAAAATTGTTAGGATTTCATTAGTCAGTCAACTTTTTACAAGAAAAAGTAAAGTAATAAACAGTCGATATTTTTTTTTTTTTATTTTTGGATACCCTAAAGGGGAGGCGCGGTGGCTGAGCGGTAAAGCGCTTGGCTTCCGAACCAGGGGTCCCGGGTTCGAATCCGGTGATTTTTTAATTTCTGTATATGTTGGCGCCTCTAATGGGTACCTGACAGTAGTTGGGGAAAAGTAAAGGCGGCTAGTCGTTGTGCTGACCACATGACACCCTCGTTAACCGTAAGCCACAGGAACAGATGAT
The DNA here is from genome assembly GCA_036873155.1 of Biomphalaria sudanica. Lineage (NCBI taxonomy): Eukaryota > Metazoa > Mollusca > Gastropoda > Planorbidae > Biomphalaria > Biomphalaria sudanica. Next base: position 631,798 of record JAZGLO010005605.1, on the reverse strand, counting down.
CTATAGACCACAAGGTCTAAAAGGGAAACTATACTCTTTTACTGAGCGGTAAAGCACTTGGCTTCTGAACTGGGGGTTCCGGGTTCGAATCCTGGAATTTTTTATTTCGGGATCCTTGGGCACCCAGCTCTAATGGGTCGTGGAAAAGTGAAGGCGTGATCGTTGTGCTGGTTAACACTCGTTAACCGTTGGCCACAGAAACAGCTGACCTTTACATCATCTGCACTATAGATCGCAAGGTCTGAAAGGGGAGTTTACTTTTTAAAGCTCAAAATTTAATCCAGTCCACGATAATCTATTAATCAGCAGCGAGAGAACTGAAAATTCATATTACAAAAACGTATTAAATTCCAAGTATAACTTCTGCTAACCATGGATGTGTTACACAGAATCTCAGAGCGGAAAGATTACATTTTCTAAAGCAAAGAGCAAAAATAAAAATACCTTTCAGCATCACTACTGGGGCGATGGAGCTGTCAATGTTTTTTTAAAAGTACGAAAATAAATCTTCGACTATCTTCCATCTTTCAAAGCCTCAAATCACATTCGGTTTTCACAAAGGAAATTGTCTAGAGAACACGGAGAGGTCATCTAGAGATCAAATAGGTCATCAGATAGGTCATCTAAGTTCAGTTTGTGGTGTAAGAGAAAAGTTGTACCACACGACAAATTTATTTTGAAGCTATTGTATTAACAAAGCGACTTTTTCTTCATCAAGTAAAAAGCTTGTTCGAATATCTTCCTTGAGGAAAAAAAAGTCGAATCATCTTTTCGAAAAGACAAGCAGGAAAGAAAATACGCACTAACTACTAAATGATAATGTACTACATTTGCTCGCACTTTCTCCGCCCCTGCTTCCTACACTAGACAGACGGACATGATCGCACCCCAGGGTATGCACTTTTAACATTGTTTACTGAGCCTGATGACTTCTAATTACGTTTAAGCGTTCCGGATAGTATTGAGGGCAGCAGTTAGACGAGGCATCACACCTGCAGGAACTTTTGAAAAACCTCACTGATTGTTCTCTGAACTTGTCAGTACTACAGGAGTTGTCTGTATTCATGAAAGTGTAAAGGCGTAAATATCTGCGTCTGTTTATATTTCACATTGAACCTATAGAGTAAAAAAAGAGCAAGCAAAAATACTTAAAAGAAAAAAAATATGTAAGGGAGATTACCCTTAAAACCAGAATACTGCAAGTTTTTTTTCGCTTCATCAGAATCAAACTAAATTTATTAATTACCAGCAATTAATTAATCCATTAATTTTTTATCGATTCATGTTTTGTTAGGAACAATTAATAATTGTGCAAAATTTTAACCTGATCCCAGAATGGGAAGGGGGAGAACTAACGTGTACAAAAACGGTACCAGACAGAGTGACTTAATGTAAGCTTTGTGCGGGAATTACCAACTCTATAGACAAGCATGGAATGGGTTGCCTGAGCTTGCCAGGAAAACCAGTGACTTGGCGGAGTTTAGGTCATTGGTAAATATGCATGAAGCGTAGGACGTAATCATCTTAGAAGTAACGTCTATATCATATAAGCTAAGATAAGAATATACGTAGTCATTAATTTTCTTTATTATATTAGGAACAAACATAATAAACAATTTAACAACAGGTGCGCGCCTTAAAATATCATCCACTAGGAAATGGACGAGGTCACGTGGTCTAAACGTAAGAAATGATGCAAACAACAATGTCGCTTTTTGTTGACACAGCAGACGTGACCCTTCGGCTTTTGTTGTAAACGAAACAAACAGATTTCTTTGGAGAGAAAAACATTTGTACAAACAAACAACTTTTGGTAAATAATTATTATGAAATTATCTCCCCTGTGAAGTACACAAATAGCTCACACTGTTCTTCTTTCCTAAGAAAGTACATAAGGACAGATATAAGGACACAAATAATTATATTGTCATGTTGATCATCAGTAAGGTAAACAAGGCAGGTAAATCTATCTATGTAGACATCAGACCTGTGTTTCGGCTTGACATTTTCAAGAAACTTCCTTCAGAGTCAAGTAACAGGAAGAAAGAAGTGAGACAGCTCAAAGAGAAGCAGAGGAAAGACAATGTCTAGGATAAGATGGACCCACGGTCGTGTGATATGCGCTCTGTACTGTGGTATCGATGGTCGCAGGTTACAACACTGTTCTGCGGAAGGTTTGGGCTAGGTTGGGAAGGTTCAATGTTGAAGGAACATCCAATACATACAAGAGACAAAAAGCTGTTGGCTGCATGGTCATCTGCTAAGCGCATCGCATCGAGTTTCGGCATGATGGTTCCAAGTTTTAACCCCGCCCGCAGTCAACCACTGTCTTCCTGCAGGAGATTTCGGCTTAGGTGTAGTAATCTTCATTTCTGAAAAAGGAAAAGTCTGTAAACAGCTTCAGAGAATACACAGGCAAGGAGTACAAGTCAACATGAGTATCGCGGTGTGACCAAAACCAAATGCTGGAGTACTGTGTCGTCACTAAGTTCCAAATATTGGATCTTTCTCTTTCAATGCGTGTGTTGTTTTTTTTAAAATATCAATGAAAGTCAGAAACTCGAACAGATCAATCAACAAACGTAACGACAACATAACGACAACAATTTACCGATTCATTTTGATGCCGTGCACTTTTCCCGGTCACTTTTTCTCTTCCCCCCCCCCCATCCCACAATTTGATGTTTCCGAGGATTTTGATGAGTGTTTTTGTTTCAAGCCAACGCCAGCTGTATTCACAGGGGAGCCATCAGTGTTCTACACAATCCATCGAACGTCAATTGAGAATCACCTTGTCCCCCACCCTACCCTTGTCAAATTCGAATCATTAGCATGTACTCTACTGGGAGAGGGGAGGGGGGCGAGGTATTTTCCGCGGATCCTCCCTGACATTCCCCTCCCCCCCCCCCCCGCTATTCAACCTCATTTTGCTCACTACGTAGCTGTTTGTGTGCTGTTATATTCTCCTAACCCTAAACATGGATAATAATTAGACAAGGCAATGTTGTTTTTTTTTTTAAAAAATACATTGAAATGTTAAAGTGTCGATGTGCTTACACATAGTTGAAAATTGTACAGCGGCCAAAGTAGAGATATTAGATCCTTCGATCAGCGATATGGAACGACTGACTTATTGACTATTTATTTCATGTCTAAGATGATTTCAGAATTGATAAGGCTGATTGATATGGAGGTTTTAAAGTCGACGTTTAACTCATACACATATACAAAAACTAATTCTTCACTCACAATGTTTTTTCGAAAAAAAAGTAAAATAATTATCTATATCATTATAATTATAGTTATAATATTGTATATTTTAAAATGATGTTATTTTAAAATAATTAAAATGTGTTTTTTTTTTAGTTTTAACATTTTTTTAAATCTATTATCCGTTACAAAGAATAATGTTTAAGAATGAAGATATTTCAAAATGGGCTAATGTAGAGTCATATCCCACATAAAGTGGCCAGATATTTGGAGAGAGAAAGAGGAATGCATGTCGATCATTGGACGTAATAATCTTATCTCAAGTGAGAACGAGCAGTGGAGCCTTTAACAATCTAACTTTAAAAATCTTCTTATCAAGTTTCTGTTATCATGATAGATTGCCAGATTTTTTTCACAAGCATTTTACGGCATTTTTTGTTGTTAAATTTTCACTTCATGATTAAAAATTCTTTTTAGAGTGTTCACCTTCAACTAAAAATGTTTACTGGTCCCATGGACACAAGCGTACTCAGTAATCTTTGGTGTTTCTCCGTAGGGAGAAGAACTCTTCATGCTTCTTTCCATGCTATTCTTAATCAACTCCTCAATAGCAGAAGATACTTCTGATATTCTATCCTTCATTAATTGGATGGACTATTGCTGTTTTAGGTTTTTATGTTCTTGTTTGATTTGTAAACATGTCTTTTAATCAAGGCTGGCCCTAACAATTGGGGGGGGGGGCCCTATGCGAAACGGATTGCGCGGGGCCTAGTCTGGGTAGGGATAAGTGTAATGTCAAAAATACGATTTTTTTTTAGGAAAATACATTCGTCTTTGCAATAAATTTTTATTAAATGAAAGCTGACTGTGCCGTTTTTTTCTATCGCGCGTATGATTAGCATCCATAAAGTGACAATGTTGTCTATTTTTCAGAACATTTTTATGAATTTTCAAGAAATTTTCAATGTCAGATGATCTCCAGGAGAGGCCCTGGAAAATCAGGAGGCCACTGAAACCCTGTTATTTTATATAAAAGTTATAATGTTTTAATTTAATAATTGACACCTAGAATTAGCGCGGGGCCTATGAAAGTGCGGGGCCCACTGCGACCGCATTAGTTGCAGTGGCCTAAGTCCGGCCCTGCTTTTAATAAACCCTAATGCTCACTAATCTTCGGACTCAAAGACAAGCCTTATTAATGCTTGGTTAAATAACTTTATTTCTTTTTGATGTCTGTATTTTATAAAATTGCATTTTATCGTTTTATGTTTTATTACATTTATATATTTTGACTTCATAGTCAGTGTAACTGGTTTACCATGAATAAAATAAGTAGTTTTAATTTCTTTTGGTCATTTTGTTACTCAGGCATTTTTCTGGATAGAACATACTATAGTTCTTTTTTCTAAAATCTTGTGTTGTTTTTATTGTTTTATATATTATGTAATCATATGCATATAGATCAATTTGGTAGGAAAGTAAGCAGACAGCTGCAGAGTGAATACATAAACAGTGTAATATCTAAAGATAACAACAAAAACCTATGGTCATACATTAAGTCTAAGAAAATGGAAAAAACAGGCATAGCGCCATTAAAAGATGAACATAACATAATACATAATGATAATGAAACTAAAGCAAACATCCTAAACAAATACTTTGCATCAGCATTCTCAGCCCCAGGAGACAAAGACATATTTCTTAATTTGAACCAAGTAGACTACATAGAAGATTTAGTAGTACAAGAAAATGGAATTCAAAAACTATTAGCCAACACCAAACCAAATAAAGCGTCTGGACCTGATGGTATTCCAGCTAGATTACTCAAAGAACTAAGCAATGAGCTAGCCCCAGTGTTCAAAATACTCTTTCAGGCATCGCTTAACCAGGGCAGAGTACCAAAGGACTGGAAATAAGCTAATGTCACCCCCCTATTTAAAAAAGGAGAAAAATCTGATCCAGGAAACTACAGACCAGTATCACTTACCAGCATCACATGTAAAATACTAGAACACATAATATGTAGCAACATCATAAACCACTTAGACAAACATAATGTCCTCACCCCATACCAACATGGCTTTAGGAAATATAGATCATGTGAAACACAACTAATAGGACTTATTGATGATTTTTCAAAAGGTTTAGATAATAGTGAACAAATAGATGCTATCTTACTAGATTTTTCCAAGGCTTTTGACAAAGTTCACCACCATAGTTTGCTTAAAAAATTAAAATATTTCGGCATTAATGGTCCACTGCATCAGTGGATTAAAGATTTTCTGATAGGGAGAGAACAAACTGTAATAATAAATGGCTCTAAATCAACAGCAATAACAGTAAACTCAGGTGTACCTCAAGGAACAGTCTTGGGTCCACTACTATTTTTAATTTACATAAATGATTTACCAAATTGCATTAGTTCAGGAACAAAAGTCAGATTATTTGCAGACGATTGCATAATATATAGAACAATAAAAACAACACAAGACACAGATAGTTCACAAAGAGAATTAGATGAATTACAGAAATGGGAATCAAATTGGAGCATGTCTTTCCACACAGAAAAATGTCCGTTGTTAAGAGTAACAAAAAAACTAAAACAAATTAATTCCACTTATCTTATTCATGGCAAACCAGTAACACAGACTAAAAACGCAAAATACCTAGGTGTTATAATAAATGAAAAACTGTCTTGGAATCCACAAACTGGTGAAACTATAAAAAAAATCCAACAAAGCATTAGGGTTTATTAAAAGAAATTTCTATAAATCAAATAAGAACATAAAACTAAAATGTTATTTAACCTTGGTTAGGCCAATAATAGAATATGCATCCACCGTGTGGGACCCCTCAACTCAAGAAAACATTAAGAAACTGGAACAAACACAAAATAGAGCAGTGAGATTCATAACAAACGAATATTCACATTTGACTAGGGTAACACCATTAGTAAAATCACTAAATTTAGAAAGCCTTCAAGACAGAAGACTCAAAAGTAAAGTAGCAATTATACATAAAACATTTTTTAAATGTATTGTTACGAATGTCATTATCCAGGCTCTCTGCAAACTGCACCATACACCGTCAACTTAAAGTTGACAACTCAGGATTCCAAAGTAACGTGACGCTTTAATAGTTGAATAAATAACAGCCAATACTGTACAATTGGCAACACGTACACTGTACAAATATCTCTCCGATAACACCGTTCCGCCGTATCAACTCTTGCACTGGCCTCTCCGTCTCGTTTCGGACTTGTACTGAGCCGTTGTAACGAACTGTAGATCGGGAAGTTGTGACTGACTCGTCTCTAATACCTTCTCTAATGAACCGTCTTGACTGCGACACCTCCGCTCTTATATAGGGTCCCTAATGGCCTTCTAGAACCGGAAGGAACATCGCTCGACGTTTCTAGCTTCGTCACATGACTACATCCCTCGTGACGCTCCTGAGCTCTGTTCACGACGCCGATCCTTCCCGAACCTTCATGTTGACACTCGTCTCGGCTGACCGTCGTAACTCGTCACGGTTGACCGCTCGTCTAGCGCTGGCCTGGGGCGATTTGTGTCGGCTGACTACACTCACACCACTACCCCCATCTGTGCCACCACCAGGTTTATAACAGTATGTACTGTAGGAAGTCAAGTTGCCTGTAACAAAATTTAATGTTCTATGAGGTGGCAGCTTGGCACACATTTAGACCCTCTACATTTTTTAAATCTGTGTAATACATTTCAGATTAAATTGCTATATGCTCTTTATTAACCATGAGATAATTATGTATTCAAAAATAAGTCTTCCAGTGTTTTACATCACATTATTTCGACATACGATGTCCGGTTGGATGATTGCAGGAGTTTTGCTGGTACAAGTATAGCATGGTGAAGTGGACATCTAGTCTAGTTTGAGAAGCAACAAGTTGGTGAAATCAGATTAACAATAGCTAGCTCTTCTAGTTTTTGAGATATAAAAGTGACAGACAGACTACACAAAACCAGGACAAAACTAATAGCGACTTTTTATCACGACTTATAGCATTGTTACTAAAATCAGTACACGGATAATCTAATACTACTCCATAGGGTGTTTAAGAGGTTATTTTGATATTGTGTAGTCAAAGTCTTTATTGTGTAACTCAATATATTCATTTACTGAATTGATCTTTGGATGAAGATAAATCTAAATACATTAGTTGCATCACTCTAGATAAATTGTAATTGTAATCGATTCTTATACAAGTACTTTTTGTAAGACTGTGTTACATGGGTACATTGCATTATGTCACATGTCATAATAGATCGTGGTCGAGAGGCTTAGTATGCTTGAACTTGGCTAGGCAAACTATAAAGGGGACTCGAGGTTCGACACCCGACTCGAACAGAGTTATGTTTGCTGAATGTCCAAAGGCTGCACGAAAAACCTTCTCCCAGATACCACCTCTACCTAACGAGAAAGAGGGAAAGGCCCAGAAATACCTGGCGCCATGATTAGCAGACGTGCAAGATGTGGGGGACAAATCGAGACAGGGGACAGGTAGAGACACTCGCCCAGAGCCCAGACGCCTGAAGAAAGCTGGTTGGTGGTCCATGTCTCAGAGGGGACTTCAGGCAGATGAGAAGATGAGCTGAAGTACCCTGTGGGAGGGGAGCAGAATGATTTATAATATGAACAAAGTTAGAAAAGCTATGTCTTCCCTAACATAGTCCACAGTAGGCGCTACTAATGTCTGTCAGGTTGTAATGCTGTACTTGTTGCATTTAAGGGAGTTTTGCATCCATGAAGATGGTATCGTCAGATAGATACTGCATTCTTGGACATATGAAGTGTCAGGTGTTAAATTAAAATACCACTGGCCACTGACTGACTGACTGACTGACTGACTGACACACACACACACACACACACACACACACACACACACGGGCGTCCATACGTTCCTACACCTACGTCGCACCAAATGTTTCTACCTTAGCTTGGGTTTCGAGCAACAAGGGTTCCCAGACTTGTGATTCACTAATTCGATGGAACATTTTGTGTGTGTGTCCGTGTGTGTGTGTGTGTCTGTGTGTCTGTGTGTGTGTGTGTGTGTGTCTGTGTCTCAAGTGAAAATAGTGCAGACAATACATTTGCTTTTTTTTTTAATCAAGAAAAAAAATTGTGTATTAAGAAAAAAAAAGGATGGCTACTTGAAATAGGGTAGTTGTGGCTATAACGTTTGAGACTCCCTGATTGAAAACTACTGAAGAGACAGATCTGTTGAACACAGCCTAGGGCGATTCCGGGAATCCAAATCATCAATGAATGACTTAAATAACACAAAACAGAATTTTTAAAACCAATCAGATCTCTCCTAGATTTCATTCTCACGCACCTGTTGAACCTAATTGGCAAGTATTGTTACATATTTGTAGGTTTTCATGGGGACCTATTGGTAAATCTCGATACTGCTTATACCAATATATACTGATTCTACTGCTTATACCAATATATACTGATTCTACTGCTTATACCAATATGTACTGATTCTACTGCTTATACTAATATATACTGATTCTACTGCTTATACCAATATATACTGCTTATACTTCTTATACAGGATCAAATTCTGAGGGATGCTGGGACTTTAAATACTTTTTAAAAGCCTCGCAAGTGATAAGTTACATTTGTTAGTGGGTTACAGGGGTTGAGGTCCCAGAGCACCCACGTGGGCCCCACCACGTGACCACAACAAAAGATCAACTCTTTAACCTTCAGTGCTTTATGGAAACTGTAGCATTACAATGGCGCAATGAATGGTGGTGGTGGTGGTGGTGGTGGTGGGGGGGGGGTTTACAATACTATTCTAATATTTCTTTTTTCTTTAAAAAATAAATGTGAACATTCCATAATAAATATTTCGCATAAAAGCCAAAAGATAAGAAAAAAACAACAGTCTTAAACTATCACTGTATTATATTATTACAATGAATATTTTTTGAAAAGAAAAGAACAAAATATTCAGAAATAAACAAGAGAATGTCTTTGGGAAAAGGTTTCGTTGAGTAGCGCTAAGAATTGTCATCTATTTGAAAACCTGAAATCTAGCAACAACACATCTCCTGCATCTCACTGCGACAAGTTCTTGGTTCAAGAGGTAGAGAAAGAGAGAGGGAGGGATAGAGAAAGAGAGAGAAAGAGAGAGGGAGGGAGAGAGACAGAGAGAGAAAGAGAGAGACAGGGAGGGAGAGAGACAGAGAGAGAAAGAGAGAGAGAGACAGAGAGGAAGAGAGAGAGGAAGAGAGAGAGACAGACAGAGAGAGGGACAGAGAGAGACAGAGAGGAAGAGAGAGAGACAGAGAGGAAGAGAGAGAGGGACAGAGAGAGATAGAGAGAAAAAGTGGGAGAGAGAGACAGACAGAGAGAGGGAGAGATAGAGAGACAAAGAGGGAGAGAGAGACAGACAGAGAGAGGGAGAGAGAGAGAGAAAGTTAAAAAGGCTGATAGAAAAATGTGTTGTCGATGCCTTCATAATTTTGAAAGCATGCCACTATTATTAAACTTAGATCTCAATTATAATTGGTCCTCTGATCCTTTTGCTTTCATTTCAAAGTTAACATTCAATCAATAAACTCAACTAATACCCCAATAAGACTCAATCAACAATCAACTGCATTTAGGGGATTCCCAGCGTGTACTTAGGAAAAGGGAAATAACATAGTAAGGAACGAAACGGAAATATCCGTTGATTAGAACAGAGAGAGAGAGAGAGAGAGAGAGAGAGAGAGAGAGATTGAAAGAGTCTATATGTATAGCGTAAGTATGACTTGACTTTCAACTTGTTTACTTGCCTAAAGTATAAGATCAAACTATTACATAATAACAGACTTTCACGCAGTGCATAGAGTCCTCTGGCTTGCTCAGTAATAACTACTGTTCTATTGGACTATAAAAGAATGCATATTTCACTCTTTCATTAAAAATTTGACGATGCGCCAATTAAAATAATTGTACTTAATTGTACCTAGTTCAAAGACCATTAGAAAGAAGGGGCTTGGAGCTGGTAAAGTCATAGAGGACTTCTTCTCTTGATTTCAACATGTAGACGCAGGTACTCGTACCTATTGACATTGAAGGACCTCGGGACATTGTCTCGCCGTGGCGTCGTTGACAGCGAGATTTCCCGTGGTGATGGAGTTACCGTCCGTTTTGTTTTTGTTCAATAGTCACCTAACATATTACATAAGAAACAACATGGAGGCTAGAAGAATCAAAACAAACATGCTCTGTTGGGTTTAGATGTTGGACAAAGCATTAATTAGGAGAGTTTAGTAAATATAATTATGAATTGGAATTCCGACTGGATGTTATAATATAACAAGAAAATAACGTTTTGTTATACAACGGAATATTATGTTAAGAAAAATAAAAGGGGGGGGGGAGGGGATTGAAAGTAAAAGTACTTTTAGGGTAAATGAAGTTGTCTATTATTTTGTTTACATCTATTAACCACTCTGGGTTTTTTTCCCCAGCATAACAGCTGTGGTCACAAAGTATCAAATGGTTTCCATGTTTGAGGAAATCTCAAGTGAAAGAAAAACATGAACTCGGATTCAAGCTCACTTCGTTTGGCAGCTGAATGATCTACCACTGAGCCACCAGGTCGTACATAACGAGAAACGTGACCCCCAACTATACCCATTAAATGCGCTACTCACAGATCCCTGGACAGATTGTTATTGTTATTGCAGTGAGATTTTGTTTAAAATACAATTTATATCAAGCTGATTTTGTGTATATCATGATTGAAGTTCTATTTAGTATTGTTCACAAAGAAGTTATTTCAAGTTTTATAAGTTCAGATATAATACGCCTACAGCGGTTTAGTTGTCTACTAACAGTTTGGTGCTACAAGTCAACGACAGGCAACAACAACCATATCTCAAATACTTAAGGGCCTTTTCAAGTCCAACTACGCACTAAATTTTATTTTACCTGTGTTAAGAAGCGATAAATGGAGAAGCTGCAAAGGATGGGGGGGGGGGGGGGGGGGGATTTTTCAACATCTTCTCTAAAAGTACAAAGTTGAGTAGAAAGTGCGCGTGGAAGTCATCATTAAGTTTCCAGGTGTGAATCCTGGACTAAACCCTGGTTTTAAAAAGCGGAAGAATTTCTTTTCCCGCGCTCTTCCGAGCGCTTCGTAAGGTAACTGCTTTAAAAGTAGTGGCGGTCATCGTACGTGTCACTGTGACCTATGAGATGAACCTTGTTGTCTGAGAGCTAAACTCTTAAAGGTTAACAATACATTCCTCTGAGCTGGCCTGAAAGTTGTTGCCGCTGAGATTTCTCAATATAGAAGTTCCAACACAACAGCGTTCGTTTCTAGAACCGCAAGGAATATTAGCTCTGTGTCGGGAATATGCCACAATTTATTCCAAGGAAAAAAAAATTTTAGTAGCATTATTTATAGAGTCTTTTGATATTTATATATACTTTGCCTTTCTTAATGCCAATTCGCAATTCCGTTTCATTATTTCTATGTGTACAGCTTGAACCTCTGCCAACAATGAAACAATAACTCCAGTTGGTAATAATTATGGACTTCCCTCCCCTTTTCGACAATCTCTCGCTTTCTTTTGTTCTTCCAGAAGCGTCTTATGGGTCAAACAAATTATACCTCTAAAGTGCTGTTGTTATTTTTAGCCTCCGTTGGGTTTTCCCCGGCTAGGTCTTTTCATCTGTGCCAAAACTTGGGATCTTTTGATAGAAGGATTCCTTGAGCAATGCGCTTAATATGGAATGCTGCAAGATTGTTTTGTCGAACTGATTGTAAGACTAGCTTTCCTACTGCTATTGCTTTGTTGTTTTTATCTGTGCCAAAACTTTGGGACTTTTAAATGGAGAAGTAATCCTATAGATGTGAACAGACTATACGGAATACTGAAAGATTGTTTTGTTGAAGTGATTCTCAAATTTGAATACCATGCTGGCTTTTTCTTTCTTTTATGCATTCAAATTAATAGCTAATGATTTAGTTGTTTAAAACAGAAAACAGATAAAGGGATACAAAGGGGAGGCCACATTCCCGAGATTCTCTTCTGCAGCCCTTGAATTCCAGACAATGTCGTCATTAGTGCACATTCTGGAGGTTACTGTGACTCCATTTCAACGCGGCGTTAATTGGATCGCAATATGCAGCACATTTGTGCCAAACACTTAATTGATTTATTTGTGACACGAACAACTTGTCTTATCACAGTGGCGTAGCTAGGGTATGTGATGCCTTATGAAACCCTCCAAAAAATACTTTTTTTTCGAAATAATCTGTATTCATTGTTTAAGTATTGTTTATTCGTAAATAACATAGTTAACGAAAAGATGCTACAAATGAATCATCCTTGCTTTCGTGCTGGCAAAACTATCGATTAGTTTTATCCAAATATATTTGTTGTCATCCACTCTTGTTAATTGGCTTCTACTTTGGCACTAGACTTCCTTCAAGCTCTGAAGGCTAGAATCAATGAATTCTTTCCAAAAAAAATAAAACTCAAATGAATCATAATGAAAAGAAAACAAATTACGATGGTTATCTAAAATCTAGTAGTATATTTATAAAAATCTAAATCTAGATAAAACCAAATGTTTTGAAAAACGAAATAAATAATATAAGATTATAACTTTGTCCTTCATATACAACCATTACATGTGACAATGAACAAAAAATTTAAAATGTACCTCGGAAGGAAATGGGCGCGTGTAAAAGTGTATTGCCTTTAATCCTTGAGAGATTTAAATAAATTTGATCGAAGCTGGTCTACAGATTATCAAACTCAAGTAAATTTGATTGAAGCTGGTCTACAGATTAATAAACTTAAGTAAGTTTGATCCAAGCTGGTCTACAGATTAATAAACTCATGTAAATTTGATCGAAGCTGGTCTACAGATTATCAAACTCAAGTAAATTTGATTGAAGCTGGTCTACAGATTAATAAACTCAAGTAAATTTGATCGAAGCTGGTCTACAGATTAATAAACTCAAGTAAATTTGATCGAAGCTGGTCTACAGATTAATAAACTCAAGTAAATTTGATTGAAGCTGGTCTAAAGATTAATCCGGAATATAAGTTTCCCAAACTTTTTCTGTAATGGAACACTTCCCACATTCTGAGTATTCATCGAATTCAGCGGGAACACTTTGCTTATATTTTGGAGAGATTAATTCACGATGTGGCCTATAGTTCATTATTCTAGTTGCTAGTGGAACACCTTTTCAGACCTTTCGGAACACTTGGAAAAGAAAATAAAGCAACTAGAATAAACTAAAAGAAATACAAAAACTACTGTGGAAAACAGAGAGAGCTAAAAAAGAGAGCTAAACAAAATAAATCACAATAAAGAAGTTTAACAGATCGATTAGAAAGACAAATATAACATTAGAAAGATAAGAGTTGACCAGAAGAAAAGAAAACGCCACGGGATCTCAAAAGTATGACACATCTGGAATATTGATGGAAAAGCTAACAAATTTAAATTATCACAACCCCTCACTTGTGACGGCCTCTGTAAGTGCGATTCCTTCTGATTATTAAAAAAAATAAAAATAAAAGTACCAGACAATTGATAATCGACATTACAAAACAAAACTAGAAATATTGTATCTTATCTCCCCTAGCGATCTTTCCGCCAGCAAGAAATGTTTCCGCTTTGTTTCCAACTCAAGAAATTGGCGGGTCATGTTGATACGAAACCAGCGATAACTTGTGACGTGTCACGCTGTTGTCCACCCCAAAAAACAATGAGCGGGGAAGGGAAGGTCTCAGAGGTCACCATTGTCTTGCAGGATATGCACTCTCTATCTTGTCAGATCAGAGACAGGCCCCAGTAGCACCTTTTTATCAGCAACATTTGATTGACATGCTTTTTAAAGTATGAATGCACATACAAACACATACAAACACATGCACACAAAAACATTTATAAACTTGTGCAGATACAAACACATACAAACATGTACACGAAATTTGAATGACATTTTTTTAAAACTCTGAATGTACGTCACATACAAACTCGTACACACAGAAACATGTATAAACTTGTACAGGTAAACACACATAAAACATTAGGAAAACAGGTACCAAGAGTATTAGGCATCTAGGTACTTAGACAATTAGGTATCTAGGTACTAAGATTAGGTACTAAGACTATTAGGCATCTAGGTACTTAGACAATTAGTTATCTAGGTACTAAGACTATTAGGCATCTGGGTACTTAGACAATCTAGGTACTTAGACAATCTAGGTAATTAATTAGACAATTAAGTGTGTGGGTTCTTATACAATTAAGTATCTAGGCACCTAGACATTAGGACTTTTAGAAACTTTGACACTAATGTTGCACAAGAAGTTAACAGATGTGGAGAAAAAAAAAACCTAACCAGATCGTTACAAAATACAAATTAAGACACTGATGTTTTCTTGGTCAATTGAAGTGGTATGTTGACCACTGAGGACCGTTGGTTTTTGTATTTTTTGCACAGCGTTTCTCAAACTTAGGTACCCAGGGGAGCCTCTGTAGAGAGGGAGGGGGGAACTCGAAAGAAATGTGAAGAATACTGGCAACAGTCCTGAACAATGAATTCAAATAGCCTACTGACAGTAAGGCGCTGTGTAGTGGGAAGAAGGCTACTGAAAAGCCTACTCAGTTGGGTACTTGACAGCAAACATTCGAGGATCATTGTTATTAGCATATTGATCCAACCGACGGTCAAGCGGGCAGTATTACGGGTCTGATTGGGAACCAAAAGATGGAGATCCCATCAAAGATGTTTTTGATAGAACTCGTAAGCTTAGAGGCAGGATCTACATTTGATCATTTCTGATCGCTTCCTCTCCCCCCCCCCCCCCCTTACCAAGCACACAGATGGCCAGGATGGGGAAAAAAGGGAAGAGGGCTGTGGAAACAGAGGGAGGAGCTAGATCTCGTTACGCAGACCACGAAATGATCGAAAACCAAATGAGGACGTATTTAGGTCTTTGTCCGACTTTTCGTTTTGTGTTAAGTCTCTTCGTATTTCTGCGTGAATACTATTGACCCCTTTGTCAGTGATCTAGTTGAATGTTTTCTTTGTTGGTGGATCCGAGATTGTGCTGGGGTGGGGGGATATTTTAATAAGACAATACCACATAAAGAAAGGATGAGAATGCGCTGCAATTCTAAGGTCTGGTGATCAACTTGCAAGCGAATTTTCAAATGAATAAGTGTTGGCTGAGTGGCATAGATCCTATCTGCCCAACTGTGAGAACTTGAGTTCAACTCACGATGTAGATTAATATGAGAGTTTTAATATCAGATTTAGATACTGTCCATTCACGATGGTATTAATTTGCTTGTTAATTTGTAACATTGTTCTGAGAATGAGATAAGCCTTTTACTACAACTGTACGTAAAATCAAAATGTCATGCTAAGCATCCACCTCTGACCATCCCCATACCGCTTCCCCTTTTTTTTGTTGTTATCTCTAATGCTGCCTTGCTTTCTAAGAAAAGAAAATGACCTATATACAATGAGTTAAATATTTATTACCCATGATTCATCTTCCTGTACTATCGAGATAAAACGACGAAGCTTGAGGGCGTGGGGGTGATAGAAGTGGAACTGGAGTTTCTGCGCCAATTTCTTCCGGTTTGTCGGTCACATTATTTACAGACAGTTTGATTCAAGACCAAATTTATATACGTCTTTGAAGATATTTTACACGTTTCGACTATGATATTTGAAGTCTCGAAGATAACTCACGGGAGACATGAGAATGTTTTACAAGCATGTCTGTGAAGATGTGGTCAATAAGAAAAAAAAAAAAAGCTTCGTTATCAAAACGCTAAAAAGAAAGTTCGGCGAGCTTCGGTGGACCAGACTCCACACCCCTATAAAGAGGAAGTTATCAATAATTGTATCAAAACCCTGACACCCTTCAACTTCCTGCAGGGTAACGGAGAAGAGACATCAAATAATGGACGGGCTTGTCATTGAAAGAGATTCTAATCAATGCAAAAGATAGACGAATGGAGAAAGACGGTCGACATATCATCTGTAGTGCCCCAACGGTCGCATAGTCCAAAAAATATGTGAAGGTGCAAGTGGTAGTTGCAAATACAGTTTACTACGGGTCGTTGTTTTTCGCGCTTTTTTAATTCAATAAGTTGTTGTTACAAGCTCTAGTTTATACCTACTGGCATAGTACAGTCTCACTACTGTTGTTGTATTTGTTCTTGGTCCCATCATATAAGAGATAGTGATAGCTTGCTGGCAACTTAAATGACGCATCCAGCTGGCATTCATTTTCTGCATCACATCTCAGCAAGTGAGCACTTTGTCCAAGTATCCATTGTTTCGCCAGTAAATACCCCCCCCCCTTTGTTGTTTCTTTTTCCAATTTTTTTATTTTTTAGAGTTGGAAAAGTGGGTCGAGTGAGGAAAGACTTAAAGGAGGACAGGGGTGGGTGGGTGGCTGTTTCTTAATGAGTATGACACTCAATGTGTGTATGCCTGTTGTGTATGTGTGTATGAAAGTGAGCAGATATGCTTGTATCTGAGTATCATGAGCCAGCGAAATTAACATGACCTTAAACCCTCGTTACGGTTTACGGCCTTTGTCGACAAAAAAAAAAAAAAAAAAAAACCTCTAGCCAGCGCGACTCAAGTATAAGGTTCCACTAACATAGATTAGAGGAAGACAAATGGAGTCGTGGGGAAGGGGTGGTCATGGCCAGGAAAAAATACGTTACTGGTTGAGAGGGGGGGGGAGGGCAGAGACACCTGTTAAAAGTACTCACCATGGTCTACACTGGACGAGAGTTCTACAAAGTGGTGAGGGAGCTGGTAGACGTAAACGTCCACGGTTTAGATCACGGCCCCCCTTCATTAGATAATCACACACACACACACACAAATACACACACAATTTATTCATAGATTATTTTGTAAAGCCTTCTCTGGAAATGGTTAGGGCGGTTGACGGACATGACTATCTCGTGACCCAGTCTCAAAAGTGTTGGGGAAAAAAACAACAGAATTGTGATGATTAATCTAAAGGTCCAGTGCACAGCATAAAATGGGAACTTTGTTAATAGACTACAGATTTAATGACGACCCCCCCTCCTTTTTGTTTTCTCCCACCTGAACGCCCCACATGAAAAAAAGATGAAGTTCACGTAGAAAAGATCGTCAATATCAAGGTCGTTATTTAAATATCAAAGGTCGCTATTGAAGAGTCCGTAGACAGCAAAAAAAAAAAAACAAACATGGCCCTCATTTCTGGAAGAAAAGCCTTCCAAACGACAAATGGCCGGCTCCTCTACCATCAAAGTGAAATCCACCTGAACTTGCGATAAATGGGATAAGAGTGTCTTTCCAAACATAGGGCTCCACGGTCGTTACGACTGAAGAAGGCCAACATATTTATGAGTGTCCATTTTTCCAGTGCCCATTTTTTCCGCCTTGTTAAAAAGTGCAAATTTTTACAAGTGGTTATTAATTATTCCGGTGCCTAATTTACCTTTGGCCAGATTTCCAGAGGTTATATTTCCATACACCCTGAAGCAGACACAATTACTAGTATTTATTATGAATGAAGCGTGACTAGCTTTGGTTTAAAATATATATATATATATATATATATATATATATATATATATATATATATATATATATATATATATATATATATATATATTAAATCTCTAAACAAGAGGATTCGAATTGACATCCTTCTATTTATTTTTTTGAACTATCCCCAGTCAACTTTTACTTTTGGAAGTACTTAGGCTTATGTTTTAACATACACTTTGTTTTCTGTTGTTTTTTTTCAGTTTGCTGGGGGAAAGGTGCGGTATTTCAATCAATCCATGTTGTCACATCTCTAAAGACGATACTGTGTTAGAGATTGATTGCCTTTAACCAACCAACGCAAAGATCTGAAAAGGTGCCTGCACGGAAAACGAAAATTTAAAATTTAAAATTTATTTGCTTGAAGACCATAACTTTAGGATACGGCGCCCTGAGCAAGGCGTACAGCAAACATCCGTCGTAGATAACACTCCTGCTTCGTGCTCTATGTCTCCTTTGACGTCACGTGAGCTACCTCGAAGTTGAGTCCTGGTTAGATCGCGTGTGCACGAGCTATTTTACTCACACCACGCTTTTATCTCCTGTCACAGTGCTCACGATGAGTTGTCGTGACCAGTCAATCTAACAGTGCTTTTATTTGTTATGATAATGCACCATTTTCCTAACATCTCGCCCCCCCCCCCACCTCCACATCACAAAACTTTCTGTGTTTGACGACCAGAGTCTTCTAATGAGTGGTGGAACAGACTCTATGACGAGTGTTGAAAGATTTGATCCAAACAGACCCTATGACGAGTGTTGGAAAGATTTGATCCAAACAGACCCTATGACGAGTGTTGGAAAGATTTGATCCAAACAGACCCTATGACGAGTGTTGGAAAGATTTGATCCAAACAGACTCTATGACTGACACCTTACTTTCTCAATCTTCATATTCCTCAACAACACGAATACATAATGCCGTCATAAATTGTTTCTTCAACTTGAGCTGGCGCTATATTTAGAACTAAATCTGTTTCTAAATCAACGTTTTTATTTATGAATTATTTTTTTTTAAGTTTGATGCGTAAGGAGGCTTGGTGGCTGAGTGGTAAAGCTCTTGGCCTCCAAACCTAAGGCTCTTGAGTTAGAATTCCGGTAACGACAGGGTTATTTAACGCCCTTGAGTCCACCCAGCTTCAATAGATACCCAACAAACGTTTTGGAAAGAAAGGCGGTTGTTGTTGCTGCGCTGGCCTCAAAAAGAGATGAGCTTTACACCATCCTGTCTACAAAAACTCTGCATAGATCGCACGATCTGAGAGGGGGTACCTTTAACTCTTTCACCTTAATCCGTGTAGTAGATTTAATCAGATCCACTTTTTGTATTATCTTTAAACTTATTTTATGAACTTAAGAAAGGGTCAACAACAGTGCTCCATCAATCTTTCTGAGTCTTAGATGCGATTACATGATTTAAAAAAGCAATATGATGAATGATAAATCTGTAATGAATCATTACATGCAGTATTCTAACCAAGAGTAGTCCCCTGATCAAGAAATGTGTGATTGTCATAATGTCATTAGAGTTTAGACCAGATCTCTTGAAACTCTACGCCGATGGAAAATACCCTGTACCGGACTGCAATTAAAAAGGTTCCAGGTAGATACCAGTTCGTTACAATGGTCTGGATCTATGATAGTTATGTGATTCTAGAGACTTGGCCGAAGGAAATGATTATTGATGTCAATTGGTAAATATTGGTGACTATTGGTGAATATTTGGTGACTATTGGTGAATATTGATTACTACACAGTGATTCTCTTTGTTTCGCCTTCTTTAAAATACATTGACTTTCAGGGAAGAAAAATGCACAAGTAGCCTATGTGTACCAGACTGCACCGAGAGGTCGCAAATTAGATACCCTCTATCGAGATGGCGAATATGTGTGGAGAAAACAGAATTCAAACTTAGACAGACAGACAGACAGAAAGACATACAAATAGATAGATAGATAGATAGATAGATAGATAGATAGATAGATAGATAGATAGATAGATAGATAGATAGATAGATTGATTGATTGATTGATTGATTGTTGATAAAGCGTTAGAAACACATACACACAGAGACACTCACTTAAAACGTCAACCTTAAAAAAGAACCTCACTTGACCCTCAGCAATTTTTTTCATTCCTTAACCTTGAAACACGGAGCAAAAGTCGCGCCACAGTCAGGTCGCAAGTCATCCATTAGCTACGGTTGATTGTCGTAGAAGGGTTTTGGGGAGTGGTTAAGCTTTCATGGTTCAACAAATTTTGGTATCATCTTTAGAAATGACAAACTTACAACAAACTTTTAAGACTTTTCAATATTAAAAACGTTTCAAGTTTCAATTTGATCCGAGAATGAGTGTGAGAGAAATAACGTGTACGATTATCTAAGGGGGCAAAATCCTACATATCTAGCCAATTCTGTGAAAACTGAAGAATTATTTCCCTTGTTGGTATCAAGCAAAATAATAATTTATCAATTAGTCAATACTAATTGGTTGACTTTTCAAAGTCATGTCTTTTCTACGCCAATAAATAATTGTGCAAAGTTTCAGCTTGATCCAGTAAAGAGTGTGGGAGAACTAACGTGTATAAACCTGTTACCAGACAGATGGAGTGAGTTGATAGAAGCTTTGTAAAAAAAGTAAAAAAAGAACAGCCAACGTGTAATAGCAGGGAAAATTTTAACTTATTAGAAATTAATATTTAAAAAATATTGTATCAAATTATCCAATACATATAGTCAAGTGCAGCTCTGCTTTCTTTTTCTCTTTAATCGCTTCATTCACGATGCACTTGTAGTTGTCAAACACCCGAATCATAATAATGGCTGCAGCCCTTCAGTGTGAACTAGTTTCAAAGACTTATTAAAGTATTCATGGGAGACGAATACGTCATTAATAGGCTACTCTGGTAATGCATGCACCAGTTAAGCTTCAGTTTGATGCAAAAGTTGCTCCCTATCTTATTCTGACAGCTCACTTCATCTATATCTGTGAAAGTGCATAATAATGTGTCAATGGAAAGTAGAGTGTGCCAGTGGAAGCAGTGTATGCCGAGATGGGGGTGAAATGCCTACCTCACTCCGACTCAATTTACCCTGAACGCATTCTAATGTCCCAGTAGAACTAATTGCCTATTCCCATAGTCGGGCAAGAATCGTCGAAATTGCGGTGTTGTGTTACGTTACTAGGCATCAAACTGCACCGTCCTTGTCACGAGGGGAAGATGTGCATAAGTTCATAAATCATGACGAGACCAATAGGTTTCTTGTGTCGAAGGTTAACATCATTTGTGTAACTCAAGTGGAAAGGTTTAACATATTGCGGGATATATTCTCTTTGAAAGAGCGCGTATCTTTTAGTGTCGAGGGAAATAATTACTCACTTGATCTTGCTTTACACTATTTTCAGCCTTATGTACGTGATGCTAAAACTGTCGTATTCTGCCTTTTTTTTTTTTTAAATGAATCTCTCACCAAATAGCGGACCCAAGGGGGCTGCCAAAGAGTTTGTGTGTAAAACACAACTTTTGTTAACTTGATTATTTTTGGACTTGAAGCTTTCAGCAGATACTGGGATAGTAACTTACTGGCCTGTTTCCTTTTCATGTGAAAAATAACAAACTGGGTGTCACAGATAAAACCCTGTATATTAAAAATATTATCAGTAACTATATTATGAATTTCTGATTTTTTTAAAAACCTGCCTTGATCTTGACTGCACATTGTTTGGGTTGTTCAGAGATTTTGTATGGACTATCTAGGACAATGAAGGACTGTCTAGGACAATGAAGGGCTGTCTAGGACGATAAAGGACTGTACATCAAATTAAAGTCACTGTGCTATTAATAGGGTGACACCTAACATTTGCGAATAAATCTTTTCAGAATGAATTTTTAGTTAATTGTACTAGCGTGGGAAATCGTTTCAAAGTGCCCTCTGTATCCTCGACCTAGTCACGCACTGGGAAAAAATAGTGCCGTGTTTCAGTTTGTTGACAATAAAATGAGTTGATTCTCCATCACGAGTCTAACTGACCTTGACTTAGTTGCTTAATTCCCCTCCGACTCCCCCCCCCCCCCCCATTGAATCTATTTTTTTCCCTACAGAACTATCACAAATACATTGAATATGTCCGACAAGCGGACATCTCCCCCCTCCCCCCTTTCCTTACAGTCACCTCTCTTCAAATCTCCTTCTGTGATTGGGTGTTGAAATCCAATGTATTTCACCTTTTTTATATTTTTTTTAACTATCCAAGCGTTGGACAGCGTTACGTCACAGGGTGTGACCTGCATCTTCCCGAAAGCGTGTCGGTGAAAGGTCACCAACGTCCGAGGTGACTTGGGTTTCAGTGTCAATAGTTCACCCAACAGTCCATCTCGCTGGGGAAACCCGAACATCCAATAGGCAGAGCGAAAATTGAGATAGGAGACTAGAGATCTAGGTCTAGATCACTTAAATATTGTATATGAGACAATAAGTACAGAGTATATCTTATTTAGTAGTAAATGAGGATTAGAGAGAGAGAGAGATTAACATTTACACGGTTAAAGAATTGTATAGACAAGTACAAAAGATAGACATCAAAAACAAACATTTTACTGCTGCAGGGATGAATGATTGTATATAAAATACGACAAACATGCATATATATCTAAACCTGCAGGACCAAGTCCTTTGTTTTTCTTGGTCCTGCAGGGTTACGCATATACATGCATTATCGTATTTTATAGAAAAGATAAACATGTATGAAAAACTCGGACTTTTAGGCTTTTAGAGTTCTTCCTCAGCTTTTGTATTGACTTTTTTTTTTTAGTTTGTTTGTAGGCCTTGTAAATTTCATGAGCGTAGCCGAAATGGGTTTTGTGGTTACCCTCCCAAAACTAAAGAGAAACTCCAGTTACCACTTTCTACCAGTCGCTTGGCTCCATTAATAAAGTGTATGTGAATAGCAGATTTTTTATTTTTTTTTGGGTAGCAGGATAGTGCACTGTAGATACATCAGAATATGCTTCTTTTTTTTTTTAAATTGGTTGTTTTAAATGCTGGAAATAATGCTTGGCTAATTTGCTCCGCCCCTGAACTTGATGGGGGAGGGAGGCGCTAACAGTGCGTCGCAGACCCCCCAGCTGGCCAAGGCGGGGTGTCACAGTACTTCCCAGACCCCCTAGCTGGCCAAGGCGGGGTGTCTACAGTCTGTCTACTAGCTTCAGGAAGAACCTATTCTAGGGTACACAAAAAAAAACGTCTGAAAGAATGAAGTCGGGCGTATGGGGAGGAGCGAAGATTTAAAAAAATCCCCCCCCACGAAAAAAAATCCTGGCTACGCCAAATGGTTACTACATTTAAACATATTTTTCGACGTTCTTTGAAACTATTACACCCGGAGCCCAAACCTACAGCAGGACAATGGGGAATGGAAACGTACTGAGTTTAAGTTCCGGACTATTGTTGTGACCTTCCGAGGCGTATTAGTCATAAGAGACAACAATTAAATTGGATTATTGTACAATTCATTTCCGGTTTCAGTTTTGTAATCGTGATTTAATCAATAATTTATTTACGAATATCAGCATTAATGTCGTAGTGTTTACGATTAGCGCTCTTTACAAAGTAGCGAGTCACGTGATATATTCTGCCTTTACAAATTACCAATGTTTTTTTTTTTTTTTCATTGTTATATAGACTGATGTTTATGTCGAAATGTGCAGCAGAAGTTAAGATTAATGCCGGAAAATTCAAAACTCCCTAATGACAAGCAGAAATGACCAAAGCTTGTTAAGTTTTATTTCAAATACTAGCAGGCAGTCTGAAGAACAAAATTCGTCTTAATGCACAATGAACGCTAAAAGGAAGATAGAAATTGTGTCATGATTCAATCCAGCTTTCTCGCCCTGTTCTGTCACAGTTGAAATGAGACGCCATACAGAGTCCTAGAAATATGCAAGAACTTTAAAGAAAGGCTTATTATTGTTTGCTGTCCGTCCAACATCCGCTGCCCAACCCCCCGCCTCTGCCCCAGTTATACATTTTGCAAATAAATCATTTAACACTCTGGACATCTTACAGCATAAGTGGACACGGGGAAGAGAGGGGGTATTTTTTAAAATAATTTAAACCAAAATCATTATTAAGGTTCTAGCCCCACAGAAAATATCTTTCAAAATCTGGTTGGGGGGAGGTGGCAGGGGGTAGGAAGGACCTAAGATGGACTGGGGGGATGAAGGGGCTGGAATAATTTGTTGTTCGTGAAGGCATCCCGTCTGGGTTAAGATGACCCACATGAGGGAACACGAAGAGCCCTGGCCAAAAGAAAAAGAAAACACTGGAATGGGAAGGGGGTATTTTTAAAACATGTTTTGAACACGGCATCTATCGTGAGTACGCCCTCCATTCCTAACACTCACGCACAAGGAACACAAGGAATCGTTGCTCCAAAATCATGTCTGTGCTCCAGTTCGATGTGAGGGATGCAGGCTTTAGTTGGCGCTTGAAGACAGTGGGAGGAAAGATGTGGAAATAAAATGAAAATAAGAGAGAGAGACAGAGAGAGAGTTTGGGGAGGGAGTGATAGATAAGGGTGAGGTGTCAAGGTCGAGGGTGGAGCGAGAAGTGAGCAGAAGACCCTCTCATCCCCCCCCCCTCTCAGAAGTGCATATTGAAAGAACTCTTGATCCTGGTCAGTTCAGCCAACCTTTGCCACCCACCCCTCCACGTCCGTCTTCACATCCAGGGTCCACTTCAACACCTGTTGGAATAGCCAGACTCCGAATGAAAACATTGAATTAAAATTACCCAGCATGCTTCCATGTTACGGGGCAATATAATACGGAGAGGGGACGGGAAGGGAGGGGGATAAAGCTGCGAGGGGCGGGGGGGGAGAGGGCGCTGCATTCCAAGTCATGACTCCCATTTAAATAAAAAGAAATAGGGGGGGGAAAAGTGTTTCGATAAGTACTGAAATAAATAGAAAGAGAAAAAAAAGGCGGGGGGGTGGGTAGCGTGAAAGGGCGTCCCAGTGGCCGAGGAGAGAGGCTGATGCAGACGATGGCCTCGGGGAGATCCCCGTGGTTTTAGAGAAGGTCAATCCATCTGCAATAAAAATAATGTGGCATGTATTCAAAAGCGCACCACTCATTTCCCGCCCCAGGGTGGCATGGTTGACATAGTTTCTGATCAGTCTTTCATCGTGTGCTAGGTTTGGGTTCAGTCTCAAACCCGTTGATGAGACCACAGGTCACTACGTAGACTTAGTCGTATAGGTCACTACGTAGACTTAGTTGTACAGGTCACTACGTAGTGTGGAAACTTAATTTCTAAATTGAAACCCACGCGACTAAGAGATGCTGTAAAGATACATGTACAAAACATGTTAATATATTTATATATATGTTTGTTTTTTCTTTTTAAAGTTTCCAAAATAACTTATTGGACGAATATCGTCTTAGTTTTCAAAGCATAATGGAATCATTAGAATTTAAATAAAATATTGAAATAATTTTCTTTTTATTATTATTTTTTAAAAAATTAAAAAAGGAATCTGGAAATAATGATTTGGCGCCCCTTACATTCAGCCGCCTGCGTGCAATGCACACATTGCAATAGAGGTAGCGGCGGCCCTGTGTGTACTTCTAATGTGTAATGTAAATATCTAGTGTTTGTATGGGGCAGGGCTTCAGGAAAATAAAAATATTTATTACTGCATCAATTTGTTTCATTTTTTAAAAAAGATTGTCGGCATCTAAAATTTTAAGGGGGAAAGGAAACTCCATATCCAGTGGGAAGAGCTTTAGGTGGCCTTGTACAGTTGCTATTTAGAACAAGAAATTAACCCTTTTTTACTGGAATGCATCGGTTCATTGCTGAGCATTTAAATATCACGTGTTGTCCTATCATTTATTTATCGCCGTTTTACGTTTTATTTTGTTTTACTTAATTCACCCTTTCGGGAAAAAAAAACAACTTTTAAAAAAATCTAAATCTTATTTAATATTTTTCTTAATCAATTCTAAAGGATGTTTCGTCCGTCACCCTTTTGACATCTGATAGCATCAGCGTGTACTTTTCACGCTCTATTGATTCTTACTAAATATGTAAACTTAAAAAAAAAAAACTTCAAAGAAGAAATCGTCGTTGGCCTACTATCAGGATAATCAATGTAAGGGGTAAAATGTGAAGCACAATGACATATAAAATTGTAGGAACTTATTTGAAATTATTCAGAACACTTGTAGAGGTCACTAACGCTCTTTTTTGCTTTTTCTTTGAAATTCTTCAGTATGACAATGGGGTCTGGGCATTGTGTCAAAAGTCTCATTGATATAACTTGTAGTACTGAAAATGTGACGCATCGTCTAATTCGCACGCCTCCAAATTTCCTTTTCAAACCTAGTTAATGTATTGGGAAAGTTTTAAGTCAATCGTGTAGTATCTTCGGCTACCTAGCTAATAGTATAGTATCTCCGGCTACCTAGCTAATCCTATAGTATCTTCGGCCACATAGTTAATGCTATAGTATATCCAGTTACCACGCTAATTGTATAGTATCTTAGGCTACCTAGCTCATCCTATAGTATCTCCTGCTACCTAGCTCATCCTATAGTATCTCCGGTTACCTAAATAATCCTATAGTATCTCCGGCTACATGGCTATCGGAATCTGAAAAAAAAAAAAAAAGTAAAATATTTTTATTTTAAGCCAAATGGGTTCGTTTGAACTGTTTTTAGACTAAAAATCTAAAAGTAAAACTTGCAACTACATTCATGTTTATTAACACCGCATTTGTATGTGTAAACCTTAATCCACTACTCAATGAAATAGCTCTTTTTTGTTTCGTTTAGGAAATACCGTAAATTGTACTACAGTATTTTGAAGCTGCAAATAGAGCAGAACTTTGCCATAAGTTTTGTACTTTACTCTGGTATCCACAAACAAAATGTACAAGGTAGTGGCATACGAGGGGGTGGGGAGCGAATACCACAAGTGCCGCAGGCGCCGCAGCGTAGAAAGCGCCAAAACGGTTTATATTATATGTAGATTTTGTAATGTTATCGATGTCTAATACCATGCATATATGAATTACTTTCAACAATGAGAGATGGGGGGAGGGGGCGCCTAAAGGTCTTACTACCACGGGCGACACTGGTACAATATATCAAGGCTATAGCAACCGATTCGGCATTTGTGTTCCAGCTGTTAGCTGTTTGCTTGGTCATAACAAACGATTCAAGAAACTTGATACTCAAACTATGTCACACAACATTGACACCACCTTCCACCCCTCTCCCAACGTGTATGTGTGTGCACGTGAACACCCCCCCCCCCCACCCAATTAATTCATTCCAGTATTATATCATCTCGAGGCCTCATTCTAGCCAGCGTTCATTTGATAACCGCTGAGATTAGTAGCTAAGTTATCTGCGGATCACGTGCTGGGAACACTCCAATAACAAGGATGTAAATCTAGAAGTTCATTCACAGACCCGATGTGATGGCAGATTAAAACAACAGCAGCAAAACTTCTCATGTCCAGAAATGCAGACAAGTGCAAGGGTCACTGGCGAAAAGAAAGCAAGCCGCATTAAGCTGGATCTAATGGGTTATAGATATATACTTTTGTTTAATGTCATGCCCGCGACGTCCCTGCTCTCCGTAGTGTAGCAAAGTGCAGCGCCTGTTATGTTGCATAGTTTCATTGTTGTATTTGCGAAGTCTGTTTGCAATAATATCGATTGTGATCGTAGTGCGCTCATATCTATGTGCAGGGCCGGTATTAGGCCACTGCAACCTATGCGGTCGCAGTGGGCCCCGCGCCTTCAAAGGCCCCGCGCTAATTGTAAGTGTAAATTATTAAATTAAACCATTATAACTGATATATAATAACATGGTTTCCACTGCCTCCTGATTTTCAGGAAATCTCCTAAAAAGGCAAAATGTACGAAAAAGTCCTAAAAATCTCCTGAAAGTATTTTTGGGGTGCCAATAAATAAAAACAGCATTGTGAGCTTTCAATTTAAAAAAAAAATATTGCAAAGACGAAAGTATTTTCTAACTAAAATAATCTTAATTTTGACATTATGCTTATCCCTACCCAGACTAGGCCCCGCGCAATCCGTTCCGCATAGAGCCCCGCAATTGCTAGGGCCGGCCCTGTATATGTGAGTTGGTGTTTGTCCAGAAACCTGGGTGAGAAGGGTAACACTGTGGACAGAGTTCAAGTGTGCGACAGCACTTTGAACTTTGACCTTGCAGAGAAAGTTTTGTCTATTAAATAATAAAAAAAATAAAATTTTTAATTGTGTAAGTAGCGATAGACCATATACATTCCATGCATATTGAATTTTCAACAAAAAGTTTCCCCAATAAAAACTTCAAAAATTCAAAATTCCATTCTTTGTCGAAATTCGATCCCAAGATCCCAAGCTTGGAAGCCAAGCGCTTAACCACTCAGCCATCGCGCCATATTAAATTACGTATTGTTTTACTCGCTTCTTGAGAAAGAGAGGGGGGGTTGGAGTGGCCTCGATAGGCTACTGTTTGTCTATTTACAAAGAGAATTAACACCTTGACAACCAAAAACGCCGTACTATAATGATTTATATATTTCTCCTAAATATTCGAAGCAAGCATAGAGTTAGATAAATTTTTTTTTCAAAAATTGGTGAATAGGTTTGATACCAGTCATTCTTATGATATTTTCTGTGATTGTCATCACTCACTTACAGTCTACATTCTCCTAATGTCATTATTCTCCTGCTGTCCTTATTCTCCTGCTGTCATTATTCTCCTGCTGTCATTATAATCCTGTTGTCATTATACTTCTTTTGTCATTATAGTCATGATGTCATTATACTCCTGCTGTCATTATAGTCCTGATGTCATTATACTCCTGTTGTCATTATACTTCTTTTGTCATTATAGTCATGATGTCATTATACTCCTGCTGTCATTATAGTCCTGATGTCATTATACTCCTGTTGTCATTATAGTCCTGATGTCATTATAGTCCTGATGTCATTATACTCCTGATGTCTATATTCTCTTGCTGTTTTATTCTCCTGCTGTCATTATTTTCCTGATGTCATTATTCTCCTGATGTCATTATTCTCCTGATGTCATTATTCTTCTGATGTCATTTCTCTTTCTTTCATTATTCTCATTGTGATATTACTCTCACTGTTAATAGTAACGCTACGAAAAATGTTCTATTCACAAATTATGCGCATATTAAATGTGTACTTATGAATTTTAAATCAAACTGCAAATTAAAATTTAATCTACAAACATTTATTATTAATGGATTATTCAAGAATGTTTTTATGGTGTTCATGTCTTCCACCTTTCCTCCCCTTCCTTTTCCATATTAGAGTTTTCAAGGTAAGGAATCTCTCTCTCTCTCTCTCTCTCTCTCTCTCTCTTCTCTCTCTCTCTGTGTGTGTGTGAAACTATTCATTTTTCAGTTATCCATTTTTTCTGATCAATTCTAATTTTTATTACCGATAAGCAAGTTTTCGCTATTTGAAACATGACACAAATTAAGTCTATATTTTTCCAATAGTGAATTTGCTTGTCAATGTTTTTATTACATCCTAATGCCCGTAGTATGCATAGAGAGAAATAAAAATAATATACAGTGCTCTTCTTGTAACAAAATAGGTGCCGATTCTCAGTGATGGATTGTCTTACTTTTAACTAGTAATAAATAAATAATTTCTATAAATCAAATAAGAACATAAAACTAAAATGTTACTTAAACATTGTTAGGCCAATAATAGAATATGCATCCACCGTTTGGGACCCCTCAACTCAAGAAAACATTAAGAAACGGGAACAAACACAAAATAGAGCAGTGAGATTCATAACAAACGAATATTCACATTTGACTAGGGTAACACCATTAGTAAAATCACTAAATTTAGAAAGCCTTCAGGACAGAAGACTCAAAAGTAAAGTAGCAATTATACATAAAACACTGAACCATAATCTTCAAATACAAAAACAAAATTTAATAAAATACTCTGAAAGACACAAAAATAAAGGCACATTCCTCGTCCCATATGCTAGGACAAATTTGTACAAATACTCCTTCTTCCCTAGTGCTATTAGAGCATGGAATGGGTTGCCTGAGCTAGCCAGAAAAAACAGTGACTTGGCAGAATTTAAGTCATTGGTTAATATGCATGACTAAATGCATGACGCGTAGGACGTAATCATCTTCTTTTTTGAAGTAACGTCTGTATTATATAAGATAAGAAGAAGATAATATATATATAGTTCATCCATCGTGGGTCGATAATGAACACTTGTGTCATCCTGGGGTTTTGTGCCTCCTCATGTGACTGGTGAGACCCATGTGAGCCCGGAATGTTCGGCTGCACACTGGGCAGATTATAATAAATTAAAAGTAAATGCTAAAATACAAGAAAAGTAATAAATGTTACCCTAAATTGAAAAAGGTGCCGGTATGCCGTACCGGTACGTACCGTCACAAAAAAGCACTGCTAATATATAAAGAGAAATAGTAGGCTAGGAAAATGGAGATATCTAGAGCCATGCAATACTATTTGGACTTCCACAGCACGTTCTAGCGAACAAACACTAGTCCCATCCGCCAATTCATTTCTCAGTGAGGGCCATACGGGTGGCGATAGCCCTCCAAAGGTTGGTGGCGGTACATAATAGCAACGCGAAGGAACCCCTCGTGAGCTCGGCCTCCCGACCTTGTATGGGAGGAGGAACCCATGAGTTGGCCCAAGAACTATTGTCTTGTGAAAACAGATGTGATTAAATGACCTTCTAGTAACACTCTAGTTGAAAAGGGGGGGGGGCATTCGGACAGAGGGATCGGTGAAGCTTCCAATCTCTCATTTCTGGTTTCTGGATCAAATCCTTCCCGTCGGTCAAAGGGCCATAGCTAAATAAACACTTATTGGATTCTCACCGAGAGTCATGCGTGTGGCCAGAGTATGTTAAATTCAAAATTCATGAACTCTATGGAATGAAACACCATTCGAATGTGCTTATATATTGATAAGTTATTTTAACTACATTTGAATAACTCTTGTTTGTAAGAGATAATGAATGAGGGAATACAAAAAAAAAATTACCCGGCGTTTCTTTGAACCCTGAGTAGCAGGTCCGTTGGATAATGACCATCAGTGGGCATATGTTTTAATTTTCCTTCTGGGAACCTGTTCGCCGTCACTTAATCACTTGAGAGTGTTCTGGCATTGTGATTATCTCTGCTTAAATCTTTAGGTAATATCAAGAATCTACTGGCCAGACATGTGCGACCTGCTGCAAGCAAAGAACGTGATTGTACTTTTGTCGTGGAGTCTTGACGTAAGCGTATCAGAACCAGCGGCATAAACTATTGTCCAAAAAGCCCAACAAAATGTACCGCTGTATTCCTGTAATTAAAAGTGCTCTCTTGACATGCTTGTCTACTCACACTTCCACGCGCATGCGCAAACTTCTTTTTTTTTAGATGCAGACGACACTCCCATGCTTTATGGCCGTCGCAGAATCCTTGACCTTCCTCATCGTAAGAAATAAATTGAAGACCGAATGAGAAAATAAAGTACACCGTTCTGTTAATAATTCATTGATTAATTAAACCTTTTTTTTTTATGGATGTTCTTAGCAAGTGTCATAGGATAAGTACATGTCTTAGATTAATCTCCCCTGACAACAGCAGACGTTGCAGCAGGACTAAGAAGAAAAGACAAGCAATTATTTATGGTACCAATGTTGTCTTCTGTAATACGTGAATATGTCATATACATATATCTTTGGTTACACAACAGTGGCTCTAAAATTATCATACATTTTACCCAGACCCTTTAAGTAGTGATTTCAATTATTCGTTTCAACATTCTTATTAGATGTCACAGGGGAAGGTTTCAAGACAGTCAGGAAGTCTGTACTTTTTAATGTTGAAATCTTCTGGTGGATCTAAACGCGTGGTTATTGGATGAGGATTGCGTGACCCGAAAGGTTTTAGAAAAGATTTTCTGAGGCTAATCTTCAGTCATGAGGCATCAACAAAATAATGGTCTATATCCAATTGTCTTGAGATATACACTTTTGTTTGTTTGCCAAGTTATTCATCTCTAGATCAACGTCGTCTTTTCCTCCCCCATCTCTATGTCTCTGTCTAACATTTCCTGTCTAGACAATCTGTCAACGTTCAAAGAGATTGTAATGACCAAACGGTTCTCAAAAGTGGAAGTCATCTACAATAGCCATTGTTTAGAATTGTGCTTCCCACAATAAACAAAATAGCAACAAACAAACAAAATGCAAAATATTTTGGCAAGCCCGCCATGATTGTGTACTGGGAATAACTATTTGTCTTAAAGGTCTGACTCCTGGTGTTATCAAAGGTAAAGCTCTCTAAAATAAAACTCACTTTTATAACTGGATAAGACAGAGATTTAAAAAAAATATACTTGTATATTGTCAATGAGCTGTGGCCTGTGTTACACACAAGTTATGATATCATCGTATACGTTAATGCATTTAATAAAAAAACTTGAGGCATGCATGGCATAGGTCAGTGACCTAGAACACTAATATAGAAATCTGTAGTAGATTCAGCTGATATGCAGATCACGCAACAGTTAAACATGAATACAAAACTCTTAGTGATAAACTACCCACCCACCCCTTTTATTTTCTAAATCTCAGAATGTTCCTGATAGAAAAGAAGAAGAAAAAAGGTTCATATAAATAATTAATTAAATAATGAATTAATAAAATACATATGTATCAGAGTTATTAACCCAAACGAACATTTTACATTAAATGTGCATTTCCACAACCTATTTTTGGATTGTATGTAATTGGTATACAGACGGTTTATCGAGTAAAGGCCGTTCATTGAAATACATTAAAGCCTATTTGTCACGCTAGTGATTCTAGATTTAGGACTAGTAACACACATTCTTACACACACTGTAACACGTTTTGGACCCCTTGAATAAAATAGAAAACTACTACCCATATTAATACAACTTCAATGTACAAAGTTGATATGTACAATCAAGAGTAACGTAAAATTTGATTTAAAATATAAATGCGCAATGTGAATAAATCTAATTAATAAATCCACATTACGACAGCTGAAAAAAAACACAAATGTATCCTACAACTGTCAGTCTGTAATCTGTTTTTGTATACTACAATGCATCAATCAGTTTCAGTTTACTTTTTAAAAAATATACATACAAATGTTACATGGTAAATACATAATTATATAAGAAAAAAGTATCGTCACTAGACAGCTATATTTTATGAAATCAACTACCGAGTTGTATAAGACAAGCTAATTGAGTAAAGCTTCGACTGAACACTAAAGACAATTACAAAAGAATCGACTACTGAGTTTTCAGATGGTAAAGTAACCATGCGATGGGACACGACTTTAAAGTGACACTATCCGATACCACGAGTGTTGTAACATTCTTGTAAAGTGTTACGAGCTGATGAGACTTAATTATGTACACACAAACTCATATATATAAAGTAGATGATGAAAAATTTAATGTTGAGAAACCATTTATAATATCAATAATAACTTAGTTTACATGATTCCATCTTGGATTCTTCCCTCTCTCTAGCCCTTTCAACACGCATTCGCACCATTCCACATTCACGCTATGTTGCGCACATAACATTAAGTATCTAACTTCTCAAAGTTAAAATTTTCCTACTATACACGCCATATTGCACACTCTGTAGAGCATATTCAAAAAAATTGTACTTCCTAATTGTCATTCAAAATATATATAAATCCAAATCTTGAAGGCTAATGAAATATATACATATTTCATCTCTTGTCTAGAGGCGCGATGGCTGAGCGGTAAAGCGCTTGGCTTCCAAATCTGCCTCTGAATCCACCCAGCTCTAATGGGTACCTGACATAATTATAGGCGGTTGGTCGTTGTGCTGGCCACATGACACCCTCTTTAACCGTAGGCCACAGAAACAGATGACCTTTACATCATCTGCTCTACAGACCACAAGGTCTGAAAGGGAAATTTTACTTTTTTTTCTTTATTTCTAGTCTTTTTGTCGCCCCATCCATACATATGTTGGAATATTATCAAAATGGTTAGGTCTAATCGAATCGAATCATTTGCTTACGGGGATTGCTTACTTTCCACTGGTGGAATTGACTTTTCTGCCACACCATGGATTCGCAGAGCTGTAATTAGTACTGTAATCTCTTATGCATGTGAACACAGTAAATGACTCCGTTTTTTGTTTCTCTCAGCTCAGCATGTCATGTGTTTTTGTTGTTGAGTAGTCTTTTTATTGAACGGCTTGTTACAACACGCTAAAATGACGCGGTATCAAATGACGCTCTGTAAGTCATCTCGGCGACCTTGCATTCTTGTAACGTCGACCTCTGCAGAGCCCCACCCCCCCTTCCTTCAAGCAGAGAGTGTGATTGTGGTAACGTCGACCTCTGCAGAGCCCCACCCCCCTTCCTTCAAGCAGAGAGTGTGATTGTGGTAACGTCGACCTCTGCAGAGCCCCCTTCCTTCAAGCAGAGAGTGTGATTGTGGTAACGTCGACCTCTGCAGAGCCCTCTTCCTTCAAGCAGAGAGTGTGATTGTGGTAACGGTTATTAAGCCCCTAACACACATACTCACTTACTCACGAATACCCTATCTCTCCCTCACGTAATGCTTACCATCAACAATGATAAGTCTTTTTCTCTGTTGTGCCACTGAAGTTTTAACCACACAATTTTCTCTGGAATGTCTTCCAAACGATAAGAGAAGTGTAATTATTATTAGGTTTCTTATCTTTTAGCTCTTTCGCAGTATTACCTCTCCCCCCCCCACCTCCCTTTTACAGGCGGTATTCTTACCGTTTCATTGCACAGAGCGTTTTCCACTTTGATTTCGATTCAATGATTTCCATTTTCGAAGATTGGGATTTGATCATATGAAATCATAGTCTTAACAACACTGTCAAAATGTTTAGCGAAATGTTTTTGTTGAAAAGAAGTAGAAAAACACAGATCTCAGCGCTTGTAAAGGTTTGGGGGTTAACAAGAACTGTAACACAAGATTTGTGGCTAGATTTGGAACGAGGACTCCTGAAATTAAATCTGTGGGTCAATGACTCAAAGATAATGAGATTCAGTAAACATCTATTTGAATAGAATAGAATACATCTTTCTGTTTGAGATCAAACTGAGACAAATGCCATGAGCAAACACCAAGTATGAACAATTAGCAAGTATGAATAAACACCAAGTAGAACAACTACCAAGTATGAGCAATCACCAAATATGAACAATCGCCAAGTATGAACATGCACGAAATATGAACAAACACCAAGTATGAACAGCTACCAAGTATGAACAAACACCAAGTATGAACAAACACCAGTATGAACAAAAGCCAAAACTACTACCAAGTATAAACTAATACTAAATATAAACTACCCATCGTATGAACATCCCACAGCACATCGAATGTTCAGCACAAAACCACAAGCCGCCCTAGTTACAACAAATGCTCCTTTTCATCCCAATCTTTCCCACATCATGCAATAGATGCTGCATGGGTTCTCAATCTTTCAGACTTGCGGGCCATTGGCCTACGAGTGCACAATATTAAAACTGTAACATATTTCACATGTTTTACTTGGCAGACCGCAAGGAGATTGGCTACTCAACTAGAGCTGACTCAAAAACTATGGCTACAATTCAGGGCTAGTGAGATTGCTTTGATATTGTATAGAGTCTATATATCTTATTATATCAAGGACCTTGTCATAATTTATTGTGATTGTTTAACACATTTCTGGGTGTTTTTTTTTAATCTTTTATTTTATTTGTGTACAATCCTAATAGCGACTTATTTGTTTAGAAAAAAAAAATAAACTAAGAGATACGATAGTCTGCAAGTGTAAAGTTGTGGACTAGAAGAAAGCTAACCCATACTGTCTAGGACACAACAAGTAACCCCCCCCCCCCCCAAACATATAGAAACTTTCTTTCCTATTACAACTTCCTTCTCTGACAGAGTGGCCATTTGTACTGACAACGTCACGGTGGTCACTCTCCGGTCACGTGATCTCCATTCTTTTTTCTGCTCCGGGTCCACAGCTACCTTAATAAATTGTACCCTTAACGAGCGATCTCGCACTGACCGCTAATTAAATACGCAACACGCCAGTGACTAATGTATCACAAACACCACCTCCGTCCCCTCCCCCCCCCTTTCTCTCCAGAGAATCTCCAACACCTGAACATTAACCTGGACGCTCAGTGCGACTTGACCGGAAATAATGAATGTTTGTAGTTAAAGAATCATGCTGCCCCACTCGCCCCGACTCAACTTTTCTGCTGCCACCGCGACCACCTTACCATACATATATGTAGAGAAGATATACAAGGAAAGACTAAAAGCAATTAGCACTGGTGGAGCTAGAGTGACCAGTGTGTGTGTGTGTGTGCGTGCGTGGAGAGTGAATTGAGTGGAAAGGGCTGTTTAATTATTGGTCAGGGGTCAACGTAAAACGCCAAGTTACCCAATGCTCATTCTGAAAATTAGAGAAAGGGGTGGGGAGGTGATAACCAGAGCGCGTTAAGTCAGAACCACCGTGGTCTAACAAACAGAGACATGACGTCAGTGTGTTGTACCAGATATATATTAAGTTATATGTATAAGCAGGCCAAAGCCCTCCATGAGCTGTAGCGCCACTGGGATGGATGGATGGATGAATGGATATATATATATATACACACACACAAGTCAGGCCTTAGTCTGTGTAACACTGATCTAGTGGATATAAATCTATGTCAACCATGTTGCGATGGTCGTTCTCATGATTTTCGCACGAAATTGAAAGTAGACTACGAAAATGGGGTTTACCCGTTTTTAACCTGCATTTTCAGAGTTTATACAAAATACTGTGAAAACGGGTTTACTCGATTTGCTAAAAAGTTTCGTTCTTCAATGAAGATACATTTGGATATTATATTTTTAGGTTCCTTCGATTGTGAGAGCGACATTTAACATTCCCTACGTTCATGTCAAATGTATCAAGATCGGTCAAACGGTTTCCTTTTCTTTTCGGGATATATCCTCACATTTTTCTCTAATGGGACGTAGAGGCCGATGGGTCTTGTCATCGGCGGCCCCTGAGTCTAGCAACTCTTTTGGTTGACCGACATACGTTGGGGAGGTAAGGTGGTTGGCCGTTGTCATGGCGACGGTCATAGAAACATATGATCTTTACATCCTCTGGATCGCCTGGTCTGAAGAGTGTACCTCTACCTTTTTTTTTTTTTTTTTAATATTTTTACTAACTAATGGCGCAAGTCCTTTTAGTGTATTCTAAACAGTTGTGGCGCAGGGTGCTTTAAACGCGACAGAGCAAGAAAAAAACAAACAATGGAGGTAACATAAAACTTAAATAAACGAAATCGTTGTTACATTTCTTTAAATTAATTTGAATTCTGTAGAATCGATTTACATTTAGAAATAGCATTCTGGGTAACGACTGAGGTGTTAATTTACAAACGAGGGCCACCAACAGTTTTACTCAATGGACCCCCATTATATTGGCACCAGACCCGGCCATGCCAGCCTTCCCTTCCCTCTCTCCCTAAGCGTCACGTACACATAACGTGTTGGTCAGACAGTGTAATATGGTCTCTCGTGTCCGTACGTGTAGCGGCACCGAGTGTAGGTAACGTCTGTCCAGAATGCATTGAATCATTCATAGCTCACGAGAGAGTTCTGTGGGGAAGGCGGGGTGGAATATAATCTAGTAATGACCTGGTATTGTCCAGAAAGAAATCGCCCGTAATCTGAGTTCATGACTTGGGCTCGTGGTCTAGACTGTCCAGCGGTTCTCAGTTGATGCTCCGCAGGCCTCCGCAACTCTCTTGATTGTGGTCCACGTCAAACACAAAACAATTTTTATTTTTTTTTATTTTTTTTGATAGAAACATATATAGTCTGAGTATAGAAACATATATTGGCTGAGTATAGAAACATATATAGGCTGAGTATAGAAACATATATTGGCTGAGTATAGAAACATATATAGGCTGAGTATAGAAACATATATAGACTGAGTATAGAAACATATATAGGCTGAGTATAGAAACATATATAGGCTGAGTATAGAAACATATATAGGCTGAGTATAGAAACATATATAGGCTGAGTATAGAAACATATATAGGCTGAGTATAGAAACATATATAGGCTGAGTATAGAAACATATATAGACTGAGTATAGAAACATATATAGGCTGAGTATAGAAACATATATAGACTGAGTATAGAAACATATATAGGCTGAGTATAGAAACATATATTGGCTGAGTATAGAAACATATATTGGCTGAGTATAGAAACATATATTGGCTGAGTATAGAAACATATATTGGCTGAGTATAGAAACATATATTGGCTGAGTATAGAAACATATATAGACTGAGTATAGAAACATATATTGACTGAGTATAGAAACATATATAGGCTGAGTATAGAAACATATATTGGCTGAGTATAGAAACATATATAGACTGAGTATAGAAACATATATTGGCTGAGTATAGAAACATATATTGGCTGAGTATAGAAACATATATTGGCTGAGTATAGAAACATATATAGACTGAGTATAGAAACATATATTGACTGAGTATAGAAACATATATAGGCTGAGTATAGAAACATATATAGGCTAAGTATAGAAACATATATTGGCTGAGTATAGAAACATACATTGGCTGAGTATAGAAACATATATTGGCTGAGTATAGAAACATATATTGGCTGAGTATAGAAACATATATAGGCTAAGTATAGAAACATATATTGGCTGAGTATTGAAACATATATAGGCTGAGTATAGATACATATATAGGCTGAGTATAGAAACATATATAGGCTGGGTATAGAAACATATATAGGCTGAGTATAGAAACATATATAGGCTGAGTATAGAAACATATATAGGCTGAGTATAGAAACATATATAGGCTGAGTATAGAAACATATATTGACTGAGTATAGAAACATATATAGGCTGAGTATAGAAACATATATAGGCTGAGTATAGAAACATATATAGGCTGAGTATAGAAACATATATAGGCTGGGTATAGAAACATATATAGGCTGAGTATAGAAACATATATAGGCTGAGTATAGAAACATATATTGACTGAGTATAGAAACATATATAGGCTGAGTATAGAAACATATATAGGCTGA
Organism: Biomphalaria sudanica; assembly: GCA_036873155.1. NCBI lineage: Eukaryota > Metazoa > Mollusca > Gastropoda > Planorbidae > Biomphalaria > Biomphalaria sudanica. The sequence continues at coordinate 592,689 of JAZGLO010005605.1, read as the reverse complement.
GTATAGAAACATATATAGGCTGGGTATAGAAACATATATAGGCTGAGTATAGAAACATATATTGGCTGAGTATAGAAACATAAATTGGCTGAGTATAGAAACATATATAGGCTGAGTATAGAAACATATATAGGCTGAGTATAGAAACATATATAGGCTGAGTATAGAAACATATATTGGCTGAGTATAGAAACATAAATTGGCTGAGTATAGAAACATATATAGGCTGAGTATAAAAACATATATAGGCTGAGTATAGAAACATATATATACTGAGTATAGAAACATATATAGGCTGGGTATAGAAACATATATTGGATGAGTATAGAAACATATATAGGCTGAGTATAGAAACATATATAGGCTGGGTATAGAAACATATATTGGCTGAGTATAGAAACATATATAGGCTGAGTATAGAAACATATATAGGCTGAGTATAGAAACATATATAGGCTGAGTATAGAAACATATATTGACTGAGTATAGAAACATATATAGGCTGAGTATAGAAACATATATTGACTGAGTATAGAAACATATATAGGCTGAGTATAGAAACATATATAGGCTGAGTATAGAAACATATATAGGCTGAGTATAGAAACATATATTGGCTGAGTATAGAAACATATATTGGCTGAGTATAGAAACATATATAGACTGAGTATAGAAACATATATTGACTGAGTATAAAAACATATATAGGCTGAGTATAGAAACATATATAGGCTGAGTATAGAAACCTATATTAGACTGAGTATAGAAACATATATAGACTGAGTATAGAAACATTTATAGGCTAAGTATAGAAACATATATAGACAGAGTATAGAAACATATATAGACTGAGTATAGAAACATATATAGACTGAGTATAGAAACATATATAGGCTGGGTATAGAAACATATATAGACTGAGTATAGAAACATATATAGGCTGGGTATAGAAACATATATAGACTGAGTATAGAAACATATTTATAGGCAGAGTATAGAAACATATATAGGCTCACCAGACAGGGTCATATCGTATGCTTGGCCGCGTGGAATGCGCTTTGGAGTGTCAAGCGAAGGTCCCAAGCTCCAATTGTGCATGCTGTCATCTGTTGCCGTCTTGCAGTGCCTTTGTGATCTCTTCATTTGTTCCACCGGTTCAACCAATTGTTTCATTCGATCTACAAAGTCCACACCTTTGCTTTGACACAAGACCACACAGGACCACACAAGACCACACAGGTCCACACAGGACCACACAAGACCACACAGGACCACACAGGACTGAAAGTAAAATGAAGTACAAAAAATATCTTTAAAAAAAATAAAGCTTATTTTAGGTATAATGGTAGCAATTAGTTTGAATCATTCATGTCATAGATGTATTACTAATGTAATTACATGACTTATCCAAACTAATTGATAAGACAACGCTAAACCTTTGTTTAAAAAAAAATAAATATATATTCAATTTTCCTTGTTTAAAGTTTTAAGTCGGTGGGAGAGTCGTTTCTCCACCATGATCATGTATTCTTTCTAGGGCTACAAATAGTCAGTCTCTTGACATCGCTCACGCATATTTAAATCTACATGTCTAGAATTCACCCTCTCCCCCCCATTTTTCCCAACCTGGTACCGAGCCTTAAAAGATTCTTTCTGGAATGTTAGCAGAAGTATGACAAATGGCCATATTATGTTTAGAATTTTTTTTTCGCTTTGACTATGCTGAGAAAAACTGTTGTGGCAGAGCTTACGGCAGACTGTGGCAGAAGCACTCACCCACACAGGAGATAAAGATTTCAGATATGCAGATATTTGTTTTTTAATACGTTTCTGTGCAATGTCATAGTGTTGTTAATTTTTGTATATAAATTATTTATCAGCCATTTATTTCCTAATTTCTTCTCTACTCTCTACTCTCTCTCTCTCTCTCTCTCTCTCTCTCTCTCTCTCTATATATATATATATATATATATATATATATATATATATGTCTGTCTCTCTATTTCTGTTACCCTCTGTCTCTCAATCTCTATCTCTGTCTGTCTCTCTTTTTCTCTATCTCTGCTTCTGTCTCTCTATTACTTTCTTTCTCTGTCTCTATTTCTGTCTCTGTCTCTCTATATATTTCTTTCTCTCTCTCTCTCTTTTCGCACTATTTTTTCTTTCAAAAATGTTCTCCCATTTTTTAATTACCTTTCTGCCTCTCTCCTTTTCTCTTCTTTTTCTCATTAAAGCGGCCCTGGGTCCAACAGTGTCTAAGCCTGCCCCCCTTCTATCCAAATCAGGAGAAAAAATTACAGATCAAACCAAGCAGCTAGAAGGTTGGACAGAACACTACCTCGAAGTCTATGCCACACAGAACACAGTAGACGATGTCGCCCTGGCTTCTCTACCAGATCTTCCAGTACTGGAATGCCTAGATGATCTTCCGAGCCTCAGTGACCTTAAAAAAGCAATTAACTGCATAAAAAATAGAAAATCTCCTGGGAGTGATGGTATCCCAGTGGAAGTAGTGAAAGTCAACGAATCACTCCTGCTCCCTGAACTCTATATTCTCCTCTGCCGCTGTTGGGAAACAGGTCATGTCCCACAGGACATGCGTGACGCAACTATAGTCACAATATACAAGAACAAAGGGGATCGGAGTGACTGCAACAATTACAGGGGTATCTCTCTCCTCAGTATAGTGGGCAAGATCTTTGCTAGAGTGGCACTATCCAGGCTGCAAGTGATAGCTTCTAGAATCTACCCAGAGTCTCAGTGTGGATTTAGGAGTGGTAGATCCACTGTAGACATGATATCTTCTCTACGACTACTGCAGGAGAAATTCAGAGAGAGAGACAGACCCCTTTACATCGTTTTTGTTGATCTGACTAAAGCTTTTGACATGGTCAGCAGAAGTGGCCTTTTCAAACTCCTGAGGAAAATAGGTTGCCCTCCCAAACTACTGCAGTTCATCGAGTGTTTTCACGAGGAAACTGTCAAATTCAATGGAGCCCAATCAGCACCTTTTGAGGTTTGCAGTGGTGTCAAGCAGGGATGTGTGCTCGCACCTACTCTGTTTGGCATATTCTTCTCCTGTCTACTGCATTATGCGTACAACGACATAAACGAAGGTGTGTTTCTCCATACAAGACCCTCTGGAAAACTATTTAATGTATCAAGGCTGCGGGCAAAAACCAAGGTTAGGAAGCTACTCGTCAGGGAACTCCTGTATGCTGATGATGCAGTATTGTGGCTGATTCTGATATTCAGCTACAGTGCCTGGTTGACAAATTATCTGCTGCTTGCCAGAAGTTCGGCTTAAACATCAGTCAAAGCAAGACTTAGATACTTGTCCAAAACACAAACACTGCACCTCAAGTAAGCATTAATGGCCAACCACTAGAAATTGTTGATCACTTTTGTTACCTTGGCTCCATCATATATAACAACACTCTACTGGATAAAGACATAAACAACAGGATAGCCAAGGCAATGGCCACCATGTCACGGCTGCAGAAAAGAGTCTGGGACAACATATTGCTGACTAACAGTACTAAAGCCCTAGTCTACCGGACCTGTGTGTTGAGCACCTTGCTGTATGGAAGTGAAACATGGTCAACCTACTCATGGGAGGAAAAAAAGCTGAATGTTTTCCACCTCCGATGCCTAAGGCGGATCTTTAAAATAATGTGGCAAGATAAGATAACCAATGAGGAAGTGCTACAAAGAGCAGGGTGCCAGGACATCCGCTCTGTTATCAGCAGCAGACGCCTTGGCTGGCTTGGCCACGTTCGTAGAATGCCAGAAGGTCGACTTCCACAGGACATCCTGTATGGCGATCTGATAGAAGGCAGGAGAGCCGCTGGTCGCCCACTTTTACGTTATACGGATGTATGCAAACGCGACATGAAGCTCTTCAAAATCGACACTGGCAACTGGGAAGAGGTGGCACTGGACAGATCCTCATGGAGAGAGAGCATAAAGGAAGGGTCAAAGATTGCAGATGCCATACACAACAGAAGCAGAAAGAAGGGTGAAAATGCAACGGCGCCTAGTGATTATATATGCCCAACCTGCGACTGCAGCTGTGTATCAAGGATTGGCCTCTTTAGTCACACAAGAAGTTGCAAAGGGAAAAGATCGTCTCTCGAGACGTAAAATGCCACAGATCTGTCCCCTCTCTCTCTCTCTCTCTCTCTTATTCTCACAATCACACTTATGCTCAATTATTTTTTTTCTGTTTCTCCTTCTCTGTCACTCCCAAACCAAGTTTTAACTATAACGTTCTTCCTCTTTCCCTCTCATCTGTCTCTCTTTCCCCACTATCCGTCTATTGTCTTTCTCTCGCTCACATATTATTGGACAATCTTTGCCTTGAATTTTTTTCATCCTCTCTCTCATTCTCTCCCTCTCTCATTCTCTTCCTCTCTCATTCTCTTCCTCTCTCATTCTCTCCCTGTCTCATTCTCTTCCTCTCTCATTCTCTTCCTCTCTCATTCTCTCCCTGTCTCATTCTCTTCCTCTCTCATTCTCTTCCTCTCTCATTCTCTCCCTGTCTCATTTTCTCCCTCTCTCATTCTCTTCCTGTCTCATTCTCTTCCTCTCTCATTCTCTCCCTGTCTTATTCTCTCCCTCTCTCATTCTCTTCCTGTCTCATTCTCTCCCTCTCTCATTCTCTTCCTCTCTCATTCTCTTCCTCTCTCATTCTCTACCTGTCTCATTCTCTCCCTCTCTCATTCTCTCCCTGTCTCATTCTTTCCCTGTCTCATTCTCTTCCTCTCTCATTCTCTTCCTCTCTCATTCTCTTCCTCTATCATTCTCTTCCTCTCTAATTCTCTCCCTGTCTCATTCTCTCCCTGTCTCGTTCTCTCCCTCTCTCATTCTCTTCCTCTCTCATTCTCTCCCTCTCTCATTCTCTTCCTCTCTCATTCTCTTCCTCTATCATTCTCTCCCTGTCTCATTCTCTCCCTCTCTCATTCTCTCCCTGTCTCATTCTCTTCCTCTCTCATTCTCTCCCTGTCTCATTCTCTTCCTCTCTCATTCTCTTCCTCTCTCATTCTCTCCCTGTCTCATTCTCTTCCTGTCTCATTCTCTTCCTCTCTTATTCTCTTCCTCTCTAATTCTCTCCCTGTCTCATTCTCTCCCTCTCTCATTCTCTCCCTGTCTCATTCTCTCCCTCTCTCATTCTCTCCCTCTCTCATTCTCTCCCTGTCTCATTTTCTTCCTGTCTCATTCTCTCCCTCTCTCATTCTCTCCCTGTCTCATTTTCTTCCTCTCTCATTCTCTCCCTCTCTCATTCTCTTCCTCTCTCTTTCTCTTCCTCTCTAAATTCTCTCACTCTCTCATTCTCTTCCTCTCTCTATCTCTCCCTCTCTCATTCTCTCCCTGTCTCATTTTCTTCCTGTCTCATTCTCTCCCTCTCTCATTCTCTCCCTGTCTCATTCTCTCCCTCTCTCATTCTCTTCCTCTCTCATTCTCTTCCTCTCTCATTCTCTCCCTCTCTCATTCTCTTCCTCTCTCTTTCTCTTCCTCTCTAAATTCTCTCACTCTCTCTCTCCCTCTCTCCCTCTCTCTCTCCCTCTCTCTCTCCCTCTCCCTCTCTCCCTCTCACTTTCTCTGTCTCCCTGAGTTTGGCATTCACAGACATATTAAACCAACCCGCTCATAAAACAGACTAGTATCAATGAACAGCCAGGTCATCGCAACTTTTCCGACCCCTGCTGTTGACTCAAGGGCGCTCAATTTCAGCATCGGTTGAAAGGGTGCGAAACATGATAAGAAAACTAGTTTGGAATCATTCACTCAGCTATTTTACCTTGACCTTTGAACTAGTCTAAGGGTGAGCAATGCAAAACCGTCTAATGAGAGCAGATCCAGTTTAAGTTGCTTGAACGTGACTCTTTGAAATATATACATAGCTGGCACTCTGCCATTTTTCGCATTATATTAATAGCGCCGTTGCATTCGATAAACTGCCAGTGTTGCTACTGCATAGACCAGCGTTTCCCAACAAAACTGTAGCCCACCAAAGATCTACATGGTGGGTCTGTCAGATGCACTCGAAAGTCATTACGTCAGTATTTCTCAAACTGTGAGGCGTCTCCTGGGTTCACGTATGTGCCCTTTTTTTCAAGCGAAGAAAAATATCTGTTGCGTTACAACACATAACGATATTTTTAAAAATTAAATAATCAGGCAGAAAGGATTCATTTACAGCATGGGCATAGTCAGGATTTTTTCGGTGGGTTTTTTTTTTTTGGGGGGGGAGGGGGGGCATTATCCTGCTATTAAAAAGTTTTATTTCAAAAACCTAATGTGCTCTTCCATTGATGCCCAACCTCATTTGGTCTGCGGGACTTTTTAATTTTTGGCATTCGTGTCGCGGGCCATATTACCAAAAAGAAAAAAAAAATGTTTATATATATATATAAGCTATTTAAATAGTTTAATTTGTAGACCTACTTACATAAATTAATGTGATACATGAAGTTTATCCAAAACCATCTTCTGAATATCTGGCTGCATAGATGAAACACCAACTCGGAGCACTGAATCTAGATGTTCATCCGAGAGGGGATTACATAACATGGTTTCCGGCCATTTCATCATTGAAAAAGTTTGTTCACATAAATGAAAACATTGTGATCATCCTTAGCGCTTGTTTTCGAAGATTTGGAAATGCTTCCAAAATAACACGGAGTAGAAGTCAATATTTTGCCGCGCTTGAAATTTGTCAAGCAGGGATGACTGACTTTGTAAGTCAATCAGTTCCAGTTGCAGATCCGTCAGGGCACTTGACACAAGCAGGGATGACTGACTTTGTAAGTCAATCAGTTCCAGTTGCAGATCTGTCGGGGCACTTGACACAAGCAGGGATGTCTGACTTTGTAAGTCAATCAGTTCCAGTTGCAGATCTGTCAGGGCACTTGACACAAGCAGGGATGACTGACTTTGTAAGTCAATCAGTTCCAGTTGCAGATCTGTCGGGGCACTTGACACAAGCAAGGATGTCTGACTTTGTAAGTCAATCAGTTCCAGTTGCAGATCTGTCGGGCCACTTGACACAAGCAAGGATGTCTGACTTTGTAAGTCAATCAGTTCCAGTTGCAGATCTGTCGGGGCACTTGACACATCGGCAGCAAACGGATTTTCAAAAAGACGAATTTCATTTTTTAAATTCTGAAAATCCACAAATCTTTCACTGAAATTATGTATCAGAGAGCCTCAGAAGTTGGATCATTCTTTCTATTGGGAAAGACATATTTAGCTGCTTATCATTTTGTAGAGTGGTACAGGTTGGAAAGTGGACAAAATGCATCCCATTCCGCCTGTTGAATGAAGAGTTGCGATTTTGTTTTTAATACCTATTCTTGGCTTAACCAGCGGACTTCAATGTGAAATAAAACATCTGCATATTTGGACTCTATTTCTGTCAGAAAATCTGTTCTGTGAATCAACGCTCATTTATTTGATGAAATGTACTGTGTTAAGCACAATCATCATCACATGGTCCAGATTCAAAACATTTCTACAGACATTTTGTTGGTGAATGAAGCAGTGAAGCCACATGGGTTCAGTTTTATTTGATTCAACAACTTTTTTTAAAAATTGAAATAACTCTTGCTGTCTGCCTGAGTGGACCACTTCGGGGGCCGATTCTGAGTATGTGTTTCCACACAAACTGTCTTTGTAACCTTGTTTAATTTTAATTTAATAAAATTTTTTTACGCTTTAAGGGCCGAATTACACGATTCGCTACAAGACGTTTTGCTTAATACAAAGATGTTCTTACAACGGCCATGCACATTACAGACGTCACGTGTTTGTATCGACCATACCCACCATCTTCTTTATTAAGTAAGTAATGGTTATAGGCGAAATGTTAAGGCAGAGTAGCAAAGTACTTAACTTTTGAACCCGTGGGTATGAGCTTGAATCAAGGCAAAGATGGAGATGTATAATCCTCCATGATCTGGTTGGTCGTTGTGCTGGCCACGTGACACCCTCCTAAACAGTCAGCTAACAGATGATTTTTCACAGTTGTGCACCATTTTCACAAAAGAAAACAAATTTAATGTTAATTGAGACTTTAAAATTCATTGTTGTTTTTAGTGTTTTGTGCATGTGTATAAGAATAGCTACACTACCACTTCAACCAACTTTCGAATCCTCGCTCTACCCTCTTTGGCCAACTTTGAAATCCTCGCTCTACATTCTTTGGCCAACTTTGAAATCCTCGCTCTACCCTATTTGGCCAACTTTCAAATCCTCGCTCTACACTCTTTGGCCAACTTTCAAATCCTCGCTCTACCCTCTATGGCCAACTTTCAAATCCTCGTTCTACCCAATTGGCCAACTTTCAAATCCTCGCTTTACCCTCTTTGGCCAATGCTCAAATCCTCGCTTTACCCTCTTTGGCCAACTTTCAAATCCTCGCTCTACCCTCTTTGGCCAACTTTTAAATCCTCGCTCTACCCTCTTTGGCCAACTTTTAAATCCTCGCTCTACCCTATTTGGCCAACTTTCAAATCCTCGCTCTACACTCTTTGGCCAACTTTCAAATCCTCGTTCTACCCAATTGGCCAACTTTCAAATCCTCGCTTTACCCTCTTTGGCCAATGCTCAAATCCTCGCTTTACCCTCTTTGGCCAACTTTCAAATCCTCGCTCTACCCTCTTTGGCCAACTTTCAAATCCTCTCTCTACCCTCTTTGGACAACTTTCAAATCCTCTCTCTACCCTCTTTGGCCAACTGTCAAAACCTCGCTTTACCCTCTTTGGACAACTGTCAAAACCTCACTCTACCCTCTTTGGCCAACTTTCAAATCCTCGCTCTACCCTCTTTGGCCAACTGTCAAATCCTCGCTCTACCCTCTTTGGCCGACTTTCAAATCCTCGCTCTACCCAATTGGCCAACTTTCAAATCCTCGCTTTACCCTCTTTGGCCAACGCTCAATTCCTCGCTTTATCCTCTTTGGCCAACTTTGAAATCCTCGCTCTACCCTCTTTGGCCAACTTTTAAATCCTCGCTCTATCCTCTTTGGCCAACTTTTAAATCCTCGCTCTACCCTCTTTGGCCAACTTTCAAATCCTCTCTCTACCCTCTTTGGCCAACTTTCAAATCCTCGCTCTACCCTCTTTGGCCAACTTTTAAATCCTCGCTCTACCCTCTTTGGCCAACTGTCAAAACCTCGCTTTACCCTCTTTGGCCAACCGTCAAAACCTCACTCTACCCTCTTTGGCCAACTTTCAAATCCTCGCTCTACCCTCTTTGGCCAACTGTCAAATCCTCGCTCTACCCTCTTTGGCCGACTTTCAAATCCTCGCTCTACCCTCTTTGGCCAACTGTCAAAACCTCGCTTTACCCTCTTTGGCCAACTGTCAAAACCTCGCTCTACCCTCTTTGGCCATTTTTCAAATCCTCGCTCTACCCTGTTTGGCCAACTTTCAAATCCTCGTTCCACCCAATTGGCCAACTTTGAAATCCTCGCTCTACCCTCTTTGGCCAACTGTCAAAAACCTCGCTTTACCTTCTTTGGCCAACTGTCAAAACCTCGCTCTACCCTCTTTGGCCAACTTTCAAATCCTCGCTCTACCCTCTTTGGCAAACTGTCAAAACCTCGCTCTACCCTCTTTGGCCAACTGTCAAATCCTCGCTCTACCCTCTTTGGCCAACTGTCAAAACCTCGCTTTACTCTCTTTGGCCAACTGTGAAAACCTCGCTCTACCCTCTTTGGCCAACTTTCAAAACCTCGCTCTACCCTCTTTGGCCAACTTTCAAATCCTCGTTCTATCCAATTGGCCAACTTTCAAATCCTCGCTCTACCCTCTTTGGCCAACTGTCAAAACCTCGCTTTACCCTCTTTGGCCAACTGTCAAATCCTCGCTCTTCCCTCTTTGGCCGACTTTCAAATCCTCGCTCTACCCTCTTTGGCCAACTGTCAAATCCTCGCTCTTCCCTCTTTGGCCGACTTTCAAATCCTCGCTCTACCCAATTGGCCAACTTTCAAATCCTTGCTCTACCCTCTTTGGCCAACTTTCAAATCCTCGCTCTACCCTCTGTTAGCCAATTATCGCCATTCTCTTTGGCAAAACCTTCTGAGAATGTGTTGAGGGGGTTCTAAAGGTTGTTCTACTACAGCTACGCCTATGAATTATATTATATAGTGTTCGTCTAGTGTTGTATATGCATGAATTTGAAACAAAAAAAAACCTACTAATTGATTTTCTGGCACTAAAGAGATAGCGATAGCCTATAGAGAGATAGTTATTTTAGCCCTCTCCCCCATAACGGTCTCCACTAAGAAATGCTCTCTGTCTGCACCAGTACCGCCCTCTGATAGGTTTCCAGAACTGGGACAAGACCCAAAAAGCTCGTGAAGTCTGAGAGCGCATGAGTCGCCCTGACCGCACTTCCCTTGGTGGAGGCTGTCCAGGCATGAGCAAGCTATTATAGCACAGTGCAGGACAGGCCATTGTCCTGTTGGCTTATATTCATCACGGTATGGCCAAATTTTAACTCACGGTGATCCCGCTGCTGGTAAGAAGAGGAAACCGTGTCTCATATTCTTTTTTGACTGCTCCAGACTTGCTGATCTCCGTCTCGACAGGTCTGGGAAACCCAAAATTCTCGACCTGTATGTTGACATGTATGCACTACGCAAAACAACAGGGTTTTTCTGTCCAGGGCTTTTTGTAAGAGAGAATTTGAGCCTCTAAAGATGATGATAGGTTTCCAGAATCTTTCTAGGTTACTTCATAGCCTAGACGGTTTTTTGATGGGTCAGACAGACCAAACAACATGTCACTGTCCACACACTGCTCATCAAAGGGCCGTTTTATGGCGGACACCCGCACTCTTTACGTGATACAGGGAAGAAATAGGGAGGAGTTTAAAATATTGAAACCTGACTTTTTACCTGCCTGAGCTGACCACATCGGCAGCCGATTGTGACTTTGTGTCTCCACGCAAAGCTTTCTAGTGAGAAGTAGATGTAATGAATACATTTTCTCGGCAGTGTCCGATGCACTTGTCTGGAACGCGGAAAGGGGCGTGGGTTGGGGATCGAATCCATTGAGGTCGATTCTTAGCGGTTTCATTTACGCAACGTGAGCAAACTTTTCAGGGCCAGCTGGCCTGAGTATGAGCATCACTGATCTATTTAATAACTGAACTATATACCTCAAAAATTAGGCATGAAAACGGTGTACTGATGGAGTGGGGAGGGGGGGGGGGGGACTTAGAGGATTGTGAACGCCATTGAAAGCCTTCAAATAAAACATCGAAAGCCGCCGGCGTCTATGGGCGGAGTGCGGTGAGGGAGGGGGACAGTGTCAAAACTATTTAATCTATGCGAGACATCTCGCCCCGCCCCTGTGTACACACATAGTCGCATTCCATTTACTTACGATACACTTGGCACACACAGAGATACACACACTAGCAGCGCACGATTGAGTGCCCCCGTTCCGACCACCCACTCCTAATACAACTGTGTGTGTGTGTGAGTATGTGTGTGTGTGTGTACTATAAAGTGCACCACAGTATCAGATTAAGTCTCTGTAACATACTAATGTCTCACTGGACCAGGCTGTTCACCCGTGAGAAAACAGAGAATCTAGATTCTAGACGGAGGCGGGTATTGGTTTGGTCGAGGGAAAAGGGGACACTACTCGGCTATGTGAAACTCTCTTGTATACCTTCTCCCTCCCCCCTCTCCCTTTATTTTTTATCATCTTTTTTTTACAATGCAAAATAATTCTTTACCCTCCCCCCTACTCCTGAGGTATGTTAAGAACAATGTCTTGTACTCAATCTCGGACTAAAAACTCCATCACATGTTCGCTATCGGACCTTAACGTCAACAGATTTATTGGGAAACTCCACCACATCAAACATCAGATACACTCAACTCGTTATACAACACACCTATTTTCAAGCGAGACCAACCGGTGTAGAAGGCCTCAACCCTAGCCCATTGCCACATCATACAAATTGTAATTACAAATACATTTTAGTTTGGCCAGGTGACAAGGAAATACTTATCTTGAACTGACTTATCTTCGGGTATTTCCGCATGTGAATGTTATTCATTTAAGTGTTTAATAAATTAATGTTCAGGAACATTTTGCGCATTGTCTTCTAGTTCTAGATCTAAAGGCCTATCATCTATCATTACAATATTATAAAGTCTAGTAGATGTATGCATTCACTTACCATGATTCTTTCTACCGGGGGGCGGGGGGTCTATGTCTATCTATCTATCTATCTATCTATCTATCTATCTATCTATCTATTTCCTCAAAAGAAAGCACGTGATATATAAAATAAGTTTTGCTGTTTTGTTTTCAAAGTTATGTTCAAATGTTCTCAAGACTACAATACTTATTAGCCAGACATTGAACTGACCTACTTTTTGTGCACTGACCAGTCACCATAATCCCTTGTGTCCCTCAATTACTCTCCCCCCCCCCACCCATCTCGTTCTTCTCTCTCCCAATGATTTCTTCATCATTACATAGTATCTCGTGGGAGGAGAAATCCCAACGGTTCCCCAAGTGGAACTTCTGGTAGATCTACTTGATACTGGTCAGTCCAATTAATATGCCACGATGTCCGATTGCTGGCAGTTCCCTTAATTCCCTGGACATTGAAATTCGTTCATGTAGGTCAAGGGATCTCATACTACAGCAGAAAGGACTTTTTTTTCTATTGCCCTAGTGGCAGTGGCGTAGAATCACTGATCTATGGATTTAGGGGCCCGGGGGGGCGGTTTGACCTCTTAGGGGCCTCATGCATTTTGACAGCATGACATGAGATAATGGCAATAATTTTTAATGTAAAATCAAATTTCGGACTCTCATTTAGGGGACCTCTTAAGTGGGGGGCCGAGGGAATTTTCTAATTTGGACCCACTCTAGCTACACCACTGGCTTGTGGTTGGATTAGAAGTATTCCGATAAAGCTTCAATTTTGTCTTGAAATAATTCTTCAGTAAGAAACATTTGCAGGGCCTACCCTGGGCGATTCATGCATATGGATTTATAGGTTTGAGATTGTGCAAGCCATAGGGACATACAGTTCACACCTATATAGCGGATCAATTCATCTCTCATAGGCCTATAGGTAACATTGGCTTGAATAGACAATTGAACAAGCCGATGTTAACTTGGAATAAATTTAAACTTTTCTTTATAAATATACACAGATGCAACTAGAAAGTAGATATATGTGGAAACGCAGGTGACATGATATTTAAACAAGATAAAACTCACTAAAATATAATAAATACTTTTAAAAAATAACAAAGCTTATATTAAGTGCAATAGTGTCAGTATGAATCTGTCATGACATTAAATTCCTAATAGATCTAGACTAACAATAATAAATCTGTGCAATTAAAAACTGTGTGGCCAATCGTTTTTATTTACCTCAATTTCGTGCTTCTAACTTTTTTCAATGGCAATCACGTGTCAGGACAGAGTGGGGGAAAATGGCCGGGGGGGTGGGAAGAATGTTACTGTGATCGCATTAAAAAAAAGTGTACGACTTTAATTTGAAATCAGAGCTCAAGTCTCCACATCTGTCAAGTACAATTTCTTTCTATTGTTGGCTACCAAAGAAAATAATGAATTACTAAAGGTTAATTAACTAATTGATCATCTCAACTGGCCTGGAGTCGAACCATGCACGCCGTCAAACTCCGCCGTTCTGCGTGAGGGAAGGCAAAGATTGTAATAATCAAAAGAAACCAAAAACATTTTGATTTTAAGTAAAAACAAGAAATGAAAAAAAAAAAAATGAAAAAAATTAGAATCTACAGGACGTAGGGTAGGAAGGGAAGCTGGGAGTGGGTGTGGCGGATGTTGCCAAGGGACATAATTGTGTGTTGGCTTTCTTTTTGGTTGAGTTGACCAAGTATTAGAGGACTTGTTTTGTTAAACTGTGGAACGTACAGTTCAGTTTGAAACAGACGTCATTTCTGTTAGACATGACATCATGGAGATTTGTTTTTCAAAGGAATCTTCCTTAAAACAAATGTGTTATATGTGTAGTGTGTTATATGTGTAGTGTGTTATATGTGTAGTGTGTTATATGTGTAGTGTGTTATATGTGTTGTGTGTTATATGTGTAGCGTGTTATATGTGTAGTTCCGTAATATTTGAATAATGATGTGTAGTAGTAAATGTCGGTTTATTGACTGGCACATTGGCTTTGTGCCTGCTTTTCAGATTTTGTCCTATCCTCGTGACAGCCTCGTGTACCCAAACGAGGAAGACGGACATGAGATATTGAATACATGGAAAATGATTGTTGATAAAGTGATTTAATACACGAATGTTGAGTGTTGAAGTAATGATTTAATACATAAATGCTGAAAGTTGATCATGATGATACATGAATGTTAGATGTTGTTTCATTGATCTAATAATGATTGTAAAAAAAAAAATGAGGCCTGTTTGACAGTATTATTTGAGATAAACATGGTTTCTTTCCCTAGTGACCTGGCAAAGAAGAATCTGACATATTTTGATCTAATTTATGCCTTATTATGTAAGCAAGCCGTTTAAATGTAGAAATGTAATATGCCAACCCGAACAAACAACAATAAAACATGACAATAAACATTGTTTTGATTGACATGTTTAAGGTGCTCCTTCAGATTTGAGGATTATTCATTTATAGGCCATACTTCCCACATGATGACCGTGGCTGGCGGCGGGCAGGATTTGAACCACGGATCATCTAGATGTCAGCCCAGAGCGCATACCACACGAGCAGGCTACCGTCGTACCGAAACGTTTGGACAGCAAAGGGCCGGTTAGTTGAAATGAGATGGCAGACATCTGACTGAGCGCGGATACATGATACTTCAAGGGGAGGGGGCTGATTAATGACACCAAGTGACTAGATCAGCGAAGAGGAGGAGAAGCGGAGGTGGGGTGCCTAAAGATGATCCAGAAACAAAGTGACAAATGAACATTTTCTACCAGAAAGGAGTCTTTAACTAGATGAACCAGTTTGTTTTTTGGGTTGTTTTTTTTGTATTCCTATTTCTGTTTAGTTTTTTTTTAATATTTGCGTGGGTGGATTTGTTTCTGTACCTTTAAAGGGTTCAACTTTCTATGTTTGAATTCAGCTGTTAGGGTTTCGTTTTGTTTTCTTTAAATTATAGGTGTGTGTGTTGTGTTTATGTATTTTTAGTGTGTGTTTTGTTGAAACGTTGTTTTTTTTTGTGTTAATATATGCTGAGAGTTGGAGAGTTGGACTGCTACCCCATGCAAACGACTGCTTGACCACTGGCTAGTATAAATGAAAGAATACTTTCTGGTACACATAAAGATGTCCCGATGTGAGATGATCAGGAAAACAAAGAGATTACGACATTCAATGCTAACGGAATATCAACATTTGTCTGAAACTTCTTGACAGTCAGTCAGACAGACAGATATAAAGACAAGCTTATACACTAACAGTAAGACAGATAAACATACAGGTAGGCAGATATAGACAGATAGATAGATAGATAGATAGATAGATAGATAGATAGATAGATAGATAGATAGACAGAGAGACAGACAGACAGACAGATAGATGGATAGAAAGACAGATAGATAGATAGATAGTTAGATAGATAGATAGATAGATAGATAGATAGATAGATAGATAGATAGATAAGATAAGATAGATAGTGTAAAACTGATCATGCACTTTTGACTTGAATACATTACGCTCCAGAAGACCCAGTACAAGTGTACATTAGTCAAATTAAGTTTTTATCATTTATAATCAACATTCCTGACTTAATGAAAGTAAAAAGAAATAAGTCCATCTTTTCGAGCTCCATACGAGAACAAACAAGAAATATTCTGATCTGCTTTTCTCGAATATTCGAATAATAATAATAAAAATTAACATCTGTAATCTACATAAAAAAACATTTCGAAAATACATTTTTTTAGAAAGACAAAATCTCCATCATACAACTTAAAATATAATAAAATATTTTTAAAAATTAATAAAAACATGTTCGGTTCAAACTGGAATCGAACCCGTGATCTTCTTCTAGATCTTATCTTATCTTATATAATACAGACGTTACTTCAAAAAAGAAGATGATTACGTCCTACGTAGAATCTATGAGCAATTTATTTCTTAGATAATCTTTCAATAAACTAAAAGCAACTTTAAATTTAATAAGCCACACAGTTACAGTTCACTACGGCTGACTAATTATTTGTTCCACTTGAATAGTTCCAATGGTATAAATCCAGGCCTTCAAATCTAGACTTAGAAGACGATGCGCAAAATTTTCCTGAACATTAATTTATTAACTCTTTCTCTCCCTAATTATTTACCACATTCTGGTGGAATCAACGTTGGTATCGTCAGTTAGGAGAGAAAGAGTTAAAGTCTAGACTCAATAAAGCCTTACACTCGGAAATTCCCAAACGCGAAAGTCCTTTCAGGAACGCGATAGTTTTTTAAAACATATGTTGGCTCTAGATCAAAGTCTAGTTCTCAAGCTAAATCTACATTTATTTATTTTTTACTTTGAAAAATTATAACGGTCAAAATATAGTTTTCCTCATGTGGTGAACGAGCTAGTAATTCTTTTCTCAGCGATATACATCAACTTTTAAATTTCTAGGAAAATCATTAGAGCTGTTTTTGAGATCTGACATGAATAAAGGTTTTGTAAAAAGTGTCAACATAAAATATTAATCTAAAACAAATTGTCAACATATAAATTTCAAACCTAAAAGAATTGTCAACATAGAGATCACACTAAAACTACTTGTCAATCTACACATCTGAAATCAAATTTCCGGCCAAACATCAATCTGAAATTTTTAAACTACGGTTGCCCACTGACCATTTAGTGATTCTAATCAGATGAACGTAAGCTCAAATTTTACCGATTAGCTCTGAACATCTAAAATCTTGAGAGGGGAGGGGAAGTGCCAATGTTAGTGCTCAAGATGTTAAACTGAAGACACTAAAAGGAGGTTGACCTCTTTCTACATCATTTTATTCGAAGCGTATACAAGAAGAACGGATTCCCGATACTAAAGGAGTGAAATAACATTTCAAAATCATGTCTTTTAATAAACCTTCCTGAACCACTATATCAGCTTCTGAATAAAAGACACCACTACGATATTAAACAGACAGTCCTCAGTATCTTGGAAGTTTTCCAACTTTTTCCATTTATTTCCCGAACACGTCTATATCTAATGAACATGAGGCGGTGGGAAGAGAAATTCAACAGGTCTATGGGAAATTTAAAGTCTGGGAAACTTCGATTGGTCCTGGTCCTAAATTTAGACAGATCGTGTGGCGGTGGTGTATGACCGTATGCGCTATTAATACCTCGTATGACGTCACATCAATGGAGAGCGAGTGACATTTCAGCGAAGGTAAACATAGGGCAGTCTTGTGGACGGTTGTATTTTTTCCCCCTCCTGATGACGTTAGAGCAAGCGCTACATGCATACATACATACATACATACATACATACATACAGACGCAATGTCCCAGATATCTCTGTTCAATGATAAACACACACACACATCAGCGTCCTGTTACGCCACACCATTCCCCCTCTTTTATTATTCCATCACAACATAACCTTTGGTTACGTTACGTTATGTTGTTATGTTCTCTTATGTGTTGACACAGACGTAATACATATCACGCATTATATTTTGTTTTTGTTATGTCGTTTCTTCCATGTTTACTCTAGCCTGTTACTGTTTTTGTCCTCAGCACTGCAGGGCCCCAAGTGTGGGCAGTGGCGGTCAGAAAGGAAACGAGCTTTTCTTGTGATGGCATGCTATAAACAGCATCATATTTAATGAATACATTTTTAGGACAACTATTCTGAACTAATTGTCGCGTAGTTGACTCTATACTACGGTAATGAGGAAGAGCAGGAGCAGGTTCCCCCTCCCCCCCCCCCCAAAAAAAAAAACACCTTTTGACCGCTTTCAATCTTAAGGGCGTTGATAACTTATGTAATTACACACTCGGCACTTCATAGAATGATATTTAGACTATAGTGAATTATGAGAATGCCTTTGTGGCACTCTTCCATCCCCGACAGTGCAATGATCTCGGTTCCGTTTGGTAACCCCAAAGGAGGTTCTGCTTTGCTCCCCTATTGGCCTATACGTCTCAACTGAAGAACGTTTCCCCACAGGGCAGGGCAACAAGTTCCGTCTGAGAAGTGTTACCCAGGAAAAGAACCACAGGTCAAGTGACTCTGAAGGCACACACACACCCCCTCAGCCCTTGAAGCTGCGGACACTATCTTATTCTAGATTTGGGGAATTCAGTTGAAATATGTACTTGATAAACTTTATCATTTCAAGAAAAAAAGTCGAATTTATATTACTGTGTACCAGTATTTCATTAATTTTAACGACCGTTTAATATAGTTATATTTCCCGTGTCCGCCCCAAATGTAAAGTCTGTCTTGTATATAGAAGCTAAGCCGGGACATCGGACAATGTTTTTATATAAAAACTGAAAGGAATGTATGTAAGAGGTAAATATAGAATAAAAACAACAACCACAAAAGACTTGAATAGTAAGCGACTGAAGCGTACATTTCTCCCTCCTTTCAATAATTCATATTCACATTTTAAGATACATTTAAGCAACTGGTGTAATTTACCTGTAGCATACGTCTCACCCCCACCCACTCAACACTCTCTTCTCCACCCGCCACCTTCCCTGCTAGCCCTCAGCCAAACCAAATATAGATCGTGTGTGCCCCATATAAATTTTGCCTCTCTGAAATATCTTCAGCTCCCAACCATAGGGTTTCCACGCCCTCCAACCCTCCACCGGTTGATCTTGTCAAGTGAGTCCTGTCCCAACATTCCATGCATATATTTAACTTAGCGGTTCTTAAGCAGTTGTACTGCTATTCAAGACCCATTATTCCATGTACTCTGCTTTTCCTTGTCATCTGCTGCTGCTCTCTCTCTCTCTTTCTCTCTCTTTTCTTTACCTCTCTCTTTTCTTTTCCTCTCTCTCTCTTTTCTTTTCCTAATTTCGGTTTATAATCGATAGTAATCATAATCGATATTATGAAAAAGAGAAAAGTCTCAAACAAGAGTATCTGTGGCTTTTACGTCTCGAGAGGTGATCTTTTCCCTTTGCAACTTCTTGTGTGACTAAAGAGGCCAATCCTTGATACACAGCTGCGGTCGCAGGTTGGGCATATGTAATCACCAGGTGCCGTTGCATTTTCACGCTTCTTTCTACTACTGTAGTGTATGGCATCTGCAATCCGGGACACTTCCTTTATGTTTGTTCTCCATGTGGATCTATCCAGTGCCATTTTTTTCCCAGCTGCAAGTGTTTTGGAGAGCTTCATGTCGCGTTTGCAAACATCAGTATACCTTAAAAGTGGGTGACCAGCGGCTCTCATGCTTTTTGTTAGATCGCCATGCAGAATGTCTTGTGGAAGTCGAACTACTGGCATTCTGTTAACGTGGCCTAGCCAGCCAAGGCGTCTGCTGCTGGGTCATGCAGTAAATATTTGGCAACCCATGCCATTATGTTTTAAAGATTATATTTGAAGATACTGAG
Organism: Biomphalaria sudanica; assembly: GCA_036873155.1. Lineage (NCBI taxonomy): Eukaryota > Metazoa > Mollusca > Gastropoda > Planorbidae > Biomphalaria > Biomphalaria sudanica. The sequence goes on along the minus strand of JAZGLO010005605.1, from coordinate 573,101 downwards.
TTGTGCATAATACTCATTTTTTTTAAAAAAACTATAATCGTCATATTTAAACGCCTATTTTTTTTTCGCCAAAATTTGATTTATCTTTATCTATCGCTTTATTAGTTAATGGACCTCATTCACCAATCGTAAACAAACAACATTTAGTCATATGATAAAATTGATAAAACAACGAAAAAAAAATCAAGTAATAGCCATTGTGATTTAAAAATTAGATCGTATTTTGTATAGAAGAGATAGAGAATCACATGGCTAAATGTTGTTTGTTTACGATTGGTGAATGAGATCCTTTTTAGCTTTATAATAAAATCTATCCTTTTATAATTGAATCAATGCGTGATATAAATCCCACTGATATGTATAAAAGTCTCATACAAATTCTTCAAGTCTGCTTCACAGCTTTTCAGGTCATCTCAGCAAATATTGCAAAGCTTAGAAATTGTCGCTTCATAAAAAAAAAAAAAAAAAAAAAACATTTCCCACCATACTACGTCTGCAAAAAAAAAAAATATTAATCCGGTCACGCTTGGCTGCAAACATCTTACCAGGTTGTAGCAGAATATTCTTGACTATATAGTAAATTGAATTTTTAGTGACACTAGTCATACCGTCCCAACCTTTCACAATAAGTTGTCTGGGTAAGGTTAAAGGTTAAAGTCGCAGAGTTATGTATTCAAGCGTATCTAGCACAGCTCCATCGCTGCTCTCCTGAGCCATTGCTTCAGTTTCCTGTTTCCTCCATGCTTAGCTCTACTTTTGTCTTCTTCTTCTTCTCCATTAATTTTAACATTACAATTTAAATATGTTGAATTTCAACGAACCATCCTTAACTGTCTGAAGAGTTTATTTAAAACCAGATTAACAGCTGAACCATAATATATGCAGAAATCTCTTCACCTGTTTCAAGTCATAAAATGATAGCGGGGATGATGGGATACGAGAAGGAGGCTTCTGGTAGGATAGGGGAAAGGTGACAAGAGACAAAGTTTCCATGTCCTGTACACTTGAGACACGGATGACTAAGTCTAGAAAGTACAGACACAAACCCCAGGAGCCCGCCTCCTCAGACAAGGTCATCTAGTTCTTGGGACGGGGTGGGAAAGATAGTCTGTTTGAGATCCTTAGGATAAAATTGTTTGCATAATTTATTCACTGACGTCTTCATTCATTAAAGTTTTGTTGTAGATAATATTTACAGCGTTCCACGTATTCAAAGTGTAACGAGGGAAGGGTGCTTGTGTGTATATTGTATTCTTTTGTTTGTTTTTGACAGATAGATAGATAGATAGATAGATAAATAGATAGATAGATAGATGGATGGATGAATGGATGGATAGATAGATAGATAGATAGATAGATAGATAGATAGATAGTTAGATAGATAGATAGATAGATAGATAGATAGATAGATAGATAGATAGATAGATAGATAGATAGATAGATAAAAGTTGTTTGTTATATAACAAAATTTTAAAAAATGTACAATTTGAATGTTTTAACAAAAAATGTACTCTTCTAATACATTGACAGATACCCATTTAGATATTTCCATCATTTGTTCAATGTCTTTTTCTCTATCCACGTATTGTCATAACTTTGTAGTTTTCAGGGTTGTAATATGAATTGCAATAAGATGTTCCTTTTTATAGAACTAGCCGAATATGATCTGTGCCCCCCCGGGCCTTTGTGTATTCCTAATCTAGTGCATTGGATTTAGATTTACGCTTGTTAATTTTCTCACGATCATGAAGTGTATTCATACATACATACATACATGCATACATACATACATGCATACATACATACATACATACATACATACATACATACATACATACATACATACATACATACATACATACATACATACATACATACGTACATACATACATACATACATACATACATACATACATACATACATACATACACACATACATACATACATACATACATACATACATACATACATACATACATACATACACACATACATACATACATACATACATACATACATACATACATACATACATACATACATACATACATACATATATGCATACACCCTACTATTTGCTTTATATATTAGATGTACATCTGAGAGATGCGATGATGTGCCAAGTTTCTATTAAGATTGGTGAAATTTATTTATTTTTTCGGGACATACACCATACATACATATATACACACATGCATACATACATACATACATACATACATACATACATACATACACAAATACATACATACATACATATATACATACACCTTACTATTTGCTTTATATATTAGATGTACATCTGAGAGATGCGATGATTAAGCGTGGGAGTGCAACGACTATTTAAAGTCACTATTAATAGAACTCTGGCTGAGAAATTTGAACGAAATCACACAATCTAACTTCTTAATTTTAAATAAGACCTCTAGATGTTATCTTCTGGCTCATAAGGATGTACGCTGTCAAGGAAAAACTGACTTAGTTCTAGTTTATTCTAAACAAAGCTGCACCTGTATACGAAGATTTTTTTTTTCTTGGAGTGTACCTGTAGTCTTCGGGTGTCATTATGTCACCACAGGGTAAAACTGAAGAGTTCCTGTAGTGACATCCTGGTGAAATAACTCTTCATAAACCTGAAGGAAAATTACCAAAAACAACGAAAAGGCCATTGGGTACAATTCGTAAACTGTTATGTTTCTAGAAACAAGTAGCATAAAGCAAGAAAAATATTTCAAAAGTACATTATTTAGAAAGACAATACCTGCATGATTAAACTTCAAATATAATAAGTTAATGAAGAGAAAAGGAATCGCTTTTAAAAATAGGTATCAGCTTCCTACAGGAGGAACTGTCTTTAAAAACAATACTTTTTTACAATATCTCTATTCAAGTCACTCCTTCATGGAACATGGGTGGGTGGGCGGACAGCTGATCTTTAAAAAAATGCTCTTAACGATTTTTCTAGGAATTTAACAGTTAATGTGTATCGCTGAGAAAAGACTGACTGCCAGCAAAGCTTGACAACTGCTGGACACAGGACAGTTGGTGAAAGAAACGGGCGACATCAAGAAGCCAACTCATGAAGTATCTTTTATGGTACAAAGGCGAAATCCATTTCTTAACGCTCAAAGGCGAAATATACAACGTATGGCTTGAAGGCGAATCGTATTTTTTAGGGTTTGAAGGTGAACATTATTTCTTAGATTCGAAAATATAATTCATATCATAAGATTCGAAACCGAATTTCATATAAGACTCGAATTAAATTATTTTTGTAGTTATGTACAAATCAATAAAAACTTTTTGTTTTCTTTGTTAGTATCTTGTACATGTTGAGTCAGAAATAGCAAATTTCTTATAAATATATGGAAAAACGTAAATGACTTCTCAAAGATCTATCTTTAAGTACCTTTTCACTGTCATCGCTAACTTCCCCTCCTCTTCCTTAACAGCACAGTTCCACATTTTCTTTGGTCACATAAAATCAGGCATTCTTCTTTTTTTTTACCTTATACCTGCCGATACGCACCATAAGTCTGTTTGCCCTTGTCGCAGTCTAAAAACACAAAAGGCTAGAAACAAAATGAGCAGTCCTAAGATGAAATAAGGTCACTTGAATAATTAATTTGACATCTCAATGTTTCCTAATGAATGACCCAGTAAGCAGGGTTCTAGTGAAACTGAAAAAAAAAAATGGAGGCTGGAATTAAGCTCTAACGAAAACTTCCTGGTTCTACATTTGTGTGTGTGTGCGTGTCTGTGATGTGCTTGTATGTGCCTGTGTGGGTGTGTGTGGGTGTCAATAGACTACGGTTGGGTAATCTCGTTTCCATGAGCAGAACAGCTGAAGTACGTAGATGTTTGGCCACCTGTGACTGCGTCCTACTCTAAGTGGGCGGATATCTAAGTATATAGACTCGCTAGAGCGGAGATCAGGACATCTCAAACAAGGAAATCAGGACATCTGAAATAAGGAAATCAGGACATTTCAAAATAGAAGATAGCGACATCTTAAATTTAAAATATGTGGACATCTCCAATGATTATAACTAGAGAGCTTAAACAATAGTTATAATTTAGGTCATTTTGTGACCTCCCAAGGCGTTGTTTGTCTCGTTCAGGACATCAGGCACCGAAATGATTTTGTCGGAAGAAATAGTCAATCTATGAGTGGACGACTGTAGCAGAACAATATTGTTTCAATAGGCAATGCTTGTTAAGTACAATACAAATATAGTTATCTAGTTAGTGGTACAAATAAATAATAAAACAAAACAACGGAAACCAGTCTTCTAATAAACCGATTAAAACAAATCAAATGTAAAAACAAGGGAAATCCCGGAAACTAGTAGAAACTAAATAGATATCTATAAATAGCTTCTTTTTTTACTTCTGACGGAGCAAATCCATATGAGAGAAAAAGTTATGATACATTCTGCAATTGAGAAGGTAGACGAGAACTTGTGTACGCCTTGTAAGCCAAGTGAAATCAAATTTATTAATCTTGTACTTGATTTTTTAGATTTTATGGCACATCGGCACAATCTAGGCCATGTCGTGCCCTTAGTCATTTCCAATCTCCATCGCTTGAAGCTCAAACTAATTCTGATTAATTGGCGACAGTGTTCTCTCAATTTACTGTCGCATAGATGTAACAGCTCAAATCTAAGAACATATTATGAACAATTTATATTAAAATAAAAAATGAATAAATAAATAAAGGTCCCCTTTCAGACCTTGTGATCTATAAGGCAGATGATGTAAATGTCATATGTTAAAGTGGCCTACGGTTAACGAGGGTGTCATGCGGCCAGCACGAAAGTCAATTACCTTTACTTTTCCTCAGCTCAAATCAGGTACCCATTAGAGTTGGGTGGAATCAGGGGAGCCTTAAAGACCCCGAAATTTAAAATCCCAGTCTTCGCCAGGATTCGAAGCTAAGCGCGTTACCCACTCAACCTCCAGGTTTCTCTGTTTGTAATATTTCTCTCAAAAATACTTGAAGATTGATTATGTGTACGTACATACGCTAGCAGTTCTGTAGGATGAAGATAGTTTGAGAACCACTATCTCGGATTTTCAATGGAGTAGATCTAGACTTCTACACAGAAGGAGAAAGTGATTTTTTTTTAAAAATTCAAATTGAAAACGTGCTTACGTAGATTAAAAGTCGAACGAAATCAAAATGTTTGATTGGTCAATATTTTGGGCAGAGTTATTTATACTGAATTTTAAAATATAATAAAAATAAAATAGTTCACAGCTTGGCTTCGTTAAAAAAAACGTGGCCAAGGTCAAGGACACGAACCGTGAGGTGTGAATGTACTCGAAGAAAACAAGGTGGGTGTTTTGTCTATGTCTATGTCTGTCAATGGTGCAGACGCCGAATTGAAACGCGCGTGTGTGACTAGGTATTTGCTGCAGACATAGAATTAAAGGTGTGTGTGTGTGTTGGATGGTGAAAGAGGGCGGTGTATATTGCAGACAGCTCAAATTACACTTTTGATGCAGGAGGGGAAGACGCTGTAGGCGAATGGGCGGGAAACAAATTATCCATATATCAACTGTTTTAGTTTCTGTATCCTAAGATGGATGTGTGTTTGTGTATGTAGACAAAGGTAACCAGAGATGGATGTGTGTTTGTGTATGTAGACAAAGATAACCAGAGATGGATGTGTGTTTGTGTATGTAGACAAAGGTAACCAGAGATGGATGTGTGTTTGTGTATGTAGACAAAGGTAACCAGAGATGGATGTGTGTTTGTGTATGTAGACAAAGGTAACCAGAGATGGATGTGTGTTTGTGTATGTAGACAAAGGTAACCAGAGATGGATGTGTGTTTGTGTATGTAGACAAAGGTAACCAGAGATGGATGTGTGTTTGTGTATGTAGACAAAGGTAACCATAGAAGGTTGTGTGTTTGTGTATGTATACAAAAAAACCAGAGATGGATGTGTGTTTGTGTATGTAGACAAAGGCAACCAGAGATGAATGTGTGTTTGTGTATGTAGACAAAGGTAACCAGAGATGGATGTGTGTTTGTGTATGTAGACAAAGGTAACCAGAGATGAATGTGTGTTTGTGTATGTAGACAAAGGTAACCAGGGATGGATGTGTGTTTGTGTATGTAGACAAAGGTAACCAGAGATGGATGTGTGTTTGTGTATGTAGACAAAGATAACCAGAGATGGATGTGTGTTTGTGTATGTAGACAAAGGTAACCAGAGATGGATGTGTGTTTGTGTATGTAGACAAAGGTAACCAGAGATGGATGTGTGTTTGTGTATGTAGACAAAGGTAACCAGAGATGGATGTGTGTTTGTGTATGTAGACAAAGGTAACCAGAGATGGATGTGTGTTTGTGTATGTAGACAAAGGTAACCAGAGATGGATGTGTGTTTGTGTATGTAGACAAAGGTAACCAGAGATGGATGTGTGTTTGTGTATGTAGACAAAGGTAACCAGAGATGGATGTGTGTTTGTGTATGTAGACAAAGGTAACATAGTAACTCATTTTTTTTTACGTTTTAGTGTAACAAATCTATTAACCGTTCCATTTACAAGAGATCGTCTGCTAACTCATTGCGCCCATAAGATCCAGCACAGAGAAGTTGGAATTGAGCAATAGAATTTTTTGTTGGTCTCAAGGACTCAGAATCCGAACATTTGTTGTATATCATTTTGTATATCATTTGGCTAGTCAGAAAACTCTGTTCATTTGGAAAAGTCTCTAAAGTCTAAAGCTTTGCCATGGTTCACATGAGTTCATCAACAAGAGCCGACGCTGAAGTACGGGGTTACGACGAACTGAAGCAGAATGTATTGCACCAGCAGCCCAGTTAAATACCTTCAAATTTAACCGCTAACCAAATAAATGTGTATATTTTTTATTTATAGTATGAGCACTATTTGACCAAACTCTCTGCATTTCCATCAAGGAACTCCTTTGAAATGAAGGTTTGAAAGGCTCTCTTTCAAACGCTCTGGACAATAACCTTGCTGTATCCCGTACACATTTCTTTTCCACTTTCTGTTTAAGCACTGCTAGTACAATACAGAGTACTCCAGCGCCTCCTTGGAACATACATTTGCACGTGAATTTGTTTTCCAACATCTTGTATTTCAATCTTTTTATTTCTTTAAACTATGACGTCATGAAGTGACCAGGTCAGTTCTGGGACTTTTTATTTTGTGTGTGTGTGTGTTCCCCTAGTGTTCTCTATAAAAAAAAAATTAATTTAACCATTAAAAAAAACAACAACTAATAAACATATTCTACTGAAAAAAAAAAGAAACTATTTTAAACTTCAATATGACTCGTTGTATTTGATCAACTAAAATATTTATATGTCGTCAGCGATATTTGATTTCATAAAGTTTCTAGAATTCTAGACTGATGAATACCACACAGTTGTATTTGTCACAAGTTTGGGTTTGTTAAGATATGGAAAACGCTATATATATTAACTCTTTCTCTTCGTAATTATTTACCACATTCTGGTGGAATCAACGCTGGTATCGTTAGTTAGCAGAGAAAGAGTTAATTTAAAAAATGTAGATACAATGGATTACCACCATAATCCCTTAATATTTCTCCCTTGCTTACAATCTCTCTGTCTCTCTAGCTTATTTTCTCTACTCTTTCCTACTTACTGTCTCCCCTCTCATTTGCTCTATTTCTTTCTCTCATTTACTCTCTTTCTCTCTCTTTCTCTTCCTCTTCCTCTTTCTCTCTCTCTCTCTCTCTCTCTCTTTCACGCTTAATTGCTCCATCTTGCTTGATATCTCTCTCTCTTTCTCGCTTACTCTCTCTCTCTCTCTCTGCTTTTAATCTATCTCTTGCTTGTTCTCTGAGTGGCTTACTCGCTCTCTGTCTCTCTCTCTCTCTGTCTCTCTCTTCGCCTGTTATCCTAATATTCAAGGTAAAAACTTGTTTATAAAAGCGCCCTGTGAATTCCTCTAAAAATATTCCAGTAGATCTACCTACCAAGCCGGCATGACCAGACAGAGCGACCTTATTCTGAAGTTCAAGACGAACTAGCGTATCTTCTGTCTGCCTGTTGGACAAGCGCTTAAGTTACGTCTTCCTCCGACCTGAAGTAGGCCAGATCGGGAGAGGTTATAGTGCTCGGGGAGCTACCGCCCAATAACACCGAGATGAAATGTTGCCAAATGCGATTGTTTGTTTCAAGTTGAAATACTGAAGTACACCCCCGCACAAGTAAAGCAGCTGATTTTTTAGTTTCTTCTAGATCGGTTGACTGTTTGAAATTTCTCAATGTTAAATCTTACAACAGCGCCATTGTAGATAGTCTAAATTACTCTAAATATATGTTGTATAAGTAGATGGCCTTTTTTATTGTCAATATCATATTATTTTAAAGTGTCGTTTTTGCTGTGCTTTTTTGTGTGTCTAAAGCTACTCTTCTAATAAACATCCATCTGGAAGTCTGTGTCGAGCTCCATCTGGGAGTCTCTCTAGGAGTCTGATTTGATCTCTCTCTCTCTCTCTCTCTCTCTCGTCTTTTTCGAACTCAATCTTTTGAGTCTCAGTGGAATGCCTTTTGGGCGTCAAACTCTCTCTTGAAGTTTCAGTTCAACTCTCTCTGGAAGTATCAGTCAAACTCTCTCTGGAAGTCTCAGACCAACTCTCTCTAGAAGTTTCAGTCCAACTCTCTCTGGAAGTTTCAGTCCAACTCTCTCTGGAAGTTTCAGTCCAACTCTCTCTGGAAGTTTCAGTCCAACTCTCTCTGGAAATTTCATTCAAACTCTCTCTGGAAGTCTCAGACAAACTCTCTCTGAAAGTTTCAGTCCAACTCCCTCTGGAAGTTTCAGCCCAACTCTCTCTGGAAGTCTCAGTCCAACTCTCTCTGGAAGTCTCAGTCCAACTCTCTCTGGAAGTCTTAGTCCAACTCTCTCTGGAAGTTTCAGTCCTACTCTCTCTGGAAGTCTCAGTCAAACTTTCTCTGGAAGTTTAAGTCAAACTCTCTCTGGAAGTCTCAGTCAAACTCTCTATGGGAGTCTCAGTCCAACTCTCTCTGTAAGTCTCAGTCAAACTTTCTCTGGAAGTTTGAGTCAAACTCTCTCTGGAAGTCTCAGTCAAACACTCTCTGGACGTCTCAGTCAAACTCTCTCTGGAAGTCTCAGTCAAACTCTCTCTGGAAGTCACATCTCTCCAGCTCTTCAGAAACATTCTAACTTAACTTACTCCTTTACTGGTAGCAATAATGTCTCTTTGGTTCTATCCAGGACAACGAGTTCAGTAACGTTGATGAAGGACGAGACCCCAATTAACAATAAGGTTTGTCTTCGACTTTGAAGATGAATGAGCAGTGGTATTCTACGTGGCTACGCTGCCCCAGCTGCGGCCTACATATTTTGTCACATTCAATGCATACTTAACCATCGTCCGTCAGTGGTCTATTTAGATTCTCTTTTCGCCGTCTGCGTCTGTTCTCGGCAGTGGATTTTCTTTCGGTCTCAAATGTGTGTCCCGTGGCCTTCGTTCCGAAGCTGCCAGTAACCAGGTGCTCTCGTCTACGTTAGTTAATGCAAGTAGGCTCCTAAGCTGGTCTTTGAAGCGTTTCCGTGGGGAACCTCTGTTACGCCGACCACATTTCAGCTGACCAAAAAAAAGACTACCTTAGGCATACATTCGCCATGTCCAGTGAAACTGTCGGATTATAAGAGGTCCTGTCACCGTATGTCCATGATGGAGCCCAAACATCTGGGATGAATGCGTTCAAGAAGTCTTAGTCACTTTCTGTAGAATAACCATGTCTCAGATCCATATATAAGTGTTTAGACAACCATTGCTTGGTAGACACTGATATTTGTATGAGAAGTCGTAATACTTTATTTTTGTTACAGGGAACTCCGAACTGTTAATGGAGACTCGCCTCGGTGTCTTTTTTTCTTTAAAGAAGATGTCCATTTAGATCTTTCTATTTCTCTTACTTTTGTCTCATTACTTGAGTTTTAGTTCTAGCACATTTTTCTCCTTTTTTTTTCTAAAGTGGATAGTTAGGCTCTTTATTTGTTTTTGTTTACAAATCTTCGGCTTGGCTACCGACCTGTTGGTTTGGAGTTGAAATACAAATGACGAGACCTTGAGGAACTTGTTATCACTGTCCATGTTAGAAGTAGATAGACTTTATTATTAATATTTCCATTCTATAATCTTTTTCTTTTTTTCAATTTAAAAAGCGTCTTTTTTGTGCAAACTTCATATATTAGATTGTAGCATAATCTGATTTTGAGTCTTTACAGTTTCTAGTTTGTTTGTTGTTGTTTTTTTTTTTTTGGGGGGGGGGGGGGAGGGGGGATGTTCAAATAACGCTTTCAATACAATAAAAAACACATGTGTGAATAGACAAATAAACAATTTTGAGAAAGGACTTTGCATATAAAATAGATTTATAGGAGGCCTCTATGTTTTGTGTGGCCTCGCTCGTGCTCTACACAAAGTTGTCGATTAGCTTGAAATATCTTTTAAATCTTGATTTAAAACAAGTTAATATGTATGTGCTTGCAACTTTCATTCTTATTTTTTAATGCAACAACATAAATATGTGTTTTCTGTATTTGATCTTCTAATGCATGTCAATTCTTTAAATTTTGCTTGTCATGCGATAATTTCATATTTATTTGGTCGAATCGATTGTTTTTTGTTTTTGTTTTGTTCAGATGACGAGAAATCGTTCATGCGTACACTAGCTGCTGTCCATTCAAACGAATCGACTGTAGGCTTTCATATTTCGTACTCAGCATTTTATACTTTTTTATTTGTAAAGCACCAACAACAATAAATAAACTAGAACCTCTTATTTTTTGCTTCCTGTATGTTAGTGACGTTGGGCACTATAATAAAAGCGTCTACTTTAAACAAACAAACAAAATATCCGGATCCAACAAATCCAGGATACAGTGTTTTGTTTACCATGCGTTATTGTGCCATAGTAACAATGTCTTGAGGGGGTGTCCATTCCTCCCCCCCCTTCCACACTCGCACACTTACTTTACACTTATACACACCACTCTCCTCGACACATTCACATTTAAAATATCTGTTGTGCTACCTTAGTGATGATATTCTCTTGTCTCGCCTATTAGATCTACTTGGCGTTGGTTGGTAGTATCTGTTGTTTTTATGCTGTCTGTGATTATCATCTTGGCAGTGCTGAAATAGCTGAAGAGCTAAAAAAAATTGTGTTTTCATACAAACTCGTAGGCTGCCCCTTTCAGACCGCCTACTTAGTTGTTAAGCAACTAACGATCTTTTATTTTTTGCACACATTAATAAATCTTCTTTCACATCTGGCTGTCTTGTTTGTTTTTCAAGAAAAAAAGAGGGTGTAATAGTTTCAGACAGCAGTAGGATTGGAATGGCCAAGGGCCCATAACATTAACGTAACACACTGGGCCGGTCCTAGCAATTGCGGGGCCCTATGCGAAACTGATTGCGCGGGGCCTACTTGGGTAGGAATAAGGATAATAAGTGAAAAATAAGATTTTGTTTTAGAAAATAAATTCGGCTTTGCATTTTATTCATTCTTTTCTAAGTACAGAATTGCGATTAGGTTAAATTTACGAACCTTGCAACATATGGCATATTTATATGCCAGTGACTATAAAAGTAAATAAGGTATTGGATCTTCCGGTTAAGGGGAAAATTCTTCCGATTTTATTACATGAAAGCTGACAATGCCTTTATTTTTGTATTGCGCGTAGGATTTTGTCTATTTTTCAGGAGATTTGTATGAGTTTTCTGGAGATTTTAATAAGTGTTGAACATTTCCGTATATATTTTGTAATTAATAATTACACATAGAATTAGCGCGGGGCCTATAAAAGCGCGGGACTCACTGCGACCGCATAGGTTCCAGTGGCCTAAGACCGGCCCTGGTAACACAGACCTGTGATTCTGGAAACTGACTATTGTAAGCTCTAATCAAGTCTCCTTAACATTCACATATTTTTTTTAAGCCTCTGTTAGTTTTTTTAGTAGTCTGTCCGTCCGTCTGTCCGTCAGTCACGTTTAGATCTCAAAGACTAAAAAAGCTATTGAAAATCTGATTCCACCATATTTTGCGTCTAGCTAAGTATTTAGAGTTAGTTTCTGAATGCAAACAGTTGTTTTTTAAATTAAGTATGCAAGCCTTTTTCCGCCATAAAATAAATTACTTTTAGAATAATATGTAATCGTAAGTGAGGCAATATATATAGAATGATACATAATTATTTCATTTGTTTTGTAACATTTATACATACTGTTTTTTTATTTGTCAAAATATTGTTATGAAACATACATGTATTAGTTATTTGTGTGCCTATTATATACTAACAGTTAACAGAAAACGTTTTTCTATTTCACATAAAATAGAATTTGCTTAGTATGTATAAATAATTTTATTTTCAAATGAGACAGTGGTGCGTGCTGTTTATTAGAGCCACAGTAGGCCGAGGCTTACATATTAAAACCCTGGAGACACCCGAGCAATAATTTATTCCAGATGAATAGCCCCCTTAAAGAGAGTAGCTACATCTTTGAATCAAAGCAGAAAGTAATAGGTTCCTACCAGGACTCCATTGTTGCCATATATTTCTGATCTCTTTGTCTACACGTAGAAAAACCTGCAATGCTTACACTGGCTATTCTCAGAAAGGCGACAAGCAGGACCAATAATGCATTAGATAAATATTTTGTATGGGGGACAAACCCATCCGGGGCCGCCAATGAGTTTATGTGAAAACAGACACTTTTTAAAAAATCTTACTTAAATGTGTTTTGATGTATTTAAAAAAAAGAGTAAGGATTTTTTTTTTAATTTGAAAGTGAGTGGAGGACATGCACTAAACATGAGATCTATCAATTGTATGAAGACCCACCGAGAGTGACTGAAATAAAAAAGAATAAACTACGTTTGGTAGGTCACCCTGAAAGAATGTCGGATAATAGAGGAGCGAAAATTGTATACAGGCAAAGACCAAAAGGCAGGCGACCTAAAGGCAGACCCTGAATGCGATGGATTGATGATGTGGGGGCAGATCTGCAACAGCTTGGGGTTAAGAAGTGGAGACGAAGGGCCGAGGAGAGATGTCAATGGAAGGATGTGTTGAAGCAGGCCAGAGCCCTCCATGGGCTGTAGCGCCACTGGGATGGATGGAATCTCATGATTAAATGTATTTTTTTAAAAATACAGCTTTTTTTTTCTTTTTTTTTTTTTAGTTTGGAAATGAATTTTTTTAACTCATGTAATCTCAATGAGTTATTTTTTTTTAATTGGCATATATTAAAGTCTCTCCCTCTCATCAATTTAATATCTACATTTTGTTAACCTGAGACTTTGAAATAAAAATCTTTTTAGAAACGAAGCTAAAATATTGTTTGTTTAAAGACATTAGAAAGTCTAATCCTAGTTTCAAGTCTGAACGAATTGAAAACTATTTACCCCTTCATCACATACACACACAAAAACTGACAATTGGTTTTATTAATAAGCAAAAAAAACAACCAACAATTTGTTGTTAAATAACCTGTTCCTCTTAAGTCATGTGTACTTTTTTATTAGATCATGGTGTAATGGGTTCACTGTGACATAATTAGCAGGCATTGTCCTAGAAAAAAAAAATATCTTCCCGACAGAGTCGATGAGTTGTGACGGTCACCACTTAGCACGGTCAACGCCCTGCACACGCGCAGACACACTCTGACCCACACATACACACGCACGCACCCTAACGAACACAGAAGGCGATAAATCTCCACACAAAGACTTAGAGCGGTGCAGACACTAGCGTGCATTGCCTGTTCTCACGCTAAGTAGGTACGCAAGTTGGGCCCCATGTTTCCGCCCACATGACGTCACGAGACAGGGGTCTAGCTCTGCATCCTGGGGTTCAGTGTGTCAGTAAGACAGGCTCATTACAACAAGGTCATTAGTGTTAAGTCCTGGGTTGGTTGCGCTGCCTCCCCTCCCCAGTCAGGGTTTACTGGTGTTCTAACATAAGGTACGTTTCTTATTCGATATGCTAGGAAAAACTAGTATAAGTGCTCCTTCTTACCTAATGCCAATAAAGCATAGAATGGGTTGTCTGAATCAGACTGGAAAACCAACGACCTAGCAGAATTTAAGTATCAGGTTAATATGCATGACTAGATTGACACACGAGGTGCATTTCTTATTCCATATGCTAGGAAAAACTCGTATAAGTGCTCCTTCTTACCTAATGCCATTAGAGCATAGCACGGGTTGCCTTAATCAGACTGGAAAACCAGCGACTTAGAGTTTAAGTAACAAGTCAACATGCACGACAAGACTGACACATGAAATGCGAATGACGTAATTACCTTCTCTTTTGAAGTGACGTCATGAAGATAATTCAAGACGTTAGTTCAGTTCAAAACGTCCAAGGCTTAATGAGTGCGTGGGGGGTGGGGGAGGGGTTAATTTCTTGTTCTACATGTCTCTGACGTTGTTGTTTTTTTATAATTAACATTGCATCCAAGCCATAGTAGAACAACAGAGGAGGCAGTCAGGGTTTGAGCTCGGGACCACCGTGACAAGTTTGACAGGACTTCTCTGAGGATCCTTTTCCAAGAAATAATCTTATGCACCTCATTATAAGATGACAACATCTGCTCGATGTACAATGCCGATGACACAATTGTTCTGTATTGTCAAATTTATGACTTTACACTTTCCAAAACCCCCAAATGCGCCTAACGCTTTTAATGTTTACATGTAATGTAATATGTCTAATGTTGGGCCTGCTGAATTGTTGATCATTAGAAGATAGCATGCGTCTTTCTGTTCGCGTGCATTACTACTTATAGTGAGTTCGTATTAATCAACAGACCAACTAGACATACACAAGATTTATATCATTGCGAACAGATTAAGTCGACCACAGAAGCTTCAATATAATGAAATAATCCAGAATGGCCCAGTCTCATTCACTAAGGTTATAGATGTGACCTCTATGAAAGCCTAGTATCAACTACCTCTATTCTCTATCTAAGCTACAATCTCACATTGGATTAATGGCGTTATATTAATGCATTCATTATCGGTCGCCTTAGGTGCGTCTCACTATTTGCATTATTTTCTTATTATAGAAATACGCTATCTGTGCCACGATGATATGAGTGTCGTCGGTTTCCCTCACCTGTGCTGTAATAGTCTGGCACTTAAAAAGATGCATTTGGACGAGTCTTCATTGAGATCTGTCGAGGAGCAAACTGTACAGAACTGTATCAATCTTTTTCCTTATATTCTTTTTTTCAACTTTCACTTTTTAATTTCAGAGAAATAGCTGAAAAGCTAAATAAATAAATAATTTGAAAAGTTTGTGTTTTCATGAAAACTCGTAGGCTGACCCTTTCAGTCGCCTACTTAACTGTTAAGCAATGATGTTTATGAAAAATGAATAAGTTGTTAAATTTTTTTTTTAAAGTTCGCATACAAAAAAAAAAGTAGAGGTTGCACCTGTTTACTACAAAATAGGATGAGATCTAAACGTGACAGACGGAGAGACAGACAGACAGAACATACAAAATCTAATAACGGCGTCTCCCCATTATTTGGTCGTGAAAAAGGCAGCCAATTATTAAACATTGGCCAAATGCAGTATCACATATAATCAAAACAGCCAGAAGAGAAAAACTTAACACACCAACACACATATACAAAACAAAACACATACATATATACGTACACTGACATAAGAAAGTCAGTTAATTCTAAATCTTACCGCGTGACACTTACACAACAAAACCAAAAACCTTTATTTTTTTTATACACATATATTTCAGCACTGCTGGCTTCCCCTGAACACAAGATAACGATATTGTCACAAGGAATAAGACAGGTACATTGTGTTACGCTTATTATATACAATATATACACTACTCGTTGCCTAAACAGGGACATGGAATGTGGATCTATACCTTTTATTAAGGGGCTTTAACCTGTGACTATGCGCTGATCATGACTGCGTTCAGGAAGTAATCGGTTACGAATAGACATCAAGTGAAATGACTATGTCACCAACGTTTCGTGGAAAAGGCTTGGAATGTGGTGTCTATAACTTTAGTAGAAAATAGAAGTAGCTTGGTTGTTTCTAAGGACTTGCTGTGACTTTTTTGTTTGGTCTTCTTTTGTTGCTGTATAAATAGAATTGGATTTCAATGTAAAAACAGATCAATGGCTAGTAGTTCTGAACAATACAGAAATAGAGAGAAAAGGGGGAGGGTACGGTATGGACGCTCTGGAGCCAAAGATCGTGGGATTTTATAATTTTATATTTTGTATTGTACATGAACAGTTTTAAAAAGTACCCCTTTCAGACCTTGCGGTCAATGGGGCACTAGGGGCAGACGATGCTATGGTCATCTGTTTCTGTGGCCCACGGTTAACGTGCAGGGTGTCATGTGACCAGCACAACGACCAACTGCCTTTACTTTTCCCCTAACTAATGTTAGCTATCTATTTAGAGCTGGGTGGACTCAGAGGCTTCCTAAATACCGGAAAATCAAAATCCCACTCTTTAGCGGATTAGATTCCGGAACCCTCGGTTTTTACGTCAAGCGCTTAGCCACTGCGCCTCCAAAAAGGTTTTTGCTCTTATTTTCCCTCCACCTTTGTAGTTGAACCAGAATCTAAATGTTCAGTGAAATTGACATTTATATATATCAATGTGCTAATTATTGTCAGAGCCCATTCTAAACTTAGAAGAGATCGATGTGGGAAAAATAGGTTTGTTAAATTTTTTTTTTTTTTTTTTTTTTGGGGGGGGAGGGGCTCATTTTGTCTTTATATATGTCTCTTGTTTCTTGTTGCGTTAAAAAAAGTCCAATGTCAAAAAATATAATCGAATGTTTAATGTATTTACAAAATAGTAGATAAATAGGTAGATCTACTTCTTTTTAAGTTGAAAACATTGTTTGAGACAGAGTGCTTTGGGTGGATAGAAGGCCAACTTTCTCTACTATAACAGCGCTTGGTAATATGTAGAGTGGAAGATCTTCTCTCCTGAATTATTGTACGATTTGGGTTAATCCTCAATTAGACTTATAACTGACCTGATCCATCTCACCGTTTCACATTTTATAACACTCATGCTATTTCAATGTATACACGGAAGTTGGGCAGCCTTCGTGAGGCAATTAGTAGAGGGAGGATATCATTAGATCTAGAGGGAGGGGGGCCCAATTACTGGTGGGGGGGGGAGACATTACCATGTTCTGAGAACACGGAACATTAAGAGAGTTTCTCAGATATTCAAAACTAGTATGTCCTGCATTTACATCCTTATGTAACTGTGTAAGTGCTTGGTTCGACTGACCACTTAGTTGTTATCTCATGAAGGAGAGACAGACACATATTTAAAAAGAGTGTGAGAGAAGTAAACAGTGGTAAGTAGACAGAGATAGAGAGACAGATATAAGCAGAGAGACAAAGACAGAGAGAGAGAGAGACAGAGAGAAACAGAGAAATAATGTGGCAGAGAAATAGAAACAGAAAAAAGAGAAAGGCTTAGACAGAGGGGCAAAGGAAGATAATTAAAGAGACAGAGAGAGATAGAGAGAGAGAGACAGAGAGAGAGAGAGAGAGAGAGGGGGGGCAAGAGAGAGAAGAGATAGGGGGGGGGCGAGAGGGAGGGGGGCAAGAGAGAGACAGAGGGGGCAAGTAAGAGAGAGAGAGAGAGAGACAGAGAGACAGAGAAAGAGACAGAGAGAATGACTGACAGTTATGTTGGTAGAGATAGTCAAACAAAAAAAGAGAAACAAAAAAGAAAGACAGAGAAAAAGACAGACTGAGAAAAAAAAAGAAAGACAGACAGAAAGTGTTAGAGTGTGAGAAAAGGGAAGAGATAGGTAGAAAGAGCGAGCGAGAAACACCAGGAGACATTGAGATAGAGTGTGTGAGTGTGCTTATGAGACATATAGAAAGAGAAAGGAAAGACGTTTGACTGTAAATGAAAGACAGAAGACAAAGAAAGTGAATGAGAGAAAGAAGGAAGCAGACAGATAGCGAGAAGACCAGTGTGAGTAAGTCAACTTGATTTGGTTCTCATCATGTGACAAGTAACCTGTTGAAGTGTGACCTACATTTCGGTAGCACTAATCTGAGAGCCATGGTCATTTTTAAGATCACGTGCAGTCAGAATGTAGTGGACACCTGCTAACTGGGCAAGCAATCTGAACAACTGGCAAACATTCTTTTTTTTTTTTAATGATCCAGTATTTGGTGTCGGATGTTCGCAGTCAAGATTATCCCAAATAACTCTCACTGATACTCACTGCGTCAAAACACGAATGTAGGCCAACTTTAGATCGCTCACAAAGGTTTTACTTCTAATTTCGTAATGCCTCCCTTTGTACTGTCCCGTCGGAACAAAAAAAAATGGTAATGATCCCCATACAGGAAAATCATTTGTATTTAGTAAGGATCATTATAACTTTAAAACTATTTCTCTTGATTCAAAGCAGTGTATTATATCTTACCTCATTTTTTAAAACGACATTTTTCTTTAAAGTTTTTTTTCTATTTCTTCGATATTCTCGATAGCTATTTATTAACTAGATCAGGGGTGGGCAAATTACGGCCCGCGGGCCACAACAACTAAAAAAAATGTGCTGCTGTTCACACTATTAGTGTACACATAAATCTCTTCTTCTTCTTCTTTGTTCTCATTTTACATGTTGGAGGGTTCAGATCAGTCATCCTATATCTGAGATGAACTGCGCAGTGGTCTCCAGATCAGGCAGTCCTCCGAATAGTTTTGGTTCTGTAGGAGGGCTTTGGGGCCAGAGCCTTGTTTGGGTCGCTTGATTTAGTATACACCATTGAAAGACATGGTCAGCATTCTCTGGTGATGCTCCACAAGGGCAAGTTTCGCTCATCCCGACATTCCGGAAAATTAATTGTCTCATTCAGTGAACAAACATTTTTTTTTGGAAACGAAACAAGTATAATTACTGGTCTTTTTGAGTGACTGTAATTTGACAGCAGTCACAAGGGTAGCAACTGGTAAGCTAGTTCCACAGTTCCGGAACATTATGCACTAGTGTAAAAAGTAGAATACTGCACATTGAGTACAACTGTATATTTGTGGGGATATTGTTATATAAAAAGACGACAGCAATTAAAAAAATCGTAAAATTGATTTAAAAAATTGCTAACTCTTGTTGTAAAGCCTTAACGCGGAGTGCGGAAAAAAAGAAACGTGAATTTAATACGAGTAAATACGAATTAAAAGACATTCTTTACAGTTAACGAGAGTATCTTTCTAAATTGTTTATAATATGCGGCCCGCCATTCCCTAATTTTATGAAGATGCGGCCCTCGATACAAAAAGGTTGCCCACCCCTGAACTAGATGACTGCCTGGTCGTGTGGTATACTATTTGGCCTGTCGTCCCAATAGTCATCATCATCATCATTATCAAACTCCATTTGAGTGAGGATTTGAGATGCTCAAATCCTCTCTTGCAAAAGCCCTGGACAGAAGCCCTGCTGTTTTGGGTAGTGCACACATGTCACCGTACAAGTCGAGAATTTGTGTTTTCCAAGGCCTGTCGAGATGGAGATCAGCAAGTCTGAGGCAGTCATAAAGAATATGGGGCACAATGTAACTAGTTCAAGCATATCCCGATGGTTTCCCATTACATCGAGCTGTCGACGGTGGTTGGCTTGTAGCTCCGAACTGGTGGTAGACAGCTAAACCGATATAGGCGTATTATATCTTAACTAATAATACTTTAAATAGCAGGAGTAACTTCTTTGTCGACAATATTAACTATAATTTTATAATAATATAGACAAAATCAAGTTGATATGAGATACAAGAAATGTACTAGACTTTAGTCATAATATTTTTGGACAAAATGTAACTCACTACAATAACACGTTCTTTTAGTCTCACGTTTTGGAGTTGTCTGTCCTAAGACCAAATGACGACAATGCCACCTATCTTGCATCATTCACAACCAATCGCTAACCTCTTCCCACCGTCACACAAACACACGCTCCATAAGACGTAGTGTAGGAGGTTTGTGCTAGACAGTTATAAGCTTGTGACGTGGACACAGCCGAGACGTACTTCAGCCAAACGGACTTTAAAACATCCCTTATGAAAACATCCGCCATTTCTTGTCCCCATTTCATAACATTATAATTCAATGTCATGTGGCTCTCCAAGCTACGGCCCGCAGATCATATCCAAACTGTGTTATCCAGCCCCTCGAAACTGCTGCTTCTAGTATAAATAGAATTCGCCGGCTGATTGAAAGCGCGATTAAACCATTCCTACTTTTGAACTGAATTCAACTATTTTTTTTAAATTCCTTGACTCGACTGCTGGTCTCCGGCTTCATTGATTTATTAATGGACTTAACAGCTTCTATCTTACTGGTTGGACTCTTTTGGTTGGAGACAATGCAACAGAAACATGTAGTGCTGGAGCTAATGAGGAAAACTGTTTCTGGTTAAACTCCCCGCACCCCCCCCCTTTTTTTTTCTCCTCTCCCCCTCGAAATTGAATTTAAGGCGAACAACTTTTAAAAAATTGCTTTTAAAAAGCCATCATGGATACTTTATCCCAGAAAAACCGCCATTCCCTCCCCCCCCCCCCCACTGGTTTACACAACTTGATTGAAACATAACGTATCGAGAAAGCTTGAATTAGCGCTTTAAACAAAAAAAAAGGTAAAAAAAATTGTAATTCCATAGATTTATTATATAATTATTATTATTTATTATTATTATTGTTTGGCTAGATCTATTGCATAATAATTGCGTGTTTGATCTTAAAATAATTGATACAATTACACCTAACATAAAGCTTTGTTTTTAGAGCAGACGGTATTCTGTATATTTCACCTGTAAACGTTTGTATCATGTGTACATTCAGAACGTTCCAGGTCAACTCTGTTCTGAATGTTCCAGGTCAACTCTGTTCTGAATGTTCCAGGTCAACTCTGTTCTGAATGTTCCAGGTCAACTCTGTTCTGAATGTTCCAGGTCAACTCTGATCTGAATGTTTTTTTAGTCAACTTTGTTCTGAATGCTCCAGGTCAACTCTGTTCTGAATGTTTTTTTAGGTCAACTTTGTTCTGAATAATTTTTAGGTCAACTTTGTTCTGAATGTTCCAGGTCAACTCTGTTCTGAATGTTTTTTTAGGTCAACTTTGTTCTGAATGTTCCAGGTCAACTCTGTTCTGAATGTTTCGTCATCGTATAGTTCCAATATTTTTTTTTATTCAGTCTCTACTTTAAATAAAATAACACACAAGACCAACATGTTCACGGCTCCCCGTCTAGGGTGTACAGAACGGTCAAGCGGACAACATCATATATCGAGAAATTGTCTATAACTCATGAGCATTTAGGTAGTTCATTGGTGTACACCCAGAACTGTTCATGAATTCTGATTTCATTGTTACAATGCTTAGCATAGGCTCATTGAGAACGAGATTAGAATTTGTTGAGTATCGCAGAGAAGGAGAGACTTTAGACTTACGAACATGAGCTAATCCGAAACACTTCATGCTCAGTTGGTTGTTGCTTTTTTTCCAGTTGCAAATAGTTGAAAGTCTTTTTTTTTTTCCTCATTCTATGAAGAAGTTGTTGTTTTTTTTAAACCTTTTATTTTTCATTTACTGTATTTAGAAAAAAAAAAATTTTTTTTATTCAGTACTGAAGAGATGACATTGAAACCAACGCATAAGACACTAACGTAAGTTCAAGGTTTACACAATAATTCACGTTAAAATTGTTCATAAACTGTCCAAACATCACCATCACTGGGATGTCCGTTGCCCTCTGTTGTAGACGAACTAAGATATTGGGATATTTTTCAAAGGCACAAATCCTAATATCTGTTAATAAAATAAATTTCAAATTGCAAAAAAAATTAAGTTTTCTTGATAATAAAAAGGTTTCTTGTTTTAACATAAGTATTTTTTAAATTTATTACAGTTAACTTTTTAAAAAAAAAAAAGACAAAACAATAACATAAAAACACCAGAAAACTAGAGAAAATAAATATATTTAAAGAATACACACATATATCTACATCTCGATACACCAAATATAATTTTAAAAATGCAACAAGAATACATACTCAATTTAAAGGAGAATTGAAATAACAATATAACAAAAACTAATAACCAAAATCAAACAAAAATATAACAGAACAAAATATAGAAATACATCTAGATCTTCATCTTCACTCAAACCAGCAAACACGTCAGCATCCATCAACATCTACCTTGGTAGGCTCCCTTTGTCTTGTGCTATGTTTCACATTGCAGACGAATTAGATTAACAACCAAAAATAACAAGAAATATATTTTTTGTTTAAAACGATGTAAAGCTATAACAAGCATTGACATAGTCAATCAGGCATCCTTGTACATTGTTTGTCTTCTTTGTTTGTGTCTGTGTTTGGACTGAAGAAACAAGTCAAACGTAAGCAATACATGTTTTAAAAAGGCAAATACTTCTTTAATGCAACTTATAGAGCGATTGTTTTTCTCTCAAAAATTAATGAATGTTTGATTTGAAAACAATGGAACATTTTTTACCCCCCCCCCCCTTTTTCATCCGAGAAAGAATCCTGGTTAAGCCAAAGTATAGATCTACAACACTTTATAATAGTCCAATGATAAGCATTTAGATCTAAGAGTAGTCTGTACTGCAAAGACGATGTGCACAATTCTCCTGGACATTCATTTATTAGACTCTTTGAATCAATAGCATACTAGCATAAATACTGATAGGCAAACCGGAGTTTTCACATTGTGGCCAACGAGCTAGTAATTCCTTTCTCAGCGATATACCCCAACTGTTATATTTCAAGGAAAATCATTAGAATCGTTTATGATATCAACTATTTAGGTTCCCGGATCTAGGTTCCACGAAGGAGTAACTTGAATAGAGGTATTGTAATAAAACAGACTTGGAAGAGCAAGATGGCCTAAGGTAGCTGGAGATAAACAGCCCCTCACCCTAAACCCATTGTAGTAGTATTAGATCAAGTACTGTAGTGTAGTAGTATTAGATCAAGTACTGTATTGTAGTAGTATTAGATCAAGTACTATAAGTCCTATAAATAAAGAAATAAATGTCAAGTAAAATGTTCTGCATGGCATACAGTTTCAAGATGTCCTTAAAGTCTATCGGTTCTATCTCAACGATTTTGAGATCAAATATTTGCTTTGGAATCAAGATCAACTCAATTTTTTTTTTATTTTTTTTTTTTAATTTTGGAACCTCTAATAACTCAACGACTAATTATCACCTGTTAATGTTACACATTTTTTAAAAAATGAGATTAACTTAAAATTTTCAATTTCACATTTCTAGAAATCATGTTTAGTCAACATGAAAAAAATAAATAATTATAAACAATTTTAAAAAACATCGAAATTTAAAAAAAAAACCAAAGCTGAAGGAAAATCTAATAATGACTATAAACTAAAACTCCACTTAATAGAGCGGAGAATCACGAAACAATAACAGTATTATAAACTAGCGGAAATGCCCAGATTTTTCTAGGGCTCTTTCTATAGTTCAACATGTATTATTTTACTTTTTAAAAAAAATATTTTTTTAGGCATAATAAAACTAAGTTGTTGTTTTTTTTTTACCAGTGAGTATAATTGAGTACACAGGGCGTAACAAAGCTTAACTATCTAACAATAACACGACAACGGCACGTAACAACATATAGACAACAACTAGAATGTAGACATCTCTATGTCGTGGTAAAGGAAACTGGAGTTTCTGGAAAGTAGAGATCCTCCTTTGCTTTGTACTTTGGTAGGCGGGGCAGAAAAAGAAAGTAAACAATTGTATCACGTGAATGAAGGGCGTCAACTCCAAGTGTTTTTTTTTCCTCATTGAGAGTTGTTCTGCCTGATTATAACATCTATTTATGTTGAATAAGGAGCGCCGTATGCAATGTAATCCATTTGACACGGACTCTCTAGACCTTAAGAGTTTCTAGTTCAACATTTACCCTTCTAGAATGTCAGGATACATAGGTCTAGTATATCCACTTTTCTTTTATACGGCATATGTACACAGATATTCATTCCAGGAAATGGATATTATTGAGAAAGGCTTCAGTTTTCTTTTATCAGATCTGAAGTTAGCTATTCTCTTTAAGAACAAAATTAGATACATGCATATATCTAGTATCATTAGATACGATCATTTGAAGCTAATCCTTCTAATGCTGATATTGAACATGTAGATCTAATGATTTTATTAAGCCGATCTAGTCAGACAAATATTTGCATTAAACGTCTGTTACGTCAATCCATCCCTTAAAAACAAAAAGAACCCTCGTTGGGGTGCCTGAGGACCGAATCCATTGCACTGGCGGTGATGGAAGGAAACCCCAACAAATATGTCACTATCCACTTACACTGTAACTGAAGGGGCCCTTTTTATGTCGGACACCTGCACGGCTGATGTGGTTCAAAGAATGAACATGGGAGATTTACCCGGTATGCTCGACCTTTGGCCTCGCTTTTAATCCGAGCGTTTTGGGGTACCAGCCATCGGTAATAAGGATATAATAATTTACATCTACTTGGATCTTCCCCAGACAGAAGTTTGTTCTATAGGCCTAGAGTTCCAAGAGTCTTAGACTCAACTGTTAGGAAAATAACAAAGAAGAAGCTACCATAAAGGATGTTCATATTAAAATAAGAGTGAGATTCCTAATGATAGGGCGATTGTGTATGGTAGTGATGCCCAAAGTACGGCCCGCGGGCAAGATCCGGCCCGCGATGTAGTTCCATCCGGCCCGCCGAAACCTCGGCACAAAAGTAGAAAATCCTCCTCCCCCTTAAAAGAAGTTGTAAATGTATCTTTACCTTCGTTAGGGCCCTCACTTTTTCTGCGATGGATTGATACCATGACCCTTAACGAGTGTGCGATTATGAGTTTATGAAGTGGAACTCTGAATGTAGAATCTACCAGAAAAAGTGAATGAATCTTTTTGTGTGAAACATGATAATAAGCCAACATTTTTGTTTTGTAAAGAAAGTCTGGCTGTTTCAAACAAACAAAAAAAAACATGTACAGCGGCATTATAAAACAAATATGAAGGCCTTCTTGGTTTGAGCCGCGTCTAAAAGATTGGTTAAACTACGCCTACAGATTGGAGGACCGATGAGAATATTAACCGAAGAGAGACAAGAAAAAAAGTAGGTGGTAAAGGTAGCTACAATGTTGCTCACATTGTAAGTAGAGAAATGAAACCATTTTAAAATGCGTAAAAAATGAAAGACTTTAACTATCCCATTAATTAATGTAAGTACCAAAAGCAACAGTTTCAAATAGTTTCAGGTGAATTTCGGTTTCATTTTTCGTACTTTTTTGCTGATGTCCCCCGCGACACGCGTTTCTAAAGTCAAAATGGCCCGCTGGTCGAATAAGGTTGAGCATCACTGGTGTATGGCATGAAGCCCAGCTCTTGCCAAGCCATTACAATCTTCTACAGTTTTCTTTATTCTGCGGAGGCGCGGTGGCTGAGCGGTACAGCGCTTGGCTGCCTGGTCGTGCGGTTTGCGCGCTGGACTGTCGTTCGGATTTATCGACGGTCGAGGGTTCAAACCCTGCCCGCTCCCATCCCCCGTCGTCCTGCGGGAGGTTTGGACTAGGAAGTAAACTTCCTAATAATGAAGTAATCTTCAACTCTGAAGGAACATCCGAAACATGTAAAACATTTTACAAACAAACATTTGGCTTCTGAACCGAGGGTCCCGGCTTCAAATCTTGCTTAAGACTGAGATTTTTAATTTCGGGATCTTTGGGTGCCTCTGAGTCCACCCAGCTCTAATTTTTCCGAATACACAACGATTTAAAGAATCCTAGGTTAGGAATTAAGAGTAAATGGCTTAGAATAATACACTGCACAGTAAATATTAGGCCTAATCAAGATATTCACTAACTAGACTATTGACCTGCGTGCTTTTAACATGTAAGAAACCAATGCTGTCCACTTCGCTCAGAGAGAGCAGACTAACTCAAGAAAGGGTTTTTAAAAAAATATGGTAATAAACTGTACCACTTCTGAAACCAAAAAGTACATTATGATATAATTAGAAAAATATGCAGAGGAAAAGCAGTGTGTATATATCAGAAGAAATAAAGCACAGACACACACACACAAATGGAAATACGTGCAATTACATACAAGCACATAAACACAGTGTAGAATTTAAAAATATCTAACAACAAGCAATAAAAGACAAGGTGAACACAAGCGCATGAAACCCTGACACCTTCTTCCAGAGTTCCTTGCTCCTGTCTTGTGGAATCTACACCACTGTACACTGAAAGCCTTGACTGGTCATGTCAATGACACGAATGCCATCATATGCCAAACTCTCCAATGTGCCATGACACTGTTATCTAAGTCTTGAACTATATTTAGTTCTAAATCTAGTTCTAGATGTCACAGACCTCAAGAAAGTCACATGCCAATCCTTTGTCTCATTGTCTTACCCCGTGTACTTAGACAAGAGCATTGAAGAGGTTCTCAATCACGTCTCCCATAGCCTCCTATGTATTATTTCTTTTTAACTCCAAATCAACGCGGGGCGTGGTGGCCTAGTGGGAACAATTTGGGAGTCAAAGCCGACCCGACTTCAAAACTCTGACAAGGATTTTTAACTTAAAGATGCGTTATTCCTTAGGACAGGGCCGGCCTCAGAAAATTGGAGACATTAAGCAATGAGAATTAGGTGACCCCAAAATGAAATAAAAAAAAAATAAAGAAAGAAAAGAAACAGAAACAAAAATTACGCATATCTCGGATCAAGCTGAATTTTAGCAAAAATTATTTCTTTTACCTGACAACACAAGAATCAATAAATAAAATAAATCATGTAGTTAATTGACTATTGGTAATAAATTATTTTCTTTGGTATCTCGAACAAGGGAAAGAAATTGTTATTGACTGAAGTGGTGGTATAACCTGAATTAGTCCCCTTTACAGGTCGTCGTCTAAGTCTTAGTGAACACAATCCTGAAAAATAGTTAGAAAGTCCACGAGAATCATTGTCAAGTGAACTGGGCGGCAAAAACTAGTGCGATAGAGTTCCGAGAATCCTCAGGATTTTAAATCGAGGAGAAGTTTGCATGAACTTAAACTGCAATGTGTGTGCATGTGTGTATCACTTAAAGGGATGACCAGGAAGTGGCGTGCCTGTGATGTTATGTACAATGTTTTCATTCACTCAATACTAAACATTACAATAAACTTATAAGTGGATTAAGTGGAATAGATTACTACCAACGCCCTTGACCTAGTTGCATCCTTTGAAAGTGGCCCACTTAAAGGTCAGTTTTTATCAGATTGAGAACATACTAGTACTGCAGAAAGAAAACGTAAGCTATATTTAGATCTACACAACTTCGCGCCTTAATTCATTTCTGCTTCAATTAAGACAAACTCTTCATTTCCGATTCACATAGGACAGGCTCTTCAATTCTGCTTCAATTAGGACAGACTTTTCATTTTTGTTTCACTTAGGACAGACTTTACCTTTCTGTTTCACTTAGGACAGACTTTTCATTTCTGCTTCACATAGGACAGACTCTAACACGCGAAAGGAGAGAATGAAACCACTAGTGTTTCATTATTCAATCAAGTCCTCTTTTGCTAATACGCAAGTCCTTACATTATGTCTACCTCGACTTGAACTGCAGTATGTATTATTACACAGCGAGGTGACGTTGCTTGGTCACTACATAAAATGCCGATATATATATCGTTGAACTCGTGCCCGTGTGTAGAAACTACAGAGAAAGTAATATAGGGAGAGAAAGAAGGTGGGAGAGAAAAGGAGGGACCTAATGGTATGAAGAGAGAGAGAGAGCGAAAGAGAGAGAGGCAGAGAAATATAGTGAAAAAGAGAGAAAAAGATTGAGTTATTGAAATTGAGGCAGAAAAAGAAAATGACAGAATGAGAAAGAAATAGAAAGAGTGCTGCATATTTAAAGTAAAAAAGACAGAGAGAGAAAGTGGGTTAGAGAGAAAAACAGTAAGAAAACGAGACAGAAAGAGAAAGAGAGAGAGAGACACACACACACACAAAGTAAGGAACTATGAGGTTAGATACAGTTCTATATGAAACAACGTACTTGTTTCCACCCCTAGTAGGTATTGATTAATGATGACGCTGATGTCCAATTGATCCATTTGTAAATATAAGGACGCAATTCAAGTACACCTCAATGTCATGGACTGTTTGTTTTACCTAAAAAAAAAAAAATTTCTAGGCTTTGACTATAAGCTCAAACATCAAAAACATGTCGTCACAAAAAAACAACGATACTTTGAAATTGGAAAATCAATTCTATTTGCAGATTTTGAAAAAGAAAAACTGATCTATCTTTGGCTGAACTGTGCTTATGTTTGATCTACAACCTTCCTGAATCCGGGCTTGCTCTGACTAGTATATTTATTCACATTTGATATGTTTTCCGTTGAAAGTTTCATATGTTTCTTTTTGTTTGATGTCAACCATAGATCTATAGTATGTCCTACCTCAGATGCAAATTTATAATTGACTTTAAACCGTCCTCTGCGCAAGTGCCAATAACCAGAGGACTTTGACTTACCATTTATACACAAGAAGAGTAGCGAAAGTTGAAGTCAAGTATGGGAGAAAGGGGGGGGGGGAGAGTATCAGTTGGTTTGGAAAAGTCAGTTTAATAAGAGGTGTATGATGCAACCTACGACCTTGGGCAATAAGGGGGGCGGCTCTGTTTTGACGCTGTGCCAAGCTGTCAAATGACGTTCAAAGACATCCCCCCCATTTTTATTTTTGTTTTCATTTAAGGGTTGTAGAACTTTTATGGCGTCGTCGACTCGTCTATCTCCGTGTATGCACGTGTTGATATGTCTGTATATGTGTAGGTCTAGTAGGCCTACAACTCCAGTGACAGCATTACCCTAGGACAAATAAGTGGACAAAAATAGGTTTGGGTGGTTGCCTGGTTTGCTCTTTGGAATGTCGTCACAATGGTGAAAGTTCCGTTCTGATAGTGGTCAGTGCTCCTACGTAATAATTCAATACTTCTATTACAAATAATGAAACAGTGTCGGCTTCATCTATTTTGTTGAAATAGAATTTAAGAAATGATTCTGCATAAAGACCCCCCCCCCCCAAACCAAAAATTCAAAAAAGTGGAAGGGGGGGGGGGACTAATACAGAAAGGAAAGTTAAAAATCAATAAATATGATTCAAAAAACAACAAGAGATGATTTTCATTTAGCATATCGTAGATTCGATTTCCTTTTAGTCTTTATTCTCAAATTATAGCTTTCTTTTTTTGCAAACCTTTCATGGTCTTTTCTAACCAGCGATACTATTGTGTGCTTTCTAGTGTGTGTGTGTGTGTGTGTGGTTTTTTTTATATAAATATAGATTCATTTTACTAAAAATATTTCCACACCCCCCCTCCTCTTCAAACACTTGCTATTTCTTGGGCTTGTTTAAAAAACAAAGAAGAAAAGAGAAAATCAAAGATTTAACCTAAATACTTGTCATTCCTCCGATGGGCAATCACCTCAGGATACAACCTTGTCTCCTAGAGAGGAACAAACTTTAAGTCGTAACACCCAAGATCTCCCCAGTTTTCGGCGCCTACCGGCATCTTTTCTGCACTTCCTTCTAAAATTCGAATCTCATTTTTCTTTCTTTCTTTGGAGGTACAAATACCTCCCGTTCACTGCATCCCCCGCCTTTTCTCCCCCCCCCCCTACGACCTCATACTTACTAGAAGTAAAATGCGCATCAAAATTTTGCGACGCCCCACTCTGACCCTACTCCAGCCCTTCTTTTACTTTCCGACTTGTCAAGAAGGTCATATCACTGTCTGGATGCCCCCCCCCCCCCCAATCCGCTTTAGTACGCTTGAAGTGCAGTCTAGTGTATCGGATTCCGTAGAAAATGTGTCACGAGATCCGAAATGTGATGCGCACTATGTCCATAATTCGTTGAGATTTCTACAAACAAACAAAAAATAAAAATTCTGTGTTGAAATTAGAATTTAAGGAATATAAACGATTGCATTTTTAAATTTAGTGAGTCACTAATGAGAAATAATTGATCATTTCTGACCTAATAGAAGAGCTCTAGCCGAAGCACATTTCTGGTCATGATAAATAAATGACCGTAAAGAACAAACTAAAGATTTATTAGTTGGCCTATCTCTGTGGCATTTTAAGTCTCTGGGATGATTTTTTTCCCTTTGCAGCTTCTCATGTGACTAATGAGGCCGATCCAAGATATACATCGCCGGTCACAGTTTGGACATTTGTAAGCACCAGCGATATCAGCCTTCTTCCTACTTGAGTACACTGTCGCGTGAGCGTGAAGGTTTCTTTCTTGTTGCAGAATCGTGTTTGTTGGTGTATGAAATGGTTTGTATTTCGCGTGATATTTGTTGTCAGGAATCGTGTGTGTTAGACGTCATGCCTTAGTTTCTTAGACTTCCTCTAGTGGAAAGTGGGGTTCTGTGCTGCATTTTCCACTATTACCTGTTTTAACGGGTTCGTAAGTACATGGGTGTACAGACCAGTGACGTGGCAACGTGCTATTGGTCTAAACTGCCCACAGATTGTGAAGTTGCTGGTTAGTGTTCAGGCCTTCTATAATGATTGGTCTCGATCGGATCGGCAAGACACACCATTACCCCTTTAACCACTGAGAAGGATTATTTTCAGCAGACTGACGTGGACCTGGATCTTTTCACCCCAAGTCCTGTCCTAAGGTCTCTCAATTTATGTCACCATTAGTTGTTTGAATCACATCATATTTGTGTTCTAAAACGTACTGTCCCAGCTACTTAACGCGGCCGGAAACCGTGCACCACGTGGGAATCTCTTCATATTCCTCTTTTTCCTGGTAGACGGTTTCCGGCTGCGTTAAGAAGCTAGGACAGCCATACAAGGAACAGATTAACACCATGACCTTGACATTGAGATCAATTAGACAAGTAGGAGGGCAGAAATGTAAGCTATTTATATGCATATGAAAAAAAAGCATGTCTGGAGTTCTGGAGTTGCTTTTAGAGAAATATCTTGTCAATGTAATGGAACAACCACTTCCTCGAGGGGTAAGAAATGTGACCTTCAATAAGGTCAAAGTTAACCAACTATTTTTATCCAGACGCTAGCGGAGATAGAAAAGTGAATAGCAGTAACATTTGTTTCATATGGAAGAGTTCTTTCCTTTCATTACAATTCCCCCCTCCCCCATGCTCCCCCCCCCTTCCCATTCATTTATTTCTGAACCGCTTTCTTTGAATTGTTGAGATATCCATTCCTGGAAACAACTGCCCCATGGTAAAATGTTATCCAAGGGAAGTCATCCATGCACTTCGTGATATCAATGGGATTTTAGAACTATTCCAACTTCATTGATACGATACACATACGACACACACAAACATACATACACACATACATATACTTACAATAATACATACATATACAAACATACAACATAAAGCATTTTGAAACCAATGGACGAAAAAAAAATGTTTTAAATTATGTCCAACTTATATACACGCTAAATAGATTTTTTCTCTTTAAAAAAATAATACACTTTTTTGTGTGTATATATAGTACTTGGTATAACAGAACTTACATAATTTAACAATAAAAATATAAAACAAAAAATCTAAACCGTTTTCATAACTGTGTTAAAAATATGGTAAATTGTTTTTCATTTTTTTGCCCCTAATAAAGAGCAGCTCGCGTTTGTTACTATTAATAGTGAATAGTGTAAAAGTGGTGTATTTTTATGAAAAACTGCTTGTATAAGTGATTTAAAAAATTAGATTCTTCGCTTTCAGAAAAAACAAAAGTAGCCATTGCATCAGAACTTTGAATGGTCTAAAATATTGTTGTAAACCTGGTGGTGACACTGATGGGGGTAGTGCTGTGTTTTTAGCATATCCAAATCGGCACAGTCCAGCGCAGGAAGAGCGGTTAACTGTGACCAGTGACAGTACACGCCAGTTCGGCAACGGCTTGTGTGTAAATATTACGCACGCAAGTCACGGCGATTGCGATCATTCTGAGTGGTCAAGAACGTTCCATCCGATTCTAGAAGACCAGTAGAGACACTATATAAGACCGAGTGTGTCAGAAAGACTGGACTTCACGTTACCTCGCTATGTGACCAGACGAGGCAAAGTTAGAGACAGACGGTGTGTGAAGGATTTTCACTATCTTTATCTAAAAGAGATCTAAACGGGACAGACGGGCGGACAGACATTCCACACAAAACTAATAGCATCTTTTCCCCTTTCGGGGGCCGCTAAAAATAAGCGTATTTATTATTATGTGTCTATTTAGCACCAAAATGTCCTGCTTCGTTCACCCAACATCTCATTTTGTAGCAGGTCTGGGTTGGGGGGGGTGGAGGTTAAACCATTTTAAATAAGTTTTTTTTTTTAAATTGAAATATGTGCCTCTTTCTTCGCCGACGTGTCGTACTTTTAAAGAGTTGAATCTACACTTCTATCCCCCAATCCCTTTCCAGCGTATTCTCTCGCTCTATATTACTGCGATACTCAGGTGGTATCTAGAACAAGACTCATCCATTCCTTACATTTTGGAATGGCTCCACGAGCACTTCAGAATTCATTCTTATCTAGTATTCGTGAACAGATATTTGTGGAAAGATGTAGAGTCATGCTTCTCCCAATGAATCAGTGATTCTAACTATGCCTTTATAAGAGTTTTACATAAATCATCACTTTTCGTACATACGTGGCATTTGCGGTTCATGAAAGTTATTTTTTTTTACCTGGGTCAATTTGGCTTAAACCCTACAGTGAGAAGAGCACTTTGAAAAAAAAGCGAGAGATCTTTACAAAATATAAGAGATTTATTATAAGAGCTCATTTTTTTTTAAATCTAGAAAATGTTTTAAAAACTATTTTGAGAACTTTATTTATATTTCCTTTGTCCTTCTCTTAACAATTCAGCTGCGGCGCATCTGAAGAAGAGATTCTAATTTTACCCAAAATGTACGATTTTGGAGATTTCCAAACAAAAAGCTATTCACAGTTACCTTCTTGCAAGTTTGAATTTTAATTTTATTTAACGGTGCTACCAAATAGCGTGTAACAGTGCTACTAAAGAGTGCTAAAAATATTACATTGTTTTAAATATGTATAGTTTATCAATATTACAGTATTCTATGCTTCATTTGATAAAATCTCCATAATAAAACAATTATTTGAATTCAACGATAAACAATGTCAATGACTATAAATTGAAATACAACGCTGCAAACCAAATACCAAACAAAAGAGCTGTATATATATATACATTAAAAAAATCTTTCTCAAGCTTCCTTATTTCTGTACACTGGATACATCAAAAAGCTAGTTATTTATAGTTTTGTTTTCCGCCATGAATGAAAATGTCTAATTTTGTACACTCTCTAAGTCACTCACAACGTCTAAGTGTGTACACTCTCTGAGTCACTCACAGCGTCTAATTGTGAACACTCTCTAAGTCACTCACAACGTCTAATTGCGTACACTCTCTAAGTCACTCACAACGTCTAATTGTGTACACTCTCTAAGTCACTCACAACGTCTAATTGTGTACACTCTCTAAGTCACTCACAACGTCTAATTGTGTACACTCTCTAAGTCACTCACAACGTCTAATTGTGTACACTCTCTAAGTCACTCACAACGTCTAATTTTGTACACTCTCTAAGTCACTCACAGCGTCTAATTGTGAACACTCTCTAAGTCACTCACAACGTCTAATTGCGTACACTCTCTAAGTCACTCACAACGTCTAATTGTGTACACTCTCTAAGTCACTCACAACGTCTAATTGTGTACACTCTCTAAGTCACTCACAACGTCTAATTGTGTACACTCTCTAAGTCACTCACAACGTCTAATTGTGTACACTCTCTAAGTCACTCACAACGTCTAATTTTGTACACTCTCTAAGTCACTCACAACGTCTAAGTGTGTACACTCTCTGAGTCACTCACAACGTCTAATTGTGTACACTCTCTAAGTCACTCACAACGTCTAATTGTGTACACTCTCTAAGTCACTCACAACGTCTAATTGTGTACACTCTCTAAGTCACTCACAACGTCTAAGTGTGTACACTCTCTGAGTCACTCACAACGTCTAATTGTGTACACTCTCTAAGTCACTCACAACGTCTAATTGTGTACACTCTCTAAGTCACTCACAACGTCTAAGTGTGTACACTCTCTAAGTCACTCACAACTAGATCTACACGTTCTTGTTTTGTCTTTTGTTTGTTTTTCACCTCACATCGTCTTGAACTTAGTGTTACGTCATACAAAGTGAAACAAAAGAGATTCCCAGGAAAAAGTGAAGGACGAAACTCCACATCTTTAGCTAGTTCACATTGTATCAGTGACATTTGGTTTAACGTTTTCTTGTATTCTGTAGTTTATTTCCATATTTCTATTCTGTAGTCTTGAAAGCTAAACAACGTATATGAGTAAATAAAGAGAACTCACAAAACGTCGCTCTGTGACAGCCGAAGTCTATGACAATCGATACGATAACAGAGCAAAACTTTTTTTTTGTTTTTGTTCAATAGGTACCTCCAACTGTCAGGCCGACGACTCGCTTAATGGGGAATTCTCGAAAAATGATCTTTTGTGTTGGAAGGAGCTGAAAGAGAGATTGGACATTCCAGCAGAACGTGAGTTTAATGTAAGCACTTGTCATCATCTTCCTCTCGAGTACGTCTTCAAGAGTAATGTCTTTTTGTGTGTCGGGTGTGTGTGGGGTGTGTGTGGGGTGGTTTCTTTTTCAGCTATCCCATTTCAAGCTTTCTACTCTCAGAACCCCCAGCGAATTGCGTAAAAATACCTGGATGGTAGAAGTCCGGGGAGGAAGTTTTTTTGGACTAGTCATAAAGGGAAGTAAGAAAAATATGGCTGGCGTGGAATAGAGGTTCTAAAATGTATAAATCCACTTTCGGCTCGATTAGTTAGATATTAATGCCCATTGTCGTATTTGGAGAGGGGTAGTTATAGGTATCAGTAGTTAATTCGTGCCTACACCTCTCTGGCGGGTCAATGGTGGAAGCACTCTCCCATAATTGTATAGTGTATTCTTTTGCTGATCAAACAAGGCATGAGTTTAATGCGCCTGAATTAAGTAATTGTCTTACTGTCTGTCGTAACCTCCTAGAATTCTAAAATTTACATTTAAATTACCTCAGGCAATCTTTACAACCCACATTTAAATCACCTTAGGCAATCTCTACAACACACATTTAATTCACCTCAGGTAATCTCTACAACCTAACAACCCACATTTAAATCACCTTAGGCAATCTCTACAACACACATTTAAATCACCTCAGGTAATCTCTACAACCTAACAACCCACATTTAAATCACCTTAGGCAATCTCTACAACACACATTTAAATCACCTCAGGTAATCTCTACAACCTAACAACCCACATTTAAATCACCTTAGGCAATCTCTATCACCCAGCATAACCAGCACTCTGTATCACAGTGGTACTTTTCCAAAGCGCAGACTGCAAAAGAACCTACAGCTCAACAGCAAAAAGGCTGGGTAGATGAAGAAATAGATAGAAATAGTCCTTGACAGATTCAGCAACTGAGAACCCATGGGGGGGGGGGGGGGGGGGGGATAAAATAAACACAAAGCATGGATTCCTTTTTTCTCACCCAATTATTTATCTCACATTTTCATTCTATCTTCGTGCCAGTCAGAAAACGCTCTGACGAATCCATGGTCAGAAAAAAAAAATGTTTCAATTTCCCTCCCGTCTCTCTTTGTTTCTGAACCGTATCATTGGTGTCGGTCCCAGGTCCGCAGTTTGATAGAAGACTAGCTACGGGCTATGTGAAGGATGGGTTAGCACCTGTGCTTGCCCGAGAGTCTTTGTTTTCGTTTATCTTCTAATGATTCATCATTAAGTCTCATCCCAAACTGGAGATCTATATCTGTATCTATTATCACAAAACGAAAGTGTAACTTTCAAGTAGATGAAGGTTTTAGATGTATGCTGTAATCAATAAAATTATAAGAAAAAATTTTTTCAAGTATACCCATAAAATAATGTACATAAACTCTGTTCAATCTAGGCTACTATTGTTTTGAATTGCAGATGATAAGTGAGAGATCCATGAGAATGCTGTAAAGAAGTAGACCTGCGGGACGCTGACAACAAGTGCAGCCATCCGAGGTCCAGTGCTTTATGGGGACAGTGTTAAACAACAGTATAAAGATACTTATAGCACGGACACTGTCGTGTGCAATGCTGCATGAGGTATCGCTACGCTCATATTTCGTAAGGACTCTCAAACCTGAATTTCATTTTCTGTTGTGACCTGGTTCTTATAATATCCCAACACGCTTTGATGATCAAGGAGAAAAACAAAGTGGAGAAAGTTGTGAAGTTGATCAGGGACGGACTCGCCATCTAGCCACCTAGGATTTGGGCAAATGCCCGGTGGATGGTCGCCTAATGATACATGATGAAATTAATTATGATTATAATTATAGGTTTTAATAAATGACCATCATAGAACTAGATATTTGAGGGCCAGTTTGAAAAGATGACCAACAGAGAACAAACTATTTGAGGGCCGGGTTGATAAGTTTGAATTGATGACCAACAGAGAAGTAGCTATTTGAGGGCCGGTTTGAAAGGTTTGAATTGATGACCAACAGAGAAGTAGCTATTTGAGGGCCGGTTTGATAGGTTTGAAATGATGACCAACAGAGAAGTAGCTATTTGAGGGCCGGTTTGATAGGTTTAAATTGATGACCAACAGAGAAGTAGCTATTTGAGGGCCGGTTTGATAGGTTTGAATTGATGACCAACAGAAAAGTAGCTATTTGAGGGCCGGTTTGATAGGTTTAAATTGATGACCAACAGAGAAGTAGCTATTTGAGGGCCGGTTTGATAGGTTTGAATTGATGACCAACAGAGAAGTAGCTATTTGAGGGCCGGTTTGATAGGTTTGAATTGATGACCAACAAAAAAGTAGCTATTTGTTTGTCAGGTTTGATAGGTTTAAATTGATGACCTACAGAGAAGTAGCTATTTGAGAGTCAGGTTGACAAATTTGAAAACAAAATGACCATGAGAGAAATAGATTTTTGAGGTCCAGTTTGTTTAACATGGTTCGGACTCTCGTTCAGAATGAAATTAATACATTCTAGCCCAAACCTCCCTCCCTGGACCAACAAGTCGACAGTCTACAGCGCTTATCTCAAAACCAGTCAATTATGCCAAGGCCGATTTCGACACACAGAAGACAGCCCCTGGAATTTTAAATATGTATCAATGTAGCTGAATATGCAAACTCAACCAACGTAATAATTGAACTCATTTTCGGCTACATTCCATAACACCAAATATACCCAAAGCAAACGTTCTTAGACATAGACAGAAGTCAATAGACAGTGGTAGTCAATAAACAGAAGATAACAGTAGTTAAGAGCGTAGATAGAAATAGCTATCCAACGAAACAAATGTGACTAGCGAATTGTCTTCTTTGTGCATATTACAAGGTGCAAATTGCAAAAGAAACTAATTAAAGTATAAATAGACAAAGAAAAGGTAAAAAAAAAAAAGAAATGAGAACACTAGCAATGAAGATCAGGGAGGTAATGGTAGCGAATTGAGAAAGAAGATCAAATTGCAAGCGATAAAAGTCAAGAAACATAATAAATGACAAAATAAATCAAGTACTAAAACTGAGAATAGAGATCTTGTTCACAATACGTTGGTTAATGAACTTGCCACGCAGAAGAATAAAAGAAAAGAGATCCAGAGAAAATGCAAATAATAGAGAGCTTCTGAAAATCCCGATGAGCTGATGATAATGTTTTGTCCAAAAATCAGAATAAGACTGCTACATACACTATGTTTATCTTTAACGAATGTCGATGCTAGCAATGCTAGAGAATGACTTAGTCCAACTGACGAGAAGTGTCACGATGTCAAACTGATGAGAAATGTCTCGGAGTAATGACTTTAATGTTTCCACCTGAGTGCAAGTTAGTCAATCTAGTTGAATCATACAATTGAAATAAGGCGTTGATAGTGTCCGTTGAAGGCGTTCATTCGTGGAACTCAGTTCGTGATACAGTACGGCACAAAGCTTCTCTACAAATATTAATGAGACCAAAAGAAACACCTCTGCCGAGGACAGACGCGGACGGCGAAAAGAAAATCTTAATCGACCACCGGCGGACAATGTCCAGGGCAAGGAAAGAGATTTCTCTTCTACCTATTTCAATCTTGGCAGTAGCTACTGGCCTGGTTTTAGGCATAGGCAAACTAGGCAACCTCCTATGGCCTCCAATAACTTAGGGCCGGCCCTGGTAGCTATTACCTTATGATGTTATTAATAACGAAATACCCTAGCTGAAAGCATAGTACTACGAGTTTTCCATAACGATTTTTATTAAAGTGTACATTACTAGATGATGTGTTTAGCAAATATAAGAGCAATCATGCTTATTGTTTATACTCTTATCTGCATAGGGTAGAAATATTTGCGTTGATTGTCATACGGCAGCACGTTTAGCAGTTTTTCTTGTATCACCAGCAGACGATGGCTGATTCTGAGATAAGGCACACTCATCACCTAAAGGAACAATAACCAAGCCGGACTTTTGTATTTTTGTATTTCCATTCCACTAACTTCTCCCAGCTCAAGAAAAGTACATGCCGGCAACACACGCACCGACACGTCTAGAAAGTACAACCCTCGGCCATCGTGTACTCATGTCGCTGAGATCGTCTGTGAAGTCTCCGGACGTCTGCACTCTTGCTACTGGCAAGAGGGAACGCGGGAGGAATAAGATTTGGTGACATTCCCGGGCTACAACATGTGTCATCTATCTTGATTAAAAGTGCTCTTCCTACGTCTGCAGACGAGCCCTAAGCGGAAATTAGTTACGTTCGCGCCATTTTCTGGGAGATTGTACACACACACACACAAAATATTTACATGCAAGTGAAATAAAAGAAACACAATTTATGGGTATTAAAATTGTATTTTAACTTCGGAAAAAAAAATAATTATCACGCTTTGTTGTGCGTGTGTGCGTACGTGTGCGTGTGTTTGTGTACCCAAGCGTCTCTGGCGTCTGTTACTCATTCAATCTAATATATTACTTCAAGATCTCTCAAGACGCGTGATGTTTGGACAGCTCAGACTTTTATTTATTTTTTCCCTCCTGGTATGAGGACTTAAAGAGATGTGCGAGTTTCGTTGACAAATCGAAGTGCATCAGTGGTGCAACCGGACAGACATACGGACAGACACTCATGGCCTTATCGGATCCGTCCCAGAATTGTAACCACTTCTCCTGTCACCTGAGCTTCTCGCCAGAGAAGTGTTCGAATCCTTTTGTTCTGGGCGATTTCGAAAGTCCAATTAAATAACCTTTGACATACAAGTAGACTGAGTTTGAAGAAGACATTCTTAAATTAGTTAACTAAAGTTATTATAGTAAAAGAAACAAAAGTTCGCCTCTAGACCTTGCGATCAATTAGGCAGATGATGTAAATGGCATCTTTTTCTATGGCTTACGACTAACGAAGGTGTCACGTGGACAGCACAACAACCAACCGCCTTTACTTTTCCTAATG
Source organism: Biomphalaria sudanica (assembly GCA_036873155.1). NCBI lineage: Eukaryota > Metazoa > Mollusca > Gastropoda > Planorbidae > Biomphalaria > Biomphalaria sudanica. The sequence goes on along the minus strand of JAZGLO010005605.1, from coordinate 533,388 downwards.
TCAGATACAAATGAGAGCTGGGTGAACTCAGAGGCGCCCTATAATATCCCGAAATTACAAATCCCAGTCCTCCCAAGGATTCGAATCCGGGAACAAAAGCTTTAATGCTCAGCCATCGCCCCTTCTCTGTCATATTATTGAACTGAACTCGAGCTCGGTACTCATAAATTTGTTGAAGTATGAAGATAGATCTCTGCCCTATTAAATAATTAGACATAAATTTGTTGAGGTGTGAAGACAGATCTCTGCCCTATTAAATAATTAGACATAAATTTGTTGAAGACAGATCTCTGCCCTATTAAGTAAATAGACATTAACCCCTGGTGCCCTAACGCTTGAACAACATTTTGGGTCTTGCAAGTCAATTTTTGTTTTGGAAAAGTGGAGTGGGTCAATTTCGTAACCGTACTGTCACCGTGGGCACATCAACCTTAGTTGATCACATCAGCCTCAATTGATCGTCTAGGACTAAGTCGTATCATATACGCCTTCTATTGTCACGGGTATGACTTGGGTTGACGGCATCTCAAAGAGACAGATAACTGTTGGAGATTCAGACAAGAGGGAGAAAACTCTTGAAGGAAATTTTGTTACATTTAGACAAGCACTTGTTGTTGTTGTTAAAGTCTAGGAAACTTTAACATTTCTGGCATGTCAAATGTCGATCCAATGTGGATGGGATTTTGAGGAGAGATTCTAAGACGTCCTGGAGTCCAGCCAAACTCGAGGTGGGGGCGAGGTCTGACATCTGTTGATAAGACGCAAGGTAGTTGGTGATTATGCTGTCAACACAACACGCTCGTTGTCTATCAAACCAAACCATAAATGTTTCAAATGCCATTAAGAATTACAGGTAATTAATATAATATTTAGTTGTTGGTATTGTCCGGGAATACATGTATATAAATATATATATATCTAGGCTGATAAGTAATACTATAATTATAAATTGAAATTCGACTATGAAGATCGAAAGAATCTGTCAACTAATCAAGTGCATAATTAGAATTGAAAAAAAAAAATGTTAATTTCCATACGGGGACAAAAGACCTCTGGGATGCTGCTCTATTTCTGACGTCATATCTCCTTATTCACCACACATTTATACCTCGATTTCTACGCTGAGGTGTAAAATTAGCGGTGAAACTTGAACAATTATTTCACTAGCTCGTGTCATTGTAGTCGTTAGTTGCACGAGGACGTCATGAGTAACACTTGCACGCGGGGTCAGGGTGCACGAATGAGCAACAGCCAACCCATAGTATAACATCCAATCGTAGACATCCAAAAAATTTAAGCAACCTGCCAAGTTTTCTGGTCTTTACGAGACGTCGCGCGTGACAACATAGCGGTCCTGACGTCTGAGAGGAGAGTGCTGGGAAGTGAGACGTTACATGCTCTGGAGATGATCGGTCACAGTTGGACCCGATATGACAACCACTAGTACCGGGGTGATTGACTTACCTACTGACCAGTCCAGCCTGAAGTTGAACGTCATCAGGCTGTGTAGTAAACCAGGTCGTAGTTTAGGTCTACGCCCATGTTAACGACTTCTCCCTTCACGTCTGCTTGTTCATTTCTAATGTTCATTTTTTCTTGCATGGTTTTACTTTTGAAGTGGGAACAAGAAAAGAATTTTGTTTTGTAAACTGAGTCATAAGATAGAGCTAGTTTAATTACTAACTAGTAAACACGGTTAGTCTGGTGTAGAACAAATCTAGTGTAGAACAAATCTAGTGTAGAACAAATCTAGTGCAGAACAAATCTAGTGCAGAACAAATCTAGTGCAGAACAAATCTAGTCTAGAACAAATTTAGTGTAGAACAAATCTAGTATAGAAAAAATCTGGTGTTGAACAAATCTGGTGTAGAATAAATCTGGTGTAGAACAAGTCTAGTGTAGAACAAATCTAGTGTAGAACAAATCTAGTCTAAAACAAATCTAGTGTAGAACAAATCTGGTGTAGAACAAGTCTAGTCTAGAACAAATCTAGTGTAGAACAAATCTGGTGTAGAACACGTCTAGTCTAGAACACATCTAGCCTAGAACAAATTTAGTGTAGAACAAATTTAGTGTAGAACAAATCTAGTATATAACAAATCTAGTGTAGAACAAATCTAGTGTAGAACAAATCTGGTGTAGAACAAATCTAGTCTAAAACAAATCTAGTGTAGATTAAATCTGTTGTAGAACAAGTCTAGTCTAGAACAAATCTAGTCTAGAACAAATCTGGTGTAGAACACGTCTAGTCTAGAACACATCTAGTGTAGAACAAATCTAGTGTAGAACAAATCTGGTGTAGAACAAATCTAGTATATAACAAATCTAGTCTAGAACAAATCTAGTGTAGAACAAATCTGGTGTAGAACAAATCTAGTCTAGAACAAATCTAGTCTAAAACAAATCTAATGTAGAACAAATCTGGTGTAGAACAAATCTAGTCTAGAACAAATCTAGTCTAGAACAAATCTAGTGTAGAACAAATCTAGTGTAGAACAAATCTAGTGTAGAACAAATCTAGTGTAGAACAAATCTAGTGCAGAACAAATCTAGTGCAGAACAAATCTAGTCTAGAACAAATCTAGTCTAGAACAAATTTAGTGTAGAACAAATCTAGTATAGAAAAAATCTGGTGTTGAACAAATCTGGTGTAGAATAAATCTAGTGTTGAACAAATCTAGTGTAGAACAAATCTAGTGTAGAACAAATCTGGTGTAGAACAAGTCTAGTGTAGAACAAATCTAGTGTAGAACAAATCTAGTCTAAAACAAATCTAGTGTAGAACAAATCTGTTGTAGAACAAGTCTAGTCTAGAACAAATCTAGTGTAGAACAAATCTGGTGTAGAACACGTCTAGTCTAGAACACATCTAGTGTAGAACAAATTTAGTGTAGAACAAATCTGGTGTAGAACAAATCTAGTGTAGAACAAATCTGGTGTAGAACAAATCTGGTGTAGAACAAATCTGGTGTAGAACAAATCTAGTCTAGAACAAATCTGGTCTAGAACAATTCTAGTGTTTCTTGAATAGATTTGTGTCTACACATTCACATGCTTGTTTGTAAAATGTTTTACATGTTTCGGAGGTTCCTTCAGAGTTGAATATAAGTTACTTCCTAGTCTAAACCTCCCGCAGGACTACGGGGGATGGGAACTGGCAGTGTTTATACCCGGGACCATCGATAAGTCCGAACGACAGTCCCGCGCACAAACTGCACGACCAGGCTGTGTTCTACCACATAAGAATTTATTCAATTCTTCAGTACAAATCCATCACTAAATACAACAGATTAATGGACTCGTACAAGTGTTCATGCACTTGTGGACTCTCTGAAGATAGGCCGCTAGGGAAAGAGAAAGGGTTTCTTCTGTTTTAGAGAAACACAATGCAGACTACTATGTACACCAGAATTCGAACTCTGGACATTAATCTCGGCATGCAATCGCTCAATTCAATTCTTCAGTACAAATCCATCACTAAATACAACAGATTAATGGACTCGTACAAGTGTTCATGGACTTGTGGCCCTCCTCCCACACAGTGTTTGCTTGTCATTGTTTTATGATTAATAACATTTTGTTTTCCTCAGAATAAGGTTTAGTGTTTCAAAATATCAAAATAAGATTATTGCGTCATCAAATAGTGCGCACTTCATAAGAATTATATTTCCACTGTAAGAGAGTATTATCGACACACTTGTTACTCATCACCATTATTACTCTCGTAACAAATCCTAAGCAGGTGTGAATAGTGAATATACCACGCACACACACACACACAATTGTTTGAGGTTTTTTTTTGTAGATTCCTTGTCTGATCGTTGAACTCATATATAAAATCTAAAAGTGCAGGGCAGACAACTCTCAATTATTTTACCTTTTTTGTTTGTTTGTTTTTAAGTTTCATGTCTGCTAAGATTTTAAAACCAAAACGTTTCACGTTCTCGTTTTATACGGTATGGAGAAAGAGAGAGAGAGAGAGAGAATAAAGTGCCAATAAATCTGTTTTGATTGACCTGGAACTTTTATATGCATCTTCTGCTTCCGAGAAGTAAGGTCGCGATGACATTGAAAGGGCAAGGACATTGGGAACTGCTTAAAAGGCGGGTGTTTGAAGCAGCTGAACTTTTAATGTCCTAAATTTGAATCCTGATGATTGAACTTGTCACTGTTGAGAAAAAAAATTTGCTTTCGATAGCTGTGTGTAACAAAATATGGACCTAAAATTAACATTTTTAAAAAGTGATTTACACGTTTGAACAAAAGTTTGTGAGGACGAGATAGATATATAGAAAGACAGACAGACAGACTGACAGATAGATAGATAGGTAGATAGATAGATAAATAGATAGATAGATACATAGATAGATAGATAGACAGGCAGACAGGCAAGCAGATAGGCAGACGACCGAAGGGGGTCCGCAGAAAGATGAAAATTGTATACAAAATGTCCACGCTAAAAGCCAGTTTATCTGACCGGAGAATTTGTATAATAATCAACCCGCCCATCTCTACTGTTGAACTTATCTATTACGTACTATTCTATGATGACCTAAACTAAAGAATTGAAGACAGTCTTTATCTACATACTCCCGAATGAGTATTGAACCCTTTTGCGAGTGGACAAACTCAGATCCCAAATCGCAGATGAATTCAAGTCATTAATTTTTTTAAGTTTTATTTTAAACAAATGTTATAATCTCAATAGACAATCCTTCAACAAAATGTAGTGTTTTTTTTTCTAATTTGTTACTTATATAACATGTATTTATGCAGTTTTTTCATTTAGTGGTCCGAGAGAAAGTTTTTACCAAATAATGGAGTCCCCGGGTCCAAAAGGTTTGAGAACCTGTGCTCTACGGGTGGGTTGTGAAGGTGAGTGTATTACGCCATGTATGAGTATATTTAATTGAGACTTTGGAAGACGGTGTGTCAGCAGGTCAACGGATGGTGCTGGCAACAAAGTCGATGACCGTGTGGTCGATGTAATTGGTGATCCAAATGCTGCATCCTTTTGACTTGGTCATCTACATTTTAAATAAAATGTTTACAGGATTATTTGAGTTGGGGGGGGGGGGGGGGCAAACTGGGCAGGAGTATTTGTATATTCGTTGTTCGAAATGAGACTACGATCTCTAAACGTGATCCAACACTAATAAAGCGATTCTTGTAATCAATGCTAATGGTTGTCATAGGCATTAAACATCTCGCCTTAGCAGCTTTGGGTTCAGTTTTCAATCTTATCTTCAAGAAGATTCTTGGCAGCGAAATGTAACTAAAGTCTTCTGTGTAACTATATCTGTATATATGTTTCACTAGCATAGACACACAGACGCATTCCGCTGCTCACACACACTCTACTTACAAGTGCTCACATTCTAAACAGTAAGTTACTACAATACCCCACAGAGACACACATACACATTCATAGTACAATGCCAATCATTGGAGCGTTGAGGTGAAAACAACTTTTTTTTTTCTTTCTTTCTTTTCTTTTTTTCCCCCTTATTTCTTGTATTCATTTTTTTTTTCGTTGATTTATTCTTTTGTTTTATCTGGTGGTGGGTTAGGACTGGAAAAGAGGGGGGGGGGTGAAGATTGAATATCACCTTGATTAGTTGTTGGTTTATTTTTGGGGGGATGACTACCCTAGTGCGAAGTCGGTAGGGGTAGGTAGGATACCCCCACTACCCACCTCCACACACCACACATCATGTTGAGGGTTGTATGCACGCACTTTCCAAGCCTCCCCCCCCCCCCCGCCCCCATCCCCTCCAAGAAAATGTGAATGTTTTCCTAGGTAATGAAAGCTGCTAGTTTCAAGTCAAACTATTGCGGGAACATCTGTCGTCTGCTGTTCCGCCTGTTCACGTCTGCTGAACAATTACTACGGAAGAAAGGGTTGATGAGGTGAAAATGTTGCTTCTCGATGGCAAGAAACAAATAAAAATTAGGTAGAAAGTTTGCTTGCCTTGTCCCTCTGTTGTTATTAATATTGTTATTGGTTTTTTTTTTTTTTTTCATTGATGATATATTTGTTTTGTTGGGTTTGAGATTTAAAAAAAAACGAAATGTGACGTTTTGTGTGTAGTTAGATCTAAAGGTTTTTCTTAAGATGTATGTCAGGGCTCTCTGTGGCTGAAGTGTAGGCATGTGCTGAAGTCTAGTTATTTCTTGTTTTGAAAGACAGGCAGTGAACAGTTGGGATGAATTTCGCTCCATACGCTATTGGGGTGGCTTTTTGAACACGTGTAGTTGAAAGTCTTGCCACACATCTCCAGCATCCCTGGAGCAAAGCGGAGGCGCAGTGGCTCGTTAACCGTTGGTCACAGAAACAGATGGCCTTAACATCATCTGCTCTATAGGTCTGAAAGGGAAACGCAACTACTACTTAAAGATGTATGTCAGGATTCTCTGTGGCTAGTGTGTAGGTATGTGCTGAAGTCTAGTGATTTCTTGTTTAGTGAGACTCCATATGCTACTGGGGTGGCTTTTGAACAAGTGTAGTTGAAAGTCTTGCTTGCATATCTCCAGCATCCCTGAGGCAAAGTGGAGGCACGGTGGCCTAGTGGTAAAGCGTTTGAATTCCGAACCGGAGGGTCCCTGGTTAGACTCCAGGTGAAGACTTTGAGTTAATTTCGGGATCTTAATGGCGCCTTTAGATCAACTCAGCTTTAATGGGCACCTGTCATTTTTAGGGGGGGGGGGGGAAAGGCGGTTGGTCGTTAGGCTGGCCACACGACACCCTCGTTAACCGGGGGTCATAAATCATATGCCCCATTAATCACTAGAGCTGAAAGGGGAACTTAGTTACTTGGAAAATTTAGTAGTTTTATTTCGTAAGGAGGAGTTCTGTTATGAAATTGGGTCATCCTGTTTGACTTCTGAAAATGTAAAGCGTACTATGTTGTACTCATCACACAGTTTCATTGTAACACAAAAACTTATGGATATTGGATTTAAAAACTATTTTGAAACCGAAATTTAAAAAAAAACGTACATCTTGTCAGAAAGGTACCAAAATTGTTTCACTCTATCCTTTCTTTTGGCCAACCACTTCATATGAAAACGGAGAAATGTCTGTTTAAAGTTCAAATTAAAACGTCAATAAACAAATGAAATGTCGTCTAGTGACTAAAAGTAAGAAGTCGTCTAAATTAAACACATACAAAAACTTCCACAAGCTTTTAATTTTTTTGTCTTTCTCTTGCCTAATTTTCTTTAAAAAAAAAAAAAAAAATTTGGCGTTTTGCCTTCCAGTGCTCTTATGAAAAAAAATGTCGCAGGTTCTAGAAGACAAGGTGAAGGCCGTGTTGGTGAAAGGGGGGGGGGTTGTTTTTAAAAAATAAAAGTACTTAGTTCAACCACCGTATAACTTACAAATGTTGATATAGATCTTTTAGAGAACATACAAACTCACTCTCTCTCTCTGCTTTCTTTCTCACTCTCTCTAAGTCTATCCATCCATCCCAGTGGCGCTACAGCCCATCTAGGGCATCGGCACGCTTTGGCACATTCTTCCATTCGGATCTCTCCTGAGCGTTTTGTTTCCACGCCCGAACTCTTTTAAGCTGTTTGAGATCTGCCTACGCATGGTATATCCATCGTATTTGTGGTCTGCCTTTGGGTCACCTGCTTTTTGGTATTTCTCGGTATTTAGTTCTTGATCAGATTATTTCTAATACTTACAAATTTATTTATTTTTTTTTGGGGGGGGGGAATTTGGGAGTCCGTGAAGGCCTTCAACTAGTGGGAGAAACCCAGGCGCCAACAAGCTTTAATTTGTTATTCAGTGTGTATGGATACGAGGGGTCTCAGATTCGAATCTCGGTGACGACTGGAATGCTTAACTTTTTTAAGAACGCCACTGAGTCCATACAACTCTGACATTAGTTGGGGAACGTTAAGGCATTCGGTAGTCGTTCAGGCCACCCAACTTTCTCTCACGTAGTTAGCTTGAGCTGTGGGGAGGAAGAGGAACAAGTTTCGGGGGGGGGGGCTACCCCCCAGAGTTTGCAGATTTTCCGACTCGACACGTTGGAATGGAAAAGGGGGATCCTCTTATGAAAGAAAAAATGAGCGCTTTTGGCGTAACCGCAGGGTTTCAATCCAGTGCTTTTAAAAGGGAGATCTCAGCATCCCCAGCCATCTCTCAAACGGATATTAATATCTCTGTGTCACTGTTTCGCTATCGTTATCTGTCCATCCCCCCCTCTCTCTCTCTCTCTCTCTCTTTTGCTTTGCACTCTCTAAATGGCGGCATGGTGTTCATTAATATAAAATTATATACTATCAAAAACATTAAAACTTAACACATCTAACGCCATATTTGTATTGGTCACATTGTTCTCCACACCAATGCTCCCAGTTTTTGCCAGCAAGACTATTGAACAGCTAGTCACTTACACTTACACCAATATAGCAACAACAGGACTGGAGGCCATCTTTGTTATTGTATACTTCATTCAGGGGGATCAAGCAACAAAGGGAGACTATCCGGAACTTTGTGCTAAATGGTTTGTCACAAAAATGTTTTGTCCTTTTTTTTTCACATTATTTTTTTTTATAAATAATACAATGTCTTAGATCTCTCTCCAGATTTCTAGCGCATTCTCGCATTGAATTGTGGGATTTTATTTTTATTCTTATTCATTGTCATCACAACATTTACGGTATGTGTGGGTGTGTATGGGTATGTGTGAGGTATATGTGGGGGGTGGGGTGGTCACGAAGTGCACCTTTAATGTACGGTAAACATTCTTTCTTTGAAGTTGTTCCTGATGAGTGAATTGTGTTGAACGTAAATGATGGATACAAAAACAATGTGTTTTTCTCCTTTTGACATTTTTTTCTAGTTCGCAAATCGCACTAGTTAGGGCCCGTGTTTATGATAATTGTATACAGTGAGAATAGATTTCAGAATGAGTGAAAATAGAGAAAAAAAAGCATTGCTTGGAACTAGAGATAAATTACATAAAATGATCGGGAAAAACATTGAGATGAAAGTAAATGAACGGTAGCATTTTTCAAACGTTAAAATTTGAAATTGGAAAGGTTTGCCTGAATCAGCCTGGAATATTTTAAGTAAGTAGAAATTGCATCTTTAAAAAAAAATAAACCTAAGCTAAAAGGTTGGTCGTAAAAATGTTATTTTTGCAGTAACGACATTTAGATGAATGAAGTGAGAGAGAGAGGACAAGGGTGAAACAGAGAATGATAAAGAGACCGAGAAAGAGTGACAGAGATAGAGAGAAAGAGAAAGTAAAAGAGAGACACAGTGAGGCAGAGAAAAGGATATAAGATTGAGAGAGTTAGAGATACATACAGAGGGTGACCGAGAGAGAGAGAAAAAGAGAGACATAGAAAGAATAAGACAGAGAAAGAACAAGAGAGAAAGAGAGTGAGACAGGGAAAGAGACATAGACATACAGTTCGAGAGAGAGACAGAGAGGCAGGGAAAGAGACTTAGACATACAGTTCGAGAGAGAGGCAGGGAAAGAGTCTTAGACATACAGTTCGAGAGAGAGACAGAGAGGCAGGGAAAGAGTCTTAGACATACAGTTCGAGAGAGAGACAGAGAGACATGGAAAGAGACAAAGACATACAGTTCGAGCGAGAGACAGGGAAAGAGACATAGACATACAGTTCGAGAGAGAGACAGAGAGACATGGAAAGAGACAAAGACATACAGTTCGAGCGAGAGACAGGGAAAGAGACATAGACATACAGTTCGAGCGAGAGACAGGGAAAGAGACATAGACATACAGTTCGAGAGAGAAACAGAGAGATAGGGAAAGAGACAAAGACATACAGTTCGAGCGAAAGACAGGGAAAGAAACAAAGACATACAGTTCGAGCGAGAGACAGGGAAAGAGACAAAGACATACAGTTCGAGAGAGAGTCAAGGAAAGAGACATACACATACAGTTCGAGAGAGAGTCAAGGAAAGAGACATACACATACAGTTCGAGAGAGAGACAAGGAAAGAGACATACACATACAGTTCGAGAGAGAGTCAAGGAAAGAGACATACACATACAGTTGGAGAGAGAGACAAGGAAAGAGACATACACATACAGTTCGAGAGAGAGTCAAGGAAAGAGACATACACATACAGTTCGAGAGAGAGTCAAGGAAAGAGACATACACATACAGTTCGAGAGAGAGACAAGGAAAGAGACATACACATACAGTTCGAGAGAGAGTCAAGGAAAGAGACATACACATACAGTTGGAGAGAGAGACAAGGAAAGAGACATACACATACAGTTCGAGAGAGAGTCAAGGAAAGAGACATACACATACAGTTCGAGAGAGAGTCAAGGAAAGAGACATACACATACAGTTCGAGAGAGATTCAAGGAAAGAGACATACACATACAGTTCGAGAGAGAGTCAAGGAAAGAGACATACACATACAGTTCGAGAGAGAGACAAGGAAAGAGACATACACATACAGTTCGAGAGAGAGACAAGGAAAGAGACATACACATACAGTTCGAGAGAGAGACAAGGAAAGAGACATACACATACAGTTCGAGAGAGAGTCAAGGAAAGAGACATACACATACAGTTCGAGAGAGAGTCAAGGAAAGAGACATACACATACAGTTCGAGAGAGGGAGACAAGGAAAGAGACATACACATACAGTTCGAGAGAGAGTCAAGGAAAGAGACATACACATACAGTTCGAGAGAGAGAGAGACAAGGAAAGAGACATACACATACAGTTCGAGAGAGAGTCAAGGAAAGAGACATACACATACAGTTCGAGAAAGAGTCAAAGAAAGAGACATACACATACAGTTCGAGAGAGAGACAAGGAAAGAGACATACACATACAGTTCGCGAGAGAGACAAGGAAAGAGACATACACATACAGTTCGAGAGAGAGTCAAGGAAAGAGACATACACATACAGTTCGAGAGAGAGAGACAAGGAAAGAGACATACACATACAGTTCGAGAGAGAGAGACAAGGAAAGAGACATACACATACAGTTCGAGAGAGAAAGACAAGGAAAGAGACATACACATACAGTTCGAGAGAGAGTCAAAGAAAGAGACATACACATACAGTTCGAGAGAGGGAGACAAGGAAAGAGACATACACATACAGTTCGAGAGAGAGTCAAGGAAAGAGACATACACATACAGTTCGAGAGAGAGTCAAGGAAAGAGACATACACATACAGTTCGAGAGAGAGAGACAAGAAAAGAGACATACACATACAGTTCGAGAGAGAGAGACAAGGAAAGAGACATACACCTACAGTTCGAGAAAGAGTCAAAGAAAGAGACATACACATACAGTTCGAGAGAGAGACAAGGAAAGAGACATACACATACAGTTCGAGAGAGAGAGACAAGAAAAGAGACATACACATACAGTTCGAGAGAGAAAGACAAGGAAAGAGACATACACATACAGTTCGAGAGAGAGTCAAGGAAAGAGACATACACATACAGTTCGAGAGAGAGAGACAAGGAAAGAGACATACACATACAGTTGGAGAGAGAGAGACAAGGAAAGAGACATACACATACAGTTCGAGAGAGAGAGACAAGGAAAGAGACATACACATACAGTTCGAGAGAGAGAGACAAGGAAAGAGACATACACATACAGTTCGAGAGAGAGAGACAAGGAAAGAGACATACACATACAGTTCGAGAGAGAGAGACAAGGAAAGAGACATACGCATACAGTTCGAGAGAGAGAGACAAGGAAAGAGACATACACATACAGTTCGAGAGAGAGACAAGGAAAGAGACATACACATACAGTTCGAGAGAGAGAGACAAGGAAAGAGACATACACATACAGTTCGAGAGAGAGACAAGGAAAGAGACATACACATAAAGTTCGAGAGACAGTCAAGTAAAGAGACATACACATACAGTTCGAGAGAGAGTCAAGGAAAGAGACATACACATACAGTTCGAGAGAGAGTCAAGGAAAGAGACATACACATACAGTTCGAGAGAGAGTCAAGGAAAGAGACATACACATACAGTTCGAGAGAGAGTCAAGGAAAGAGACATACACATACAGTTCGAGAGAGAGTCAAGGAAAGAGACATACACATACAGTTCGAGAGAGAGTCATGGAAAGAGACATACACATACAGTTCGAGAGAGAGTCAAGGAAAGAGACATACACATACAGTTCGAGAGAGAGTCAAGGAAAGAGACATACACATACAGTTCGAGAGAGAGTCAAGGAAAGAGACATACACATACAGTTCGAGAGAGAGTCAAGGAAAGAGACATACACATACAGTTCGAGAGAGAGTCAAGGAAAGAGACATACACAATTACACATACAGTTCGAGAGAGTTTAATGATAAAGCACAAAAAGTCTATAAAATCTGGTAGTTTTTGAGACAAGGATATCAAGTGTTGAGAGGAGGAAGGGGGGGGGGGTCCACAATGGCGCCTATCACATGTCTGCTGCAACTGGCGTAATAAAACATTTTCTCAACATCACTTAACAGATTTATTGCTAACACATTTGTTCCTATAAATGTTGCGACCTTCTGTCCGTGAACTGTAGGAGGAGAAACAATAACAACAACAAAAGGGAGAGCACCATTAGCTGAATAGTCAATGGACTCCTAATGGTCAAGCGTCTATTTGGAACTGACTTTCCCCCCTCTCGCCATTCACAAAACAGTTCTCACAACGTGACCTAATCTTGAACCTTTCTTTCTTCAACCTTGAGCGCTCGACTGACTTCAACTTTCAATAACAGGGTTTCTCAAAGTTGTTGGTCATGGGAACATCTGATGCTTTGTTGTTGTTGTTTTTTTGTTTTTTTTATATTTGTTATTTATTTTATTATTATAATAATTAATACCGATAATAATCTGATGGTAATAATTACGATGGGCAAAAAAAGGTCATGATGAAGAAGTGTCCGCTTGTAACATGCTCGGAATAAGTCAAATACATCTCCGGATTTACGACAGTGAGTCAACTGAGGACCTTACCCTAGAAAATATACACTTTTTAAAACTAAACTATGCATATTAAATATTTGTTTCAAGGAAAGTGAGATAAAATTTACAAGAGTTCTATTTCTTTCTTCTAAAATACAACATGCTTTTAGAATATTACATGCTTTTAGATTATTACATGCTTTTAGAATATAACATGTTTTAGATGTAATCATTCATAAGTTGATCTTCATTAACTTATGCCAAAAATTGTTGGGGGCCTCAGCAAAAAATCCTGTCCTGGGGCATCTGCATACTTAAATCCGGCCCTGAAACTACCAATAATAAGATAAAATGATAACAAAAACAATATATGAGTTTTTCTCTCAATGGATGTCACCAGATGAATTCCTTGTGTATGTTTGTTCTTGAATCGGCTTAAAATCAGCTGTGAGTCTATTCTGGAGCGCCAAACCTGGTCACTAGGCATGTATGAGCATGCGTCTGTTTTAGGGCTTCTGGGTAGGTCAGTTTTCTACCTCTTCCTCTTGTCTAAGGCCGTTCAGTTCTTCCAAACCCACGGATTGACTAAAGAAACTGATCACATAAACCAAGGCAGTGTTTCCCAAACTTTTGCCTTAACGAAACATTTCATACATTTTGAATATTTATCAGTACACTCTGCTTTTATTTTTTAGAGAGATTAATTTATATTGTGGCTTACTATTCAATTATTCTAATAGTTCGTAGAACATATATTCAGACCTCGAGAAACATTAGGGTTCCACGGAACACAGTTTGGGAAACACTGAAGGAACAGTTAACGAACATCAGTTCATAATAACTATAAACTCATTGCCTGTTTTTCTTTTTAAGCGCACATTTTCTTTGTAGACCTGGGGGGGGGGGGGGGGGGCTTTTTCACCACAAATTGAGAATTCCTGCTCTAGCACAACCTGTTCGGCTGACGTTTTACCGCCTTGCGGCCACGAGATGCGTAGAGGTGGAAGGCTAAAGACCTGAATGTACAACGTGGTAGGAATGAACAAGAAGATGAGGGGGGGGGGGGGGGCTGCACTACAGAGGACGTTACCTCTGCGACAAGGACTGGGGCAGAAGGTTTTTGAACTCCGTGACAATCACATTTCGCGAAAGGTTTTGACGAACTTTCTTAGGGAATACAAACTACACGGATTTTTTGTTTTTTATTTTAGGCGCATGGTTTCGCAATAAGCTATTCTTTTAGTCTTGAAATTAAATAGACATTCGATGTTTGAATCAGACAGACGTTCTGTGTAATAGATCTACAGTAGGCTTATAGAGTTGTTATTTCACTAGACTCAAATACTTCTACAGCAGTGGTCTTATTGCGGTGGAATCTACGTCTTATTGATTATAGTTGACTAGATGTAAAATTTAAAAAAAAACACGAAAATGCAGACCCATTTTAATACTTTTATTTCTTCTGTTTAAAAAAAAAAGACAATTTAATCAACGGGTCTATACATCATATACATAATGGAAACAAAGTGGATAAGACTATGCCTGTTGCGAAGTCAATCAGGTTAAAGGGATAAATAGAACACAGAACTAATCCTCTATTTTGTTGGTCATTGGACAGAACAGAACTTAATTCATATACTGTGTTTATTAACATCACGTCTTGTCTATTAGTAGACTAGCCATGATTGTAATCTTTACTAAGCAACTATAAAACTATTAAAGATTACCTTTTGTCATGGTGTACTTTTATAGCTCTCGTGATGTTCATAAAACTCGTATTTCAGCACTGTCTAGCTCTAGGCCTTGATCGTTCCAAATGTCAAAGTTCTGCGTCTTGGACTGTGTGCCACGTTCACACTACTTAGTAACCTAATCATCTAGTTACTTACTTATTTAGTCACCTTGTCATTTAGTCACAGTCATTTAGTTAGTTTGTCATTTAGACCCTTTGTCGTTTAATCACTGTCATTTATTCTTTTTGTCATTTAGACACTGTCATTTAATTACTTTGTCATTTATTAACTTAGTCATTTAGTTATTGACTCATTTAGTAAATTTGTCATTTAGTAACTTATTCCTTTAGTCACTACTCATTTAGGGTTTTTTGACACTATTACTCGTTTACTTTTCAAGGGTTGTCAAAGACTCCTTACTGGCCACCTTCTCAATAATTACAAATCGACTAGGCAAATATATTGAAGATACAAAATACAATGTAAGGTATTAGTGTCTGTATTTTTCTTGTACAAAAACATTATTTCATTGTTCTCGGTAAGACTTTGATCAGATATTCCTTCGACCCTTGCAGTGGCTGTTTGATAGATTGGAACCCTTTCCTCTGCTACAGTGCTGTGAAAATTGAGGGTGAGGGGGTCTTCAATAAAAAGTAACAGGTTTTATTTCCGTTAGTTTGGCTCTGTTCAGTGTTTTTAACTTTTACAATAACGCCGTGCATTTCTGAAAGTAGAAATAGCATTGATGAACTAATCTGTGTTTCGCTATTTTCTTATGATGTTTAGGGTTCAACTTCAGTCTTTTCCCCACACATATACACACATATACCTCTTTTTTTTTTAAATTTATTTTCGAAGTGCATCATTCTTATAGTCATTCCTTTTGTTTATTTGCTATTTTCATGTTGTCATGCCAATACCATAGAGGGTTACAACTTGAGTACATCCGTGTGAGAACCAATAATATATAGTATAAAAAAAAAAAGTTGTTGTAAGGTCGTTGACACATGTTGAAGTTGCAACGTTTGTATAAAATGTGCATGTTCTTTGGTTTTTCCCACTATTGTCTGTGTGTGTGTGTGGGAGGGGGGCGTAGAGGTTAAGCTATTCTTAATGTGAGCATCTGAGTATGACACATTATATATATATATATATATATATATATATATATATATATAGAGAGAGAGAGAGAGAGAGAGAGAGAGAGAGAGAGAGAGAGAGAAAGAGAGAGAGAGAGAGAGAAAGAGAGAGGGAGAGAGACAGAGAGAGAGACAGAGAGAAATAACGTAAGAGGAAAATTCGCTCCTTTTGAAGAGAACGTGTGTCAAGCTCTTCCAATTGATCCATTATTGTGCACGTGAAGTCTACACGCAGAGCTCCATCATTACTTTAATAGCTTTACCTTTAGTAAGTACGCTGAGGTGGTCAATGGTAGCCAGCCTGAATTTCCATTTGTTTAGACCTATAAAAATGATGTATCTCCTCTATCTTACCATCAGTAGAAACTAGTTCATTACTTGACCGGAAGAAGTAGGTATAAGAAACATTGTACATGCTATTAGAAACAGGCCCCATCAATGTGTACATACAAGCTCAAGTTACATTCTTATTGTATGATTGTACATTTGTGTACAAATGTCTCAAAGATTGTCTTTTTTTAAAAAAAATCAAGATAAATTATTCATTGCAGCATTTAGACTCTGTCAAACATTTATACATGTCAAACATTTATACATGTACTATACTGTTATAAAGTTCCCCTTTCAGACCTTGTGGTCTTTAGGGCAGATGATGTAAAGGTCATCTGTTTCTGTGTCCTACGGCTTACGAAGGTGTCATGTGGCCAACACAACGACCAACCGCCTTTACTTTTCCCCAACTAATGTCAGATACCCATTAGAACTGGGCCTCCAAAGATCCCGAAATTCAAAATTCCAGTCTTCACCAGAATTCGAATCAGAGACCACCGGTTCGGAACCCAAGCACTTTATCGCTCAGCCACCTCGCCTCCTCTATACTGTTATATTAAACTCCAAATGCAGAACCTGTGATGTATGGTGTTTATGTGATGTGTGTTTGTCTGTGTGAAGTGTGAGTGTGTGTTCAATAAAAATTTTAAAAAGTAGATCAGACATTTTTTTTTTCTTGAATTTTTTAAAATTCCTTGCCGCATATTATATTTTAATTGCCTTATTTATTCAATGGGCAAGACAATAGGGTTTGAGGAAACAAAGGAATGATAGGTGTTTGCCTCTTTGTGTTAGAGTTTATCCTCCCAGCTCTCAATACGTTTTTTTCTATCCCCATTGCTCTGGGAGGATGGCGACGCTGGGGGCCGGGGCAGGGGAACAGCTGTTAACTGGATAATACTATAATAAGATCAGCATGTAGGGCTTAGTGGGGTGAACGTCTTGCGCCCCGCTGTTCCTAGACAGGAATGTGGGTCTCTCACGTGAGGTGGGTTTTCCCAGGGATACTCTACTTTCCATGGAGGCTGATAGTGCATTTGTTGAGAGTCTGAACTATTCATCAAGTATGTGGCGGCTAATCGATGCTGCGAATATTTAAGGACATCCTCTCACAGAGCTGTATGCCATGTGCCCAATGACGAGTCCTTAGTGGCGAAGGAGACAAGTCAGAGCAACGTTTGAGTGACCAGTGGAGGTCTAAGGTCTTGACGGGACAATGCATAGCCTAATAATACCGGCTTCGAGATATTAAGTACAAGATGAATAGTTCGGTGAAAATGGGGTTTTCAATGACTCTTCCAAAATTCTAGAAGTCGATGTAAACAAATGTTAAACATTTATTACATTATGATAAACAGAACTTTATTTTTCCTAGAGCACAAACCGAATTACCGCCGGGTGAGCCTGCATGGAGCAGTAATAAAATAAAAGAAATGTATACTGTTTTAAAATGGTACACGCATGGTAGAACAAGTTTGAATATTTAGTAATACAAATAAAAAAGACCTCCTGGAGACCAAGACGAAGCCATCACACTTATTTGTAACAAGGTTCAGTGGATAGTGCTTTGAGTTTTTGAGATCTACATATGACAGACAAACAAACAGAAGAATCGGCTTGTCCACGCAGGGATAGGTTGAAGTGTTTAGAGAGTTTGTATACAAGAAAAAAAACTGTTAAAAAGATAATAATTGAGTAAATAATGATTAAGAATTTTGACGTTTTTATAACTAGCATGATAACTCATGGTTATAAATGGTTATAATAATACCTTTTTAACAAAACAAAACAAAACTATTCTTCTCTAGTCATGACGTCACAAAAGATAGGTCGTACATTTAGTTCATTCTCTGACCGATGCCTCTGTATACGTGTCGTTCTATGCACTTGCCCAGACACTGGCCTTAAAGGAAAGCTGTATGTGACACTTGACTACATCCATTGCATGCATATAATCTCACGTCTGCAGCCACTTGCCAACTCCACTTAGCCTCTTGAACTTTACAACTTGTTGCACGCACGGTGCTCTAGCTCAGTGGTGCACAACATCTGTTCAGTCTGGGGAGTTTTATCGCTTGTAGTTCTATCAAACATTGTGGGTAGAATAATGAGGGACTGGATAGCACCTACCCACGGGCCGTAGTTTGGGCACCATTGCTATAACTAGATAAATAGATATTGACAGACAAATTGAGACAGAATGGAAAAGAGAGAACAAGATTCGTACCGCGGTCGTTTGGTCATACTAAGCAAAAGGCAAACAAAGAAGATTCAATAGAGAGAAAGAAGAATTTCAATAGCTGTCCCGTTCTTGCCTAGATCTACATTACACCTACTACTAAAATATAAGAATTAATTTATTTTTAAAAAGCGTTTGGAACAGTCGCTAATAAGCTAAATGGTTTGAAGTATATGACTGTCTATAATTAAAAAAAACAACAAATGTAAACTCATTGTATTGAACTTCCGTTTTGTGAATAGTAGAATGTGTCTACTCTGCGTGGGATCATTCACCATAAGTAGTATGTAGGATAGTCACAAGGATATCGACATTTATTTTCATTGTATTTTTTTGTTTGGCTATAATAGTATCGATTCTACGAGAGGTTTGAACTTAAAGCTTTTGATTCAATTTTCCTTTAGATCTACATACATTTGACTAACTTCGAACTTAAGCAGCAGAAATGAGTATAGTATTAAGTAAGAAGAATGTTGATTATTAACGAGTTGACAAGGGCATTGACCACATATATCTCGCTAGTACGGATACAAACACATTTACGCTTGTTATCACAATTTTACTAGGTGGCTAAGTGGTTTAGCGCTTGGCTTCCGAACCTCGGGTTGTGGGTTCGAATCTCGGTGAAGACTGGGAGTTTGAATCTTGGGATTTTTAAGGCGCCCTTGAGTCCACCCAACTCTAATGGCTACCTGATTTTAGTTGGGGAAAGTAAAGGTGGTTGGTCGTCGTGCTGGCCACATGGCACCCTGCTCGTTAACTGTTGGCCAAAGAAACAGATGACCTTAACATCGTCTGCCCTATTGATCGCAAAAGTCTCAAAGGGGCACTTTTTACAATACGCCTGAAAAAGTAAGCAATGGGCCTCCTTCACCAATCGTAAACAAACAACATTTAGCCACGTGGTGCTCTATCTCTTCTATATAATTTACGATCTAATGTTTAATTCATGATGGTTGTCACGTGACAGCTTTTTTTCGTTGTTTTATCATTTAGATCACGTGACTAAATGTTGTTTGTTTACGATTGGTGAATGAGGTCCATTGATTCAGGAATCCATATTGCGATTTATACCGACAGACACACATCTACACACAAACCAAACCCAACACATACAGTTTTTTTTTTTATCGGATTTTTTTTTCCTTACAGAGACTCTTTTCTTCCAATTATTACGATAATTATGTATGGACTATAGTTTACGATTGTTTAATATGGACTTTAACTTATGATTAATACATATAGATTTAAACATACTATTATATAAAGACTATAGCTTAAGATTATAATATATGGACTATAATTTACGATTATTACATAAGGACTATAACCTACGACTACTATATATGGACCGTAACTTACAATGAACAAATATGGACTATAACCTATGATGACTATATAGGGACCATAACTTACAATGATCAAATATGGACTATTACCTACGATGACTATACATCGACCGTAACTTACAATAATCAAAAATGGGCTATAACACAGGGTATAATACGTGCTGAGGTTCCAAAAGATAATGAAATTGAGAAAAAAAAAGAGGGTTAATTTATAATTTATGCATTGGGGAATCATCACCAGACTGCGTTTCACTGTCTGGGTTAGGATGACCTCCGCGTCTGTGCGAATCCTTAAAGGTCAGGTGGAATTTAGGACTTTTTTGTGTGTGTCCTTGTGTGTGTGTGTGGCTCTTGTTTCTGTTTCTTGGTCAACCAAGTGGGAAACTGTGGGTGATCAGTTGAAGTCCTAATGTATTATCCAAGTTGATCCTGTACTGCCATAGGTCACAGTTCATCGATGTTGATTGTTGATTATGATTCCTAAATAAAATATTTTAAAGTAAAATTATCATCTCAATAACTCTCGTGAGTCCACTCAACTCTAAGAGGTACCTGACATTAGTAGGAGAAAAGTAAAGGTCGTTTTGCAAGCCTCGTGACACACTGTTTAACCGTTGTTACAGAAACATTGAACATCATCTACTCTACAGAATGCAGATCTGAAAGGGATGACTACAGCCATAAAGAGGGTTTGATCTCATGGTTTTTGTGTCTAAAACATGGTGCTGAATTGCCAGATTCCAGTTACATAAGGAAGTTTTTATACCATATTGGACCATGTATGGTGTCAGAACTCTTGCTTTTAAAATTGCTACACTTAGGAATGTTATACGATCGCATACAAATAAAACATAAAAGCTGTGCTTGCGTCATAATAAACAATCCCAAGTATGATGACGTCATAGTTAACATGACATCACGATAACATTATAGTGAATATGTTGACGTCATAATAAACACATAGAACATATGCTGATTCGTTTGGTTACCATATTCTACATGTACTGTGTCCGAGTTATCATGTTACATGTTGATTGCTGACCCTTTCCGGTTCTTTCTTATTTTTTCCCCCTGGTCTGAGGTCACTGTATGTCAGACCACTGTCTCGATAACTGTGGACATGGTTTGTGTCTGTGTGTGTGTTGTTGTTGTTTTTTACATTACGCTCACGTGATTAGTCCTGGTTCATACTCACGCACACGCATGTACACCCTTTCAAACTCACACACCCATTACACACCCACACACTCATTTCCTGAGGTGAAAAACTTTCTTAACTCTATGCCGCGTATAAGTGCAAGTGTGTATGCCTTCGTGTGTGTATGTGTGTATGCCTTCATGTGTGTATCTGCCAGTGTCACATATTTGCATCGGCATTGCTGCCACCGCGACCCACTCCCCCCACCCTCCTCCCGGCCCATTCCTTCTACACCTCCATCTTTCCCGCCACCACGACACTGCATCATAAACATAATCGCACGCGCGTTGCATGCCTTTTAGGTCACTGGGTCGGGTAAACGCTAATTTTAGAACGCAGTGGGCTGTTGCAGCGCCAGGGCAGATACAATGGTGGAACTCTTGTTACCATTGCAGACTGCTTGAATTCTTCGTCTTTCCGTCCACCCATAACTTACGCCCCACAATTCTCTGACCTCTCCCTTCCCTCCCCCCCCCCTCTCTCTCGTCTTCCCAATTATTATTGTTGACCCACTCACTGAACAGTTTTTCTTCATTATCAAACACAAAATTAGGCAATAGTTTTTGCAAGGGTTATCTACGTATCATAGCAGAGACTGGGGTAGCCACACGCTGCAGACATGTCTGTTTCTCTTCTTATGTGTGTGTTTACGTGTGGGGGTGAGTGCGAATCATGCGCGCAAGTGGTTCTCAACAATGTCGATCTACGCTGGCGTTGTCTCCATCTTGTCGCTGGGAGTTCTCGCGTATAATTATGACGAGACTCGTTGCTTATCTATCACAATTTGATTATTCTTTCCAATTTCATGTTTTAACAGTAGATTGAGAAGGCTAGAAAGACCGTATTACTCATGCATATTGTGTCTTTCCTCCAGAAAAAAAAATGTTCTTCTGAAAACTTTAAAAATTATTTAGGGGGCAACAAAATATATTCCATTAAACACGGAAAAATGTCCCACCACATTATTAATTGCCCCGCCAAATTTCCATTTCCTTCAAAGGCACTTTGCAACTTTTTCTGGGAGCCATTGATGATGCGACTAACAATAGTGCACTTAATTTATTCCCAACACTTCAAGACAGGAGGGTGGACTATTGGAAAAGAAGGGGTGGGAAACAGACCTAAAAGTACTTGACTCACTGGTAGCTCCCATATGGTGTCCCCTTGTGTATCGATCAAATGTAGATTAACCACACAATGATAATATATGGAAATGAAAACGGTGGGTGGAGGGAACAATAATTTAAACACGGATCTGCTCATTGGTTGAACTCGTTTTTCTCTCCCTTTAAAGTTCAACGTTGTCACGGATCTAAGTTTGCCTATCACTTGTCTGGTGCCATGTTCCCTTACACAGCTAATATAAAACAGTGTGGAAAAGTGTTGCCTATCACTTGTCTGGTGCCATGTTCCCTTACAAAGCTAATATAAAACAGTGTGGAAAAGGCTTGCCTATAACTTGTCTGATGCCATGTTCCCTTACACAGCTAATATAAAACAGTGTGGAAAAGGCTTGCCTATAACTTGTCTGGTGCCATGTTCCCTTACACAGCTAATATAAAACAGTGTGGAAAAGGGTTGTCTATCACTTGTCTGGTGCCATGTTCCCTTACACAGCTAATATAAAACAGTGTGGAAAAGGGTTGCCTATCACTTGTCTGGTGACATGTTCCCTTACAAAGCTAATATAAAACAGTGTGGAAATGGGTTGCCTATCACTTGTCTGGTACCATGTTCCCTTACACAGCTAATATAAAACAGTGTGGAAAAGGGTTGCCTATCACTTGTCTGGTGCCATGTTCCCTTACACAGCTAATATAAAACAGTGTGGAAAAGGGTTGCCTATCACTTGTCTGGTGCCATGTTCCCTTACACAGCTAATATAAAACAGTGTGGAAAAGGGTCGCCTATCACTTGTCTGGTGCCATGTTCCCTTACACAGCTAATATAAAACAGTGTGGAAAAGGGTTGCCTATCACTTGTCTGGTGCCATGTTCCCTTACAAAGCTAATATAAAACAGTGTGGAAAAGGCTTGCCTATAACTTGTCTGATGCCATGTTCCCTTACACAGCTAATATAAAACAGTGTGGAAAAGGCTTGCCTATAACTTGTCTGGTGCCATGTTCCCTTACACAGCTAATATAAAACAGTGTGGAAAAGGGTTGTCTATCACTTATCTTGTGCCATGTTCCCTTACACAGCTAATATAAAACAGTGTGGAAAAGGGTTGCCTATCACTTGTCTGGTGACATGTTCCCTTACAAAGCTAATATAAAACAGTGTGGAAAAGGGTTGCCTATCACTTGTCTGGTACCATGTTCCCTTACACAGCTAATATAAAACAGTGTGGAAAAGGGTTGCCTATCACTTGTCTGGTGCCATGTTCCCTTACACAGCTAATATAAAACAGTGTGCAAAAGGGTTGCCTATCACTTGACTGGTGCCATGTTCCCTTACA